>CAJVRI010001146.1:0-27500 GCA_911649635.1 Poeciliopsis gracilis
GCAATTGCAATTTTTCTAGATCAAATTTACCACATTGGTCAGGGTTATCAGTGTTTTTTATGGGGAGCCACATTAATAAATTAGTGAAATAATTCATGAAATGACCACTGGACTCTGTAAAAAGATAAACATTTTTAATAAAACATCCAGAAATGCCAACAAACTTTTTTAATGTATGAAAAATAAATGTTTTCTCTTTATAATATGTATTTATTTACTCTGTTAGTATGATTTTTTTTTTCTTTAAGTGGCTCACTGTATTATATTGGCTAATACTATTATGTGTTAAAGTAGAAATTCCTGAAGAAATTTAACCAGGGCCCTGCCACAGTGTGCCCATCGGTTTGGACCCAGCGTTCTGATGCTAAACATTAGCATCAATGCTAATGAAAGCTGCAATTTAATCAATAGCATGTGGAGAGTCACAAGCCTGGCTTACTCCATTCAGTACACTGAACATGGGTAATAAGTAAGGGAAATAGCTAATACCTCATTTAAGGTAAAAGGCTAATGCTAACCTGAGCAAAATGATCATGCTGGATAAACTTATTGCACTGCCTACGGCAGTGCTCTAGTGGGGGCAGTGAAATGCTAATGTCTGTGCTAATGTTAATGCACTCAGTGCCCTAACTTGAGACAAAACGATAATGCAAGCTAATATCATTGCAGCGCCTGCAGCGCTGCATTAGCCACAGACGAATCTTAAGGCTTTTATTTTGAAATTTTCAGAAAGCTTGATTTTAAATGGCCAATCTAATCCCATGTGTAACAGTGATTGGGTTAAATCAGTTATTGAATGCTTGAAAAAGCAATAACCTGATGTAAACATTTTCAGGGCTTTAATTTTGAAATTTTCAGTCAGCTTCATTTTAAATGTCCAAAATAATCCAAAGTGTAACAGTGGTTTTGTTAAAAAAAAGTCACATAATGCCGAAGAGAGCAATTACGTGATATAAAAGAATGTCAGGGCTTTTATTTTATAATTTTCATGAAGCTTAATTTAAAATTGTCACACTAATCCTGTGTGTAACAATGGTTGCTTAAAATCAGTTGTAAAATGCCCAAACACAATGTAATTCTAAAGGCCAGCTCATTCTTCCTCAGTAGTAACTGACACTTCCGCCATGTTGTAGTCCTAACCTTCAGGAATTGTAGTTCTAAAGAGGAGGTCAATCCTTCCTCAGAGTTCTGCCATAGTAAAAACTACAGTGATGCGTTTTTTGTAGTCCTAATCAGCAGGCCCTCCTCTGTTCCGTTGCTATGGTAATGGATCCTTTGCCAGCTGTCATGTGTGTGAGACAGAGAGGTGGAGACAGATTTCTATCTTTGTGAGATAGAAATCACACCATGAGAGAAAAATGGTGTGCGCTGATGTCTGAAATTTTCCACAAAAGCATGAAATTGAATGGTGGAAAGCGTCAGTTACCCTGGAACTTGATTTCGCTCTGAAGCACCTTGACAGAAAACCCTAACCCTGAAAATATTTTACTGGAGCAGGCGTGCGTATCGATGTTATGACAGAGTTTGATACCTATACGCCGATATTTGTGGGCGTGACGGTGATTTCAAACTTGGTTTGGGGTCAAAAATCCACTGAATTTCTTCACTCTAGCGGAGCGGCAGTTGGTGGCAGTTATGCTCTGCGTTTCGCAAGTCAGTCTCTGCTCTCCTTATGCATTGCTATGGGCAGGGCTCCAATTATAAAAAAATAAAAAATAGTAACGCACAGTAACGCAAAGTGATTTAGATAAGTAATTGTATTTACTTAGTAATGCATTACTGACATCACTGTTCAGGATATATTCATGTACACTATAGGATAAGTCATGTAAATAATATTTTTGTATTTGACCTTGAAGGTACAACTAGATCTACAAAATTCCCTCATAATTATGACAGAAAATATTCGTTCTGGCATAATAAGACTAAAAAGAAAGTATTTCCGCTGAGAATAGATTTGTGTCTAGTATCTTTGAGCGGTGAAGCTTTAATTTGTTATTTTTCTTCCTAACAGCAGGGAGGAACACTGTCTCTGATTGAGTGCACTCTGATTGAGGAACTAGATGCCAGTGATGAAGACTGTGAGTGTCCTGTTGCAATATTTACTAATTTTTCAAATTCATTGGAATGTAATTCTCAAGTTCAGTGGTTGCCTAACCACTGAACTTCTTTGTCAGATTTCTACAAAGAAAACTTTTCAGAATTCACCAATGAAAAAAGTTTAGTGGAAGAACTGTAAGAAACACTAGCTAGAAAAAACGACAAATATCAATGAAAGTTCATAGGTACGATAAAAAGTATGTTTTTTTTCCAGTTTTGATCAAATGCACCAAAGCCATTTAGGCAGCTTACAGATCAATGCATAGTCAATTTCAGGTCAGCTGAGCAGAATGAAAGTGTTTTGGTTTCCTGTTGCGTTTTCAGACAATGCTGCAGGGCAAGGCTTCAGTCACCTGGAGTTTAAAATTGTGGTGGAGCCCCCCGATGGTCAGAGCTTCTCCGTTGTTCTCCTAGCGCCTTCCCGCCAGGAGAAGGCTGCCTGGACCAGCGACATCAGCCAGGTACAGACCGACCCAGATCAACTGAGACCAACTGAGACCAACTGAGACCAACTGAGACCAACTGAGAGCTGCCATGACGGACTTTAGCTGGTCTTCTAAAAGAAGCTTTTATCCTTGTTTTGTGTGTGTGTGTGTGTGTGTGTGTGTGTGTGTGTGTGTGTGTGTGTGTGTGTGTGTGTGTGTGTGTGTGTGTGTGTGTGTGTGTGCGCGTTTTCTCTCCACTTCAGTGCATCGATAACATCCGCTGTAACGGCCTGATGACCAGTGTGTTTGAGGAGAACTCTAAAGTGTCTGTGCCCCACATGATCAAGTGAGGAAATGATCTCATTCTAGCTAAAGTCCTACATTTCACAGGTTTACAGAGCTCACGTGAATGTTCATAAGTTTTAATGAGGAACTCTCTTTAAGTGAAATTTATGATTTCTGAGCTGCTTATTCTAAATCGGTGCCTGATGAAAAAACATAAATTATCCAAACTGGACAGTAAGAAATAATCTGTCCTAGCTTTGTCCTCTATAAAAGGATTTAAGTCAAATTTATTGTTTTAAATCCAAGGTCCGACGCCAGGCTGCATAAAGACGACGTTGACATTTGCTTCAGTAAGACGCTCAACTCCTGCAAAGTCCCCCAGATCAGATACGCCAGCGTGGAGCGGCTGCTGGAGCGCCTCACCGACCTGCGCTTCCTCTCCATTGACTTCCTCAACACCTTCCTGCACACGTACCGGATCTTCACCACGGCCGCCGTGGTCATTGACAAACTGGCCGACATCTACAAGAAACCCTTCACCTCCATCCCTGTGAGGTATACAAGACTTAAAAACGCAGAGGAAGAAGCTCCTCCCCCTGATCCCAGACTCCATCCAGCCCATCAGTCCTCACTGTGTCTCTGTCCTCCTCATGTCTAACACTTCAGCCTGTCATTCATCCTGTCATCTTTTCTTCTTCACATCCCCGTCCTTCATCTTCCTCACACTGCTGCCGCCGCCTCAGGATTGAGCAGCACTCATACGACCGTCTGTCCATCATGTCCCTCTGTCCAGACTACAGTCTCAAGATCACACAGCTGGCTTTGGACCAGTCCAAGTAAATACCATCAATAGTGATTTGGGTAACACTTTATCTGAAGGGATGTGCATAAGACTGGCATGATGACGCTGTCATAAACATGAAGGAGTCTTCATCAGTATTTATGAGTGTTGTCATGACACATTCGTGGTTCTCCTGGTCAGAGTTGTGGACTGACAGCTCTGGTTTCTTTCAGGTCGCTGGAGCTTTTCTTCGCCACCAACCAGGGTGCCTGGGGATCCGACCCGCTGAACAACAAATCCCCCAGACTCTGCCGCAAGTTCTCCTCCCCGCCTCCCATCTCCATCCCGTCCCGCACCTCCTCCCCGGTCCACTGCCGCAAGCTGTCCCTGAGCTCGCCGGTGGGCGTGAAGGTCGGTGCACTGGACCTGTCCACCACCCCGCCACTGTCTGCGGCCAACTCCCCCACCTCCAGCCACAGTCCCTCCATCTCCTCTCCTCCACCCGGCTCCAGCCGGCTGCCGTTCGGCTTCTCGTATCCCCCGCCCACCGCCACGCGCTCCCCCAGCCTCCCGCAGGCCTCCGGGGTGTCCTCACCGCCTCCCGCCTCCACCAGGGCCCCGCTGGACCTCAGCCGGGGCCCCAGCTCCCCGGAGCTGAGTCCGTCCGCGGGGGACGACGTCAGCGGAGAGCTGCCGCGCATCGACGCCTTCTGTGGGAAGCTGAGGCGCAGCATCCGCAGAGGTAGGAAGACGCCAACGGTTAGCGCTCACACTCCTCCAGCTTTTCAACAAGGCGGCTTTACATGCAGTAAACACATCTAATGTTTGTGACTGCTGCTGTAAATGCTGCTTTAAGCTGCTGGCAGGCTGCGTTCCTCTAAACAGTCTGGAATACAATCTAAATTTTTACCATGCCTTTAGAAAAAGGTGTAATAAATAGAAAGTCGAGTTTACTCCTTCATTCCATATCCCACAGTTTAATATTTATGTCCTTCAATATCTCCATCCATCCTTCTGTTTTCTAATATTTCCCTTCATCAGTTTCTTTTTCACTCCTTTCATTCAATCATGATGTGTTGGTTCTTTTCTGTCCATTTGTCCTGTTTTCCTCTTGATTTCTATCTTCCATTTTTTTTGTTTTGTTCTCTTTTTCCTCCTTTCCACCTTAGCTTCGTTCCTTTATGGAAATACCTAGAATCGTCACATAAACAATGTGAAGGATGTGCATCATTTATTTGCAGCTAATATTAGTCCAGACTTTGACGTCTTTTATTATGTTGTAGCAAAAACATGAATGGGTCAGCATTTCTCCTTCAGAGGACTGACTGGGCCTGTAGATGAACATGTGTCCGCAGAACGAAGGATGATCACTAGTGAAAAAAAGGAGCAGAGTACTAGACCAAAGAAAGAGAGGAGAGAGAGAACATGAAAAGACAGGAACCTGGTAGAGAAAGAGAAGAGGTCGATGACATGTAACGGCCGACATCTCAAATAGCAACTCATTACTTGAAAGTTCACAAAAACATTTTTAGGTCATTGTTAAAATAATCGTGCTTGTAAACTCCTACATCTCTCAGAAGTCTCCTGGACTCATGTTGAATGTTTGACCTTTTCTCCCTCACAGCTGTTCTGGAGTCAGTGTCCCTGGACAAGTTCATCCCCGAGTCTCCGTCCAGCAGCGAGCGGGGGGACCTGTCCCCCTGCCGCTCCCCGTCCACACCCAGACATCTCCGCTACAGACAGTCAGGAGGTAGTAAAACTACACCACCGCACCACACCGCACCACACCGCAACGCACCGCAGTGCACCGCAACACAACGCACCGCAACACAACGCACAGCAGTGCACCGCAATGCACAGCAGTGCACCGCAGTGCACCGCATGCACCGCAGTGCACCGCAACGAGGGAAAAACGATGACATTTGCAAAACGGACACAAAAACTTGTTGCTTACAGAACCATTTTTAGCTTGTTTAGCTGGATGCTAACAGTATCATAAATGGGGATGAAAATTTATGACTTCTCTACTTTGCAAAAGCTCCTTTTTTTTAATTTGGACATTTGTTCTGATTCTATTGCTATGCGCGCAAAACTTTATTGATAATCCGCTAATGTTGAAAAAGCACAGATTCATAATTGCGGTGTTTCTGTTAAATAGAAAACAAAACTAAAGTCACATGTGAATAAGTTTGTTCACACAACAAGTCAATCCTCCTACCACTTCCTGTCATGTTCTTCGTCATTTCCGCCAGTAGTAACATCCCCCTGTTGATCTCATGATTTCTGTGGTGGAAGAAAAGTCTTTCCATTGCAGTTTAGAACAACATATAATGTTGATTGAGTTTTGTACCACAGAACACATGAGACGTGTGGACCTTCTGAACAGTGGCGTTTGCACTTTTAAGAGCCGTTGGAGCAGATACGACATTAACGTTTTACTGTTTCTGGTCGCTTGTATTGGCAGCCGGGGAGAACGCTCGCTGCACCATGTCACCTGCGTCGGCGTTCGCCATTGCCACGGCGGCCGCAGGGCACAGCAGCTCGCAGGGTGAGCACGTCCAGTCATGAAGGTCACAGTGGATGTAGCGGAGGGAGGGAGCTCCGCTTGTGGTGTCCAGTAGGTTGTGTGTCGGGGAGCAGCTAAAAGGACAACAGCACGTAATTTAAAGATAACAGGAAGGAAATGGCCGTCTGTGTAGGAGATTTCTAATGAGCTAAAGAGCTCTTATTGTTTTAAAAGCACATTTGCTCTTAAAGCCAATGGCTTAAAATAATTTACTTATGATAGTAATTACTTCAAAAATCTCACATTTTGAAAAATGGAATACGTTTCTTTTTAGTTTTCTTCGATATGTGTGTCTGGATCAAAGTTGTTTTCACAAAGAAGGTGTTTGCCAACCAAATCTGGATTTATTTATGTTCATTCTCTTCTTGCTCTTCTAGGTTTTAGTAACTCTGAGAAAACATGTGATAAGGAATTCATCATCCGCAGAGCTGCTACCAACAGGGTCCTCAATGTGCTGCGGCACTGGGTCTCTAAACACTCCCAGGTGAGTCAAAGAGGAAACACTCTCCATACCAACACTCTGTTTCATCCTAGTTGGATGACACTAAAATCTGTCTTTTATGTCACACACACTGGTCAAAGTAGTTTTTGACTCATTTAGATTAGTTTGGACCATAATATTGTAACACCAAAATATGTAATTAAACATGAAATAACTCATAGAATGCACTATAATAATATTACACTCCAGTATGAATAAGTAGGCTAATGCTTGAACACCACGGTTTGTTTTGGACACCAAATCAGCTCTAATTTGGTCCATTGGTCTTAAGCATGAGACCAACTTGAAAACAACCAGTTCACAGTACAAAGCAGAAGTGATGACAAAACATTATTTTGATAAAGTAGTAGTAGTAGTCTTTATTTTCATGTGTCATACAGCCTTTTACAGATGCTTTGCCCACATGGGCTGACAATAAAACAAATACAAACAATATTGTTCTTTGGACAATTGATTCTTAATCTATTTATCAGCTATCACAATGATGGATCTAAGTGAGTATTTTGGGATACCAACAAGGCGGCTTTAGAGCGTGTTTACCCTCCCAAGATGGCGACTTATACAGACATACAGAAGCTAGTGTTTTGCTGTTTCAGTCAATCCATTTAAGTCCAACATGTACTTTAATTCAAGCACCATAAATAACAACATTAATTGTTGACGAGGAGAGGGGACTTTGTGGCTATAACTTACAAACAGGTGACTCAGTAATGGCTACCTTTAGCTTAACTAGCATTTAGCTTTTGAGAAAATGAATATTTAGCATGTTTTTAAGGATGATTCTGTGTAGGTTGATGAAAAGAGAGGAAAGAACAATTCCAGTAAAACACGGTAAAATCATGTTGTGTGATTAAAATGATTCTTTATAACCTTGGAAAACATTGTTTCTGCCACAGCCTGGTTTATACCGCAGCAGTTTGAAGGATTAGCACAGTGACACAGACAATCAAACAATATTGAAATTGTTTTAGCTGAGCTGCCAGACCCAACCTTTTACTTTTGTTTCATGAAGGTTTCCACAGAACAAGGAGAGCCGTGGTGTGACCTCAGTTAGAAAAAAGTGTTTGTGGGGCAAAGCTAGTCTGTTAGCGGCTAAAGGAAAGCTAGCACATCCATAATAAAATGCCATTAACTTTGCACTTCCATCTCATTCACATTTTCAACCATCAAAGTATGTTGTGCAAAGATTTAAAAAGTAAAATGGACTGAATTAAGCATTTTAAATAAAAATATATGATTAAACTGCAAACATCTTAATTCCACTGTGTTTGCTACTGTAACAAAACAAAGTTGGGGTCTGTCAGGTCACCATGGCTGCAGTCGTTCCTCACGTCCCTCAGTGCTTTTCACACACACAGCCAGAACAGACGGCCTCCCTTTGAGGAGCGCGACTAAAAGCTGCTGGTTGTTTTTCGCTCTCGCTGCGTCTCTTCTTCCGCCGTCGCTCTCCGTGACAGAGGTGCTCTTTGCGCTGCGTGTCCTTCCCACCATGGACGCACGCAGAAAGGTCAGCCTCCTCCCCAGGGAGCTTCGGGGAACTATCATTTTTGTCTTAAGATTATATAAGGAGCTATTTTTGTAGCTGGATGTTGCCTGGAAAAGTGAACTCGTTTGGGTCGGCTGAGAAAAACAGCTCTTGGTTTAGGAGGCCGAGGTGTTTTTGACCTTCCAAAGTAAATTATTAAAGTGGATGGAGAAATATATGATTTATATGGTTTGGTTTCTAACACTATATTGATAGGTTAAATGTGAAGTTCTTCTAGTGTTGAAGTTTCCAAATTGGTTCATTGCAACTAACAAAGTTGTACCAACATCTTTACATTGTGAAAATCTGAAAATAAACATAAAAAAAAACTATCATAAACACAACAGTTATAGAAAACAATAAGGGACATTACATTTTTTAAAATGTTATTTCATTTTGATTGTTAATTCCCTTTGTCTTGGTGGATCTTACAATGGCTGTCATGATGTCACCAACTGCTCTGATGCTGTTCTGCTGTGTGCTTCACGTCATCTGAGCTGAAGCTTTCTGATGCAGCGTGTCTCTGTGTCTCTGTGTCTCTGTCAGGACTTTGACCTGAACGGTGAGTTGAAGACAGGAGTGATCAGTCTGCTGGACGAGGTGCTGCGAGACCCGGATCTTCTGCCCCAAGAGAGAAAAGCAGCAACCAACATTTTAAGGTGCAGACTCTTTACTGTCAAACCAGGCTGCACCCCCACCTCTCGCCCGGAACGCAGCTGTAGATAGATGGGTTTTAATTCTTTTGTGGTCAAACTTTAGACAGTTATCATTTTCCTTGATGAACCTTCAAAATGACGCTGCGGTTTCCTTCGCAGTGCCATTTCTCAGGATGAACCAGACGACACTCAGCTGAGGATAGAAGACATTCTACAGATGGTCAGTGTGAGTTCAAATGAAACACTTCACTGAATGAGTTCAATGAAACAAAAACAAAGTTTGAAATCACTTCTCTCCTTATAATGAAACAGAAAAGCTGCCCTCTTCTGCATTTCATCGCGGTAAGGATAATTCTCCCTTTCCCTGTCAGACGTCCACCAGGAAGTGATCCTTCCTGTAGATTTAAAGTTGCTAGTGATCTTTACGCTACGCTTCCCACACATTGAGCTGATGTGTGTCTGTGTGTGAACAAGGCGGAAAGTCCTAAAGCCGAGTGTTTCGAGTCCCTCTCGGCCATGGAGATGGCGGAGCAGATCACGCTGCTGGATCACATCGTTTTCAGGAGCATTCCCTATGAGTGAGTACACGGCTGGCCCCTGGCTGTACCAGGGGCCAGCCAATCGCCTCCCCCGGGGGCGATTGGCCCCCGGGGGAGGTGGGGGGGAACTAAGAACTAAGAACATGTTGGAAAACCTTACAGAAATAACAGTAGCTGGAACGGGTAAAATAACTCATGTAAAACAGTCAGTAATGATAATCTTAAAATTTGATCTGTTTTCAAATCATTCAAATCTGTTGATGTTCAAAGCTGCCAGAGACAAATTATGCAAGATGTGCAGCTGTGATTACAGCAGTTCTGCAAAAAATAACAAACATTAAAGCATGGATCCCTTTCATTCAGCGTTACATTGCATTAAAGGATCACCTTTCAGATTGACTGACCGTCTTACTGTGTGTATCCACTCAGGGAGTTTTTGGGTCAGGGTTGGATGAAGGTGGACAAGACTGAAAGAACTCCATACATCATGAAGACCAGCCAACACTTTAATGACGTAAGAAACCCTTCGTAGAAAAACTCACCACAAGCTGCCATGTCTCGTCTTGTGATCCTCGTGAAATCGCTTCAGATGAGCAACCTGGTGGCGTCTCAGATAATGGCCCACGGCGACGTGGGCGCCCGAGCCAGCTCCATAGAGAAGTGGCTGGCCGTGGCCGACATCTGTCGCTGCCTCAACAACTACAACGGCGTGCTGGAGATCACCTCTGCGCTCAACCGCAGCGCCATCTACAGGCTGAAGAAAACCTGGGCTAAAGTCTGCAAACAGGTTTGGCGGAATCAGTTCTCAGAACCAACGTTACCTAACACACAGAAAACCTCCAACGTTACAATTTACGTTGTTTTGTTTTTTTATCCAGACCAAGGCGCTGATGGACCGGCTTCAGAAGATCGTATCGTCGGAGGGAAGGTTCAAAAATCTCAGAGAGACGCTGAAAAAGTAGCGACAGACACACACAGTCTGGCTCTGCCCTGCAGCATGACGCTGACACCACGATGAGATCATTTTTACATCCTTGTGTGCAGCTGCAACCCTCCGTGTGTGCCGTACCTGGGCATGTACCTGACTGACCTGGCCTTCATCGAGGAGGGAACGCCCAACTTCACCGAGGAGGGGCTGGTCAACTTCTCCAAGATGAGAATGGTGACACTTTCTGTCCTGCAGCACAAAATAATTTGGTTGGAGTTTGGCTTTTGTTATCAATACATTTTAAGCAGGATCAACTTATTTTCTGAAAATAAAAATATGTTATTAACCATCTCTGAGGTTTATATTCTCTAAAACTAAAGTAGGATTTCTATTAATGTTTTTATTGTGGATATTTTTGTTTCAAAAAGTTTAAAACACAGTTATCTGATCTGAACTTAACGACTGAGGCAGCGTCCAAAGATTACAATACAAGGACAATAGAGACATCTAGTGGCTGAAAATGGTAGAACGATGAAAATTGCTGAATCAACACAAGTGAAAATCATTATATTGTTACTGCAACACTTTTTTAAAACAAACTTGTGCCTTTTTTTTTTATTTATCTGTTCACCAATAAACAAAAAAACTAAAGAGCTAAAAATGGATCAGGAAATGATTGTGGATACAAAGCATAAAAAATGCTAACCTTGCATTTTTGGCTGCAACATTTGCTCTGGAGGTTCCAGTTACTGCAAGATTAAGATGAATGCAAAAGCCGTGTTAATAAATAAGCATCTATCCTGAACACCTAATATTTGTTTGAGAAAATGTTATTTTGTGTGTATTTTTTTTAGACAAATGTCTTTTCACTAAATCAAGACTTATTGGTATTAAAGCTCTCTTCACGTTGCTCTCTCTGCTCCTACAGATTTCTCATATCATCCGGGAAATTCGCCAGTTCCAGCAGGCTCCTTACAGAATAGAGCACCAATCCAAGGTTTCCCTTTTTTATCATCATTTATTTATTTAAAAAAATTTGGAGAAAAAAAAAAGTTCTTTCCTCCAGCTTTTTTTTTTTTTTAACTCTGTATCCAGGTAACTCAGTTCCTGCTGGATAAGACCCTAGTGATGGATGAAGATACTCTGTATGAGCTCTCACTGAAGATCGAACCTCGAGTCCCTCCAGGTTAATTTTACACCAGAAACAGATTCACGTCTCTCGGCTCACAGCACCACCTTTGAAATGAAGCTGGTGCTTTTATATCGCACACAGGCGGTCAGCGGGTGTAGCCGGGGAAACTCAGGAGAAAATGTGCCTTGTTTTATGGAGATCTGAGGTTTTTATCTAGTTATTGTACTGTATCGCAGAAACGACTCCTTGCCATATTCTCAAACCTTCATGAGTGTAGAAACACCATCAGCGCCAGAATGTTGCTGCTGTCACTCTGTGATTTGGCTTTGTTGTCTATAACACAAAGTTCAGCTGTTTGTTATATTATATCAAACAACCATTTTTGCAGGAATTAAGCATATTTCAAAAATGTTTCTCTGTGTGATTTGACTATTCAGGAAATTAAAGGGCCAGTGTTATGTATTTTTTAACCGCAAACCATTTTATTGCACAATCAAGTAACTAGATTTCCTTCAGCTCATATATAAATGCTGTTTATGACTTTTAAAAAATTTTTTATTTGATATATAAAGGCTTGAAACTGGGCGTCTATCTCTTTAAAAACTCCTGCTCTTTTTGAAGAAAAAAAAAGAGCATGGCTCCTTTAGTAACCCTTTAGCAATGTTTTTACCAACTTCGGACCGAGAAGTCGCTCCTACAATGAACTCAGCTGATTAGCAGATCCACCGGGTGTTTGCTAATTGCTGCTGGCTAGTCTGAAGGAGCTGAGTGGGGGTGGGGAGGCTGCTCTGTGTGGGGAAAGCTTAGAAGCTTGAAAACTGCAGCTCAGAGGAGGAGCTTCATCTTTGAAGGCGGGGTTAGGTCCACCCAGGCGTTTTTCACAGCTGAATGGTTGCCATGGAGATTAAAGGGTTTCTCAAACATGCATCAGAGAATCAAAGCAACGCTCCAGGTACGTTTTTCATGACGAAATAACATTATAACATGAAGGAAAGCTTAGAAATGTTTTAGGAGAGCATTGTGATGGACTCACCCAAAAATAATGAAGTTTCTTAATGAATGTTTCAATAACCTTATAATAATGTGAGCTGGAATGAGCTCAATCCTGTCTAGGACTTTAAATAGGACAGTTTGTCACAGTGAACCTTGTGATCTCTGATTCCTGGCGTTGAGTTCATGGGCACATGAAACATCGTGTGACCATGAACTTCATTTCTAATCTTGTAAATTTACTCTATCTGATCAAACTGAACAGTTATGAGCTTGTTTTTTTGTTTTTGTTTTGGGGTTTTTTTTGTTTTTTTTGCATGTTCCTCTTTTTTTGAAGCGGCTTTTAGCAAATTTAGCTCTTTCATCCAACCTGACGAACAACGCGTCTCCTATTAGTTTATGATCGCTAAGAATTTTGTACACATTTTTTCTGATCGATATTTTCTAACAATCATCTTCTGACAACCACCTAAAGAAAAGCATCACTGTCAACACATTTCTCTGATATCATCGCTGTAAATGATAATTCTTGTTAATGTCATCGTATCTTTAAAACCTTTAACCTGTAAGAGCATCTCTGTAGTGACATGTTTGCAATATTCATATTAAGAAGAATGTTGCATAAATATTAGTAGCATAAACATAGCATGTATCAAGATCGGTTTATTTTTGTAGATGCAACTGACTTGTTTTTTTAGATACATTTTTGCCTCTTTCCTTTCTGAAATCTTCTGTTTGCATTAGAGTCAGCTTGTTTTCATTCACTGTTGCATACTTTTCTTCAACTTGTATTGTTTTTTTTATTGTTATCCACATGTGTATTGTACAGACATTTACACTCTAAAGGCTTGAAAATAAAACTTTCAGGGAAACGAATGTTGTCGCAGATCATTGATGAAGAAGAAGAAGAAAAATAAAAGCGTCACATTCTGTGAAAACCTAAAGACGACCACGGTCTCTAAAAATGAGACCTTTGAGTTTATTAAAAAGCGAAACATGCAATCCTCACAAAAATAAATCCAAATGTCTTTGGGAGGTGGGGGGAGGGCTCCCAAAACCTGTTGCTCTGGGCGACGGCCCCTGGGAGCTCTGTCTAAAAGTCTGACACTTCCTGGATTTTTTTTTGTAAAGAATAATTAAAGAAAATAATTTATTTTCTACTTCTTAACCATAAAGTTTCATGAAGTACAAGTTTATGCTGCAATATGACAAAATTTGAAAAAGAAGATCAAAGGGCAACACTTAGTATTTGCACTGTCGGCTTTCCGTACACAGAAGCTCAGCAAATGTCATCTTGAGGGAAATAAAATAAAATAAAACATGGAAGCTACTTCAATAATTCCACACAGCATGTCATTTTTACATCATGCCATTGAAGTGTTTTGAATGCCTCCTCCAGTACCAGAGCTCCGGTCGTGTGAAAGTCGTGTTTTATTTCCGAAGCTGCAGCAGAGTTTGAGATAACTGAAGGAGAGAGGAAGAGATCATGTGTAAATGTGAAGGTCAAACCAGACTGTGATATTAGAGACGTCAAAGTTAATCACGGCTCTGTTCACAAGTGATCTCTGCCTCCATTGGCTCATAAGCGTTGCCTTAACGTATGATTGGCCCTCAATTTGTATTCCCACAAGCGGAGTAGAGTTTGGAGGGAGCGGAGGGGGGCGGAGCCGCCGACTGACCAGACTCAAAAGCTGGTTTCCAACAACCTGCAGTCAGAAGGCAGCAGCTTTCATCCAGGTACTGTACCCTCCTCCTTTCCTTTCTCTGACAGAGAGCCTCCACTAGCTGATATATTGAAGAACATTTTAAATCTAGTTTCTGTGAACATATAAAGTGAGTGCATGTGTCGTATCTGTGTTTAAATTGAGAAAATCTATTAGAAGCTGGCTGTGATCACAACACACTTTTCTTACCAAACAAGAGGAATGCTCAGTTAGTTGAAAAAAAAAGAGAGAAAAACTTTTGCACTTTTACAAACCACTCTAAACAGTCGAGTCTTAAACTTTTGATGCCCTGCCAGGTTCTCGGGTCACGTGGTTCCCCTCCCCCGTATCCATTTTCCATCTCTCTTTAACATTGCGTTGACCTTATGAACTTCTCTCCAGAATGATTCTGTATCCATCGGCCAGGAGGGGCTTTGGTCTTGGCACAAACGTCCCTCCGCTGATCTATTAATAGTAATAATATCACCGCTGACCCAAACAGTATGCGTCCTCCAGTCTGCACTCCAAACGTTGAGATAAAATGAACGCTGCGGCTGAAAGTCGGGTTTATTTTAGAACTATTGGATCGATTAGAGACTTTTTTCTTTCCTCTCCCCCTCTGACCTGAATGAACAGAAGCAGTCCGGTCCTCCTCTATTTTTAGAAACAGTCTCCTAGACACCGAGTCAAAGTCAAGCTGCGCTGTGATCTTCCATACTCTAAATCTGATTGGATATAAATGTAAATGTGGGAACAGAAAACTGGAATTGATCTGAATTTATCCGCTTTCCTCTGTCGTGTTCATTACAATAAAACCAACAACGACAAAAGAACTCGATGTGGGCAATGTGAACCTTTTATGACAAGTTCATAGCTGTGATCATTTGGTCTGAGTTTGGAGTTAGGGCTGCAGAACTGGATCAGGGTTAACGCTTTGTGGTTTGAACGACGGCGACTGGCTCTTGATAGCCTAATTACCAGACTTTTGAGAAATCTTCAGCTTACAAAGACAACAAGCAGCAGACATGTGACGCAAACATCAACAGGTCAATGTGCAGCAAAATGATCAAAATGTCATTTTCATCAATTAGCCAAGAAATGTTGAACATCAGTTTTTGGAAACTGGAGTACCCCGAGAAAACGCAGCAATTACAAGGTTTCCATTAATCCAAGGGTGTCCAAAATGTGGTCTGGGGGCCGTTTGTGGCCCTCGAAGTGATTTTGTAAGATCCTTGTTCACCAAAAAAAAAAAAAAGAATGCAAACGTGGCTCAAGGATTTTAAAACAATTATGGTTCCTAAGAATGTTTTACAAAACTGCCTTTTGAAAAAGAGACAGAAACATGGAAAGTACAGCACTAAGTATTGGTCGTTGATCAGTTATCTTTTTCACATTGACTCAGTTTGGCAGCAAACAGGACGACAAACATCCAGCAGTTTTTTTTACTTAAGAGCAGATTGTTTGGACCCGTTTGGTGAATGACCAGAACCCCGTTGCTCTTAGGAGAAAACGATCAATTTGTGATTCATGATTTGTGTTTCAGGCGTTCAACCGCTTACATCTCCCTTTCTACAAACACACAGACAATTCAGTTATTTATTTCCGCTAATTTTGCATCTTTTCCAGATCTCACCGACTGCTTTTCTTCCATTTTGCCATTTCCTCCTTCTCTTTCTGTCTTTCTTGGCGTTTCTAGCTCTTCTTCTACTGATCCCTACTTGAGGTTCTTCTCTGGAGGAAAGATGTCGGGCTCCTTCAGGCGTCTGATCTCAGGCCGCGGCACGGCCGTGCTGCTGGCCAGCTTGGGCGCGGGCACCGTGGCCACCGGCGCCCTGCTGAGCGAGAACGGCTCCCTGGCCGCCGAGGCCAAGAAGAAGCTCTACCCTCCCAGGTGAGACGGATGACCTGGACGAAGCGTCGGAAACTTTTTCGTTTCCTGGCAGCGTGACGTCAGGCGTGACGGCCTCATTCTGAGGCTCAGAGGGACGGATTGCATCAGAGGACGGCGAGCGTTGGTCAGGGGGTGGGGGGGTCGTGACTGACGCAGCGGCAAATGCCTGCGTGACCAGTGACACTCTCATGTTTCATCTATGCCACCTTTGACTCACTTTCTCTTAAGGTTTCAGATGTCTGCCTTTCCTAGTCGCCCTGCGGATGGGAAGCAAATTCCAGGAAACTTCAGCCTGTAAACCCTGAGAATGAACAGATTTATTCGACTTTGTTCTTTAAGCGAGTTTATCGTGACCTTCAGGCCTTTTCCTGGATCACTGGCATGACACAAGGCAGTCAAAGAGAGTTTGATTAATGAACAAATCACATTGTGGCTGAAGCAGTTAGATTAATAGCTATTGATCGATTATTAAAAATAATTGTCGACTAAGTGATCAAGTAATTGTTCACTAAAGTATACAGACTTAATCATCCACACTAATTAAACCACAACCTTGTAAATAGTATAAATATTTTACATTTAAAATATATATAAAAAATAAACAGTCGTCCTCTGTTCTTCTTCTCTTGTTCATTTCTTCCTCCTCTTCCTTCCTGTCAGCTCGGACTTCCCTGACCTGAGGAAGCACAACAACTGCATGGCCAGCGCTCTGACTCCGGCCGTCTACGCCAAGCTGAGGGACAAGGTGACTCCCAACAACTGGACCCTCGACCAGTGCATCCAGACCGGGGTGGACAACCCGGGCCACCCCTTCATCAAGACGGTGGGCTGTGTCGCCGGTGACGAGGAAAGCTACGAGGTAACGCAACGCAACGGGAGAGCCTCGCACAGGAGCAGCACAAACTGAATCGTTCCAGTTTCAACGGAAATTTACTCCTCCATTTTTTTTATATATATCTACAATGACCCTGATACACCATTAGGCATGAGAGACATAATGTGTGCCTTCTCCCAATGCTACCTACAAACAACCAATCAGAGCCAAGAGGAGGGTCTTAGCGCTTTCAATCATGCTGGTACATGGTACTGCCACGAATGGTAAGGCTAGTTAGCATGGCTGCCAATGACGGCGGATCAAAAGGTCGTCTGGAACGGCAAGTTGCTTCTCCATCTTTAGCACATTTAGCAGGGAATCCAGGACTGTGATTGGCAGCACTAAGGCCCTCCTCTCCGCTCTGATTAGTTGTTTCTGACAAGGAGTGGTGCAGCACTGGGAGGAGGGGGAAGAGCTTGACATTTTCACAGGTCATCTATCTAATATATTGGCATGACATGGTGATAGTTTTAACAAATATGTTATAAACATATATATATATATATTAACAATGAGGCTCTGCATATATTGATGTGTGAGATTTGGTCAAATCAAGTGTTTTGCTGTTTCCTCCAGGTGTTTGCTGAACTCTTTGATCCGATAATCAAAGACAGACACAACGGCTACGACCCCAGAACCATGACACACCCCACAGACCTGGACGCCTCTAAGGTGGAACCGCCGCCGACCCGCTGTGTCTCGCCGGCCCGACGCTAATCAAAACGCTCACTGGCGTCTTCGCCGCCTCTTCTTTTGCCTCTAGCTGAAACACGGGATGTTCGACGAGAACTACGTCCTGTCGTCGCGCGTCCGGACGGGCCGCAGCATCCGCGGGCTGAGCCTCCCCCCGGCCTGTTCCAGGGCCGAGCGGCGTGAGGTGGAGCGGGTGACGGTGACTGCTCTGGCCGGCCTGAAGGGAGACCTCGCCGGCCGCTACTACAGCCTGGGAGACATGACAGAGAAGGAGCAGCAGCAGCTTATTGATGTGAGTGATCAATAAGCTGATCGCTCACATCGAGGACAGGATTCCTTAGAATCTATGTCTATGAATCCTGAGACATGGAGGAGGAATTCAGTCATCAATTCAGTTGATGCTGATCTACAGTCAGTAATAATAAGTTGGGATTTATCTGTTCTGTTTTTTAGTGTTTATTTTGACAAAGTTAAATTAGCAAAATTAGATTATTCATACAATTCAAGACAAAACTTTGTTGGATCTTCTTGGTTCAGCAAGAACATGTTGAACATGAAACTGTCACTGGAAAACAGTGTCTTCAGTCAGAGGTCTGTTCAAGTGTGCTGTGACACAGACTGCTACAGGCGGTCCTTCCCGGCCACAGCCGCCAGCGTTTGACCAAGCTGTCTGATGTTAAACGGCTTCAGGAGGTCAGGTCTATTTGTTAAAGCTCGTTTCTTTCTCTCTTGTCAGCCATAATTTCAACAGAATCTCTAAACCGTTTGAACTGAAAAATTGGTTTTTGAATCGAAAATTGTTTCTGAATTGAACTGTGACCCCGACAATCAAAATGGAATCGACCCGTTAGACACCGAAAGCCTCGCTGTGAAAAAGCTCATTCTGGAAGGATCATCGTTTTCAACTCATGAGTTCGTTCAGTGAAGAAAGAGGGTCGTCTAAACCGACCTGATCTTTTCTGAAATCAAGAATTAAATGTGATCAAACTGTTTTCTTCAGAAAGATGAGCTCAGATTCGCAATGAGGTATAAATAGTTTTCATATTTACTCAGGTTATTTTTGTCACACATTCAAATTTTTTCAACATTCCTCCCTCTGCCAGCTCAGTGGATAAATATGAGTTGTTCTTTAACATCCTGCTGCCTCTCTCTAACTTTTTGTCTGCAGGACCACTTCCTGTTTGACAAGCCCGTCTCCCCTCTGCTGACGTGCGCCTTCATGGCCAGAGACTGGCCAGACGCCCGGGGGATCTGGTACGGCTGGACGCCTGCGTTCGCCGTCCGTCGCCGCTTTGGCGCAAGAAATGGTCCTGATCGTTGGGCTTGAGTGTCTGTGGTTTCTTGTCTTCAGGCACAACAACGAGAAGACCTTCCTGATCTGGATCAATGAGGAAGACCACACCAGAGTCATCTCCATGGAGAAGGGCGGCAACATGAAGCGAGTGTTTGAGAGATTCTGCAGCGGCCTCAAACAGGCAGGCGGGAACAATGAGGCTCATCAAGTGGTTTTTTTGTTGTCTGGTTTCTGCTGCCAAAGCCTCAGTACATAAATAAAACTACATGAAAGATAACATGAAAAACAACAACAAAAAAACTAGTTCCATTGGCAGAATTTTTTCACTTATAACATTGGGAAAAATGTCTCAATATGGGTATCAATATCAATATTGAGGAATTAGCCTATTAAATGTTTCTGAAAAGTTACTTGTTTTGTCCTAGTTCAAGTATATTAACATATTCGCACTATAAAGTAGACCAAAAATGATTTGGTAAGATTTTGTGACGTTCCAGTGCATGAGAGTAAATCGTTTTTAGGTGATAGTTTTGCTCTTTGTAGAACTTTTTTTCATGTTAATAGTATTTTTTTTTTTTTTAAGTAACCCATTCATGCATTTTTTTTTCTTTTGTTGCATGGGTCAGGTTGAGCGTCTGATCCAGGAGAGAGGCTGGGAATTCATGTGGAACGAGCGTCTGGGTTACATCCTCACATGCCCGTCCAACCTGGGCACGGGCCTCCGGGCCGGGGTTCATGTCCGCCTGCCAAACCTCAGCAAGGTGACGCAGCGCGGCCAACCCAACACCAGCCTGCTCTGCTAACGCCTTTATCACTTCACTTCACAGCTGAAAATCTCTCAGAATGGCTGGACACAGTGAGCTTCAGCTCCTGCAACACATGGATATTATTTGGCCTAAATGATTCCCTTGCTTTCCTTGGAATGTTTAAAGCAGTTTATCCTTTTTTGTTTGTTTGTTTTTGCAATTCCTTGCATTTTTTTCATGCGTAGTTGCCAGTTGATTGCTAATAATTTTCCACAAGCAAAATGTGTTAAAATAAGCTGATGTGACAGCTAGCCACCTGCAGGTGGCAGCGTTTTACTTCTGCTGCGCTGCGCAGGGGCGCTGCGCCAGAGGGGGCGCCAGAGCGATAGGGGAAAAAAAATTGAAATGTTCTGTATTGAACATCGATTTATTCATTCCTGATTAGAAAGGAGACGCAATTTTCATCTCCTTCACAAAGCAAGAAAATAGACCCACAATCCCCCCGCCCAAAAACAGTGTTACACTTTTAGTCATTTAGCCTCAAACATTATAGAATCTTTAACTTTGCAGTATTTTTTTTAAAAACTGCCTAAAGTGTCTGTTAAGAAAGCAAAACATACCAACTACGTTCATTCACGTAGCTTTATTTTTAAACACAGGTCGTGACCCGTGTCTCCATTTGCTCTGCAGGACCCGCGTTTCTCCAAAATCCTGGACAATCTGCGGCTGCAGAAGCGAGGCACGGGCGGCGTCGACACGGCGGCCACCGGAGACACCTTCGACATTTCCAACCTGGACCGTCTGGGCAAATCCGAGGTGAGCCGTCCTTCCTGTTCCTGCGCTCTGCACAGGGTTGCCGCCGGTCAGGTGACATTTGGGGTCGCTTGCCACTCAGGTGGAGCTGGTTCAGCTGGTGGTCGACGGGGTCAACTACCTGATCGAGTGCGAGAAGAAGCTGGAGAAGGGCCAGGACATCCAGGTGCCCGCTCCGCTGGTCATGTTCAAGAAGTGAGAGCCGAGCATGTGAAGGAGAACGTTGGCGCCAAGAGGCTGATGTCTCAAAGATTGAACATCTTCAGGGTAAAACAAAAAAAAAAAGATCTTCGACATGACCTGCAGAAAAGTCTACCTCAAGTTAAGGATTACCCTGACTTTAATAAAAAAAACTTTAAAACCAGTTGAGTAGTTTCACTTTCTGTTACATCAGGTGTTTGGATCCTTTTAGCTTTAATGTCGTTTTATGCCAAAAGCAATTTTGACAAAAAAAAAAAAAAAAAAAAAGAAAAAAATAAGAATTTACTGCCAATAGATGATTTAGGCAAAGACAAAAAAACATATCCTATTATTTTAGGAAGGTGATGATAAACCAATAACTCTCCATCTCTTCAGCAGACATGAACCCAAGACAACTCCATGCTGTAGTTTTACCACTTCTCCAGAGGCGGCCAAAAGAGGTGGAAATATTTTATTTCGAAGGAATAATTTCCCTTAAAATACAAAATAATGATTTAAATGACACCTGAATGCTGCATGGTCATTATCTTTGTTTTACATCTGGGCTTTATCGGTAACAAATTCTGATTTTAATCCAGGATGATGAGAAAGAAAAAGGGGGGGAAAAAACCCAACAAAAAAAACCAACAAGACGGCTTTAGATGCTGTTAAATTTGGAAAGGAAGCCTAAAAAGATGGAAATAAGATCTGCGTGATCTGAGATAACATTCAACATTTAAGTAAGCACTAAGGAAAAGCACTTTTTTATTATTAATTTAACCTTCAGGATGCCACCTCAGACAATTTATTGTGTTTTTTTCTAAAAAGAAATTAATAGGAAGAAGTCAAAAACAACCAAAAGATGACACCTAGAGGCCAGAAGCTGCCTACTCACCAAAAAGTCCTGCTTTGTTTTTTTTTTTTTCTTTTTTGTTTTTGGCAAAGTAAAACAGAAACACAAGCCTCTATTAAAGATTGGTTGGAGAGTGCTAAACATTGCAGGTACACAAGAATGGGGGGGGGGTGGGGAGCATCTTTGTGAAACGCGGAGGGGCTCGGGGGGCAGGAGGGGGACTAAGAACAGAGAGTCAGGCTGGGGTCTTCGATCAGAAAACAGAAAGGAGGCTAACAGGTGCAGGTCGTCGTCGTGTCATCAGTCCACAGGTCGCTTTTCACTGTGTTTCTTTGTGAACTCCTCGGCGTTCTTCATGAATTTTGCGCGGTCCTTAGTGTACTCCTCTGCCAGGTCGGCCCTCAGCGGGTGCTCCGGCTGGGGGGCGTTCACCAGAGCGATCAGACACTGAATCACTGGAAGGCAGCGACAACAAAACCAAAATGTTAATAGCAATAATGATGGTAAAGCTCCACGGTCAGCAGCAGAGGAGTTCTGACGGTGCGGAGCCCCCAGAGGACATGGGGAACTCTTCTTCTTCTGGTGAAGTTAGCAAATACACCCTGCTTTACTTTGTGAACAGAGATCAATGTCAATTTCAGTGAAAGAGACTCACTGAAAACGTGTTTATACATTCTTGAATGAATGAAAATGTGTAAGGTTCCCAACACGAAAAAGACACAACCAAGACTCTCAGATGAGCCGTCAACAGAAAGTTTCTGTTTATGTCTCGGAGGGAATGGAGAGCGACAGAAAGCAGGTTTCACCGTTTCGCTTTTGCATTAAAAAAAGATATAAAAATGAATATATCTCACTAAAGTATCTCACTTGTAAAACCTTACATTACAACAAAAAAGTTCCAGTAGTGAAGAACTGACTGGTACGATATTGTGAGGAAACGTAAAAGAAAAAAAAAAATAAAACATTCCCCCCTCGGGTCCCTTGAGGACCTCCGTATGAAAGTCCCGCCTCCTCTCCTCACCTTGGCATGTTTTTGTGGCCGGCTTCCAGTTCTCCACGCTGATGATGGGCAGACACACCTGGCCCTTCTCATCGATGTTGGGATGGTAGATCTTCGTCTTGAAGGTGATCTTGGGGGGTTTGAAGGGATACTCTGCAGGGAAGATGATCTCAATCCGAAAGGCTCCTTTATCGTACGGAGGACAGTCCTGGATTGGGGAGGGAAAAAACAAAACAGGATTTGCATATTTTCACGAGAACTTTCCTAAAACCAAACTTTTTTTTCCCCCACTAATTGAAAAGTTTTCGTCCAGGAGCTTCGTGAGGAAAACCGGTTTTCACCCCTTTTGGTTTCCACACCAGTCAAATTGGTTGTTTCTAAACAGGCCATCACATGCAACTTGTGGCACAGAGTCAAATCAGAAACAAATCACATCTTTTGGAAAACCGGGTTCTATTTCACCAGGCAACTAACAAATACTTTAGCTATTAATTAAGTCAATTGATTAGTCTGACAATCAGATTCCATGTCATTTAATTTTATAAATGCGATAAAAAAAAAATGATTTCGAACATCAACCAAATGAAAAGCTCAACCCTTTATGCTCGACTTAATTAATAATCATAGTAAAGAGTTAATTTGTTAACCATTTAGAAAACAAAGTTGATTTCCAAATCCAACACCTCATGCTTATTGATGTGAACAATGCACAGAAATACAAGAACAAATTCACTGGCACACATCAGTATGGAAAACGTTACAAAGCCATTCTATTAGGCTTTAGCATTTCAGAATACAAAAAAAAAAAAAGTGAAAAAGTTGGAACAGTGGTGGATTTTCCTGGGAGTGACCGATGTACCAGAAATACCAGAACTATATCCCAAGCACCGCAGGCGCCACTTGCCTCAGTTAAAGGTCACAGTTTATGATTCTGAACATCGATTAAACCTCTGCTGACCAGAAGGAACATAAAGGCCCGACTCAGAGTAAACATTGCAAGAATCCCACTGACTCAGGAAACTCAAAATGCAGGAATAGTGTCGATGCTCCGTTGTGTGAGCATTGACACTCAGCAGGAAGTGGTGGCGGCACATTTTATAGCCGACAATGTTTTTATGAAGCAAAAACAAACAAAACAGCCACTTGTCACGCTATGGAAACCTGCAGGTAGTTCCACTTTGCCTTCAGGTCTCAACCAAGCTGTGAATGTTTTCTGCCCTGAATGGGGCAAAAGGAACTTAAATTATTATGAATGTATGCCAGCTAACTCATCCGTTTTCTCATTTCCTTTAAAGGCCATGATGGTGAAACGTTAAAGCAGGACAGCATAAATGTAAAGGCTTATTAAATAGTCTGTGTGTTATTTACATGCAGGATTTTGTACCTGCTTTGTTTAATGCAGCTACTCTTGAAAATCAGACTCTTGATCTGAATGGGTTAAACAACTCTTAAATAG
Source organism: Poeciliopsis gracilis (assembly GCA_911649635.1). Taxonomy (NCBI): domain Eukaryota; kingdom Metazoa; phylum Chordata; class Actinopteri; order Cyprinodontiformes; family Poeciliidae; genus Poeciliopsis; species Poeciliopsis gracilis. Next base: position 23,933 of record CAJVRI010001146.1, read on the forward strand.
AGAAATAAATAACATGTGAAACAGAATCAAGTGGAATCACTCAGCAGTAACAGGTGCGGTGACTGTTGCACCAATGTGCAACTTGAGCTGATGAGCAGCAGCACCAACCATTCCTCTGGAGGATGAGCCAGGAAGACGAGCCAAGTGTCTCCGTGTTACAGTCATGTGACGTGTAACAAGCTGCCGGGAAATACAGGAAGAGCAAACTAGACTTGGAACCCAAATGTTGTCTCTGTCTGATGAAACATACTGGCTGTAATATCGTTGAAGGAACCCGGAGAACGGAGAACGGCAACAAGGTGAAGGAATCGGGCAGAGTGGACGAGTTAGAAAGAGCACACAGGACTGGATTTGTTAAGGAAAACACTGGAGTTCAAGATAGTGAGGCAAATAGTGAATTAATAACGATGATCTTTGGAATGTAAGTCAATGGTAAAAATGACTAATCGCAATTAATCGATAAATAATCACCTGGATTAATCGTTAAATCAAATATATAGACTCAAAAAAAGGCCACCTGCTGAAAGAACATATTCGGAGTAATGTACAAAAATGTACAAAATATATATAGTTTGCACTTATGACTTTAAAAAAAAAAAACTAACTTTGTAAATATCTCCTACTGAGAAACTAACTTTTCAAGTGGCAAATTTTCAGCTAATTCACACGGTTCAAATTCTGTAAAAGAATTTAAAGGAATCTATTAAGCAACTTTAGTATCAATTTATTACTCAGTAATCCAATATTTAACCAGCAGATCAGTCAGATGCTGTGTTAATGCTGAGACAAGAGAAAAAGGTTCTTCACTTTTCACACGTTGATGCTAGGATTGTTTTAGCTGTAGAGTCATCCTGTTTCTGATCCTAAACGTCATCCTAAATCTGTTCCTAAACGAATGATGCTATTGCACTTTAGAACATCCTTCATTTTCTCATTTTAAATATAGATATGTATTATTTGCATCCTTTAATGCCTTTATAATATTGCATAAAAACACCTTAGTGAGAAATCTGCAAAAAGTGCCAATTTGTTTTTATCCAATTGTTACAAAAATCAGATAATCAATAACTAAAATAATTGTTAATAGAGCTATATGTCACTACTTGTTGTTGGGGGGGGGGGCGGTGTGTGTGTGTGTGTGTGTGTGTGTACTGTCAGTACTCACAGGCACAATGAGTCCCTGCCAGCACAAAATATTCGCATCATCCACCGAAATGTTCCGGAAATGCTTCATTCCAGATTTGCGGATGTCATCCAGCTCCTGCAGCAAAACACACACGTCTCACTAAGAGCAGAGTTTTGGCACAGATGTCTACACAACATACATAGGATCCAAAAGAGGGGAATCATGTGTAATTATTACCTTGAACTGTTTAACACCACTCAGAGATTACGAAATCTCTTCGTAATTATTCGTCACCAAATATGAAGGGACATATTGAGAAAGATGCTCCACTTTTACAATTAACTTATTTGGATATTAGTTTGAGGAATTTAAGATTACATTCGAAAATAATTCTAATCAACGTCCAGCTGGTAAATGACATTTATTGGGAGCTAAATGTCCAGTAAAGAAAACTATTTATATCAAAAAGCCTCTTTGCCAACTCTGCATCAGGATTCTGTGGGATCCCGATGCATGCGGTGCCTCTAATTTAAATCTCTGACATTTAAATCTGATCCCAAAAGTTCCAGGGAATAAAAGATGAATTGTTGGTATGAAATGTCTCACAGACAGATGGCAGAGAAGTACTGAGTTTTACTAGCATATCAACAACCCTCTACGTAGCAGCCAGAAATGATCACACACAGATTATCTCTATGTGAGGGTCATAAAATGATTAATTATTACAACTTAATAAGAATATATTTGCTTCACAGAACAGAAGTGAACACACAAACTATAAAACAAGTATTGTAAGCAGAAAATATAGGCATGAAAACATATTTTGGATAAATAAACATAGTAAAACAAGTTTTGATTTTTTTATGTATTCAAGGTAAAGTTATCTACATATATATAATCAAAGTTTAAAAGTGAACTTCAGTCACACTGTACTTTATTTTATACTTTCTAGAAATCCTGCGCTCACGTCATGATTGACATTTACCCGGTGTGTTACACAGCTACAAATTGAGCTTGTCCCACTTTGCTGTGTTTTTTCTTTTCTTTTCTTTTCTTTTTTTAAGAACAAAGAGAACCGGATTGTTTGGGGAGTTCAGGGAGTAGAGATGACGAAGAGGATGTTTGGACGTCGGGGGGAATTCCTGAAAGCCAGGAGGACGCCCTCTGTGCTACAAAATCAAAACCAAATGAGTCCCAAAGAAACTGAAAGTATGAGACACAGGCCTCCCCCGTCAGACAGGTTCATGAAAACTGATATCCAGGCTTATTCTAAACGAACGCATCAACAATCGAAGACTTAAAATCCTTATTGGATCAATTTGCACGCACTCATCAGTGTGTTTTATTTGAAAATAAAATAAAAAAAAATAAAATTCAGGACCATTTCATTTATCTGGTGGGTCACTATCGTTACAGTTTTCTATCCAAAAATAATATATATATATATTTTTTTTTTTTTTGCAGTTCCATGTAGCTTTTTTCAATGCGTTTAATGAAATGTTGTTTTTGAACCTCTGTTGTTCAATAGGTTTATCCTCTTCGATCATCTCCTGCCTGGTTACTCAGTTTCACTTTTGAATTGAGCATAGTAATGATTATACAAAGCATTTCCAGCTTCACTCTTATGTACAGCTTTAACAACAATCTTACATTTTGCTAAAAACTTATCAAATCAATGCTCCATCACCCAATTCCCTACGAATTCATTAGTTTTCTCTACATTTAGATTTCCAATTTTTCATGCAGTTACGCCAACAGACGTTTTTTTATTCATAAAACATCTTTTTCACGTTAGTTTCATATATGATCGAAATTTCTCTTAAGTGTATAATCAAATCACCAACCACTTATTGCTTTTCTACTGATAAGTAACAAAACAAAATAAGTACAAAACTAACGATGTGGCTTTTTTTTTTTTTTTTTTCCCTTAACGCGGTCCAACTAGAAAAATCCTTTCCTGTGTATGGATTATTGCCAGATCATAGCTGCTATTGATTATCAGTCGCTTGGAGGTTCTGATGAGATCTGACGTCACGCCCCAGCCCCACGGTCTCCATGTTTTCTCCCCGGCTGTGAGCGTCGTTACACGGTGACAGCGGCTCCAACAGCCCGCTAGCTTGACTCAGCTCACGCTAAGCGCATCGACATGTTCTCCGACAGCTCCCCGAGAGTTGCTGAATCACACCCGTCAGCCTTTTTCGCTCATCTCTCCGTTCAATCCCCCGTCCGTCGGACGTCATTCTCCTTTCATTTTGTCGGCGAGAAACCCTCGGCCGCTTTCTTATCTCCCCCGCCTCTTTAGCTCCCCGCACGAAGCCGCAACGAGTGTTTCAAACTCTCTAGAAGTAAAATAAAACAGATTAGTTGGGCCTTTCTTGCTTTACCTTGCCTAGTCTCCTGGTTGAAGTCATTGTGTTGCCGAGTTCGTCTTCTTCCTGTTTC
>CAJVRI010001146.1:30000-407908 GCA_911649635.1 Poeciliopsis gracilis
TCATTTTATGACGGCAACATTTCTTTGATCAATTTAGAATTTGTTGTTTATTTAACTTTAATTTTTAAACAGACTCGCCTTGTTCGACTTTCCCTTTTAATCTGTTTGTCTTCCTGCCAAACAGATGAAATAAACCAGATTGATATAACAAAAACACAGTTATAGAGACATTTCAATGTGAAAATAGAGCTTACATCAGAATTTTGACGTACACATAGTCTTATAAATACATATTACCAAAAAAAAGACCTTTAAAAATAAATGTGATTAGACTAACAAAGTGTATAGACAAAATGAAGTTTATATTTTACACTGGTATGCACATATAAGTCCCCCTTAAGTCAACCATCTTCCAGGGATTGATCCCTGTTAGAGTAGTCATCATGTGACTTGCGTCCATCTCTTTAGGGCCACGCTGCTGCTGAGTTTTCCAAGAACTAAAGCATGTAGCGTGACCTGGAGGTCCAAACAAAGTCAGAGACGTATACAGAGTGAGCAGAAGCAGAGACAGGACAGTTTGTTGTTCACCACATCACACAGGGTGCCATTCAGCTGCACATGCAGGCCTGCTGACAGAGAATCAGTAACCGAAACGCTCAGAAAACCCAACTGCATTATAATAAACATGAACTAACATAAACTGCATTTTTAGAAAAACACAATCATTTTAAAAAATACAAAACAATAAATATAGTAAGAAATCTGAGAAATGTATTTTCAAACCTTGTTTTCTGTTACCTGATTCAAATTTATTGTCTTTTTTTTTAAAGATTAAAATAATTGTTTTTACATTGTTGAGTGAAACGAGATTGCTATTTACCCATATATAACGACCTGATTAAAAATAAAATTCACTTCCTTTTTCTGGTAAATATTAACCTGCCCTAGTGACTAGTGACTTGTGACTCAACAGGGAACAGAAACTTAGGTGGAATAATTAGGTGTTGCTGTGGTTTTGTTGGTGCAAAATTTTGTAGGTGTCATAAGAAATCTAAAAAAAAAGAAAAAAAAGTGTTTAATTTGGCATCTAAATTCTAACCTTATTTCCAATGAAAGCATATAACTTTAATCAAACTACTTGTGTACTGTTTTTTTTAATGTTTTGTTTTGTATTATCTTCGTCAGGTTGTGATTTGTCTGTTTGCAGCTGCCACACTTTGCTATTTTTAGAACATATTTTAGGTCTTTTTGTTTTTCTGACTCACTATTTTTAGCTACACCAAAAATATATCATCAGAATTGAACCGGTTTGAGTCCTTCCTGATATTCTGCTCATTTATTTTCTGAACTGTTCATTTATTTTACGTTCAGATGTGGTTCTGCTGTGTAGGTGCCAACATGTGTAAAAACTGGAATATGAACAAAGAAATCTGAAATGTTTGTGTAAATACTTAAGATATATATGCAGTATATTGGGGGGGAGGGGCTAAAACATTTTAGGAGAGATTGACATTTAGGATGAGAAGACGGGTAAGCAAGTCTGCTCTACTTGTTTCTGGTTTTGTTCTATCTATTTAAGTAAAAATATATTGCACAGCTAGAACTCCATGTTAGACATGGAAACCTACTTTGATTTGGCGACAGGCTGGACACAAGTATTTATGGCTGCATCTGTGAAATATGTGGAGAAGGAAAAAAAAACTCATTCAGATCTGGTCACATTGCTACTAGGCCTTTGCGTCAGCAACACAAGCCTTTTCCAACCCGTCACAACAGCTGTGCGAAGACGAAGCTCTCGGTTTTGACTGGAAACTTTTACTCTAAAGATTCAGGAACCAGTCACCGTATCTGGGGAAGTTTTCCTTTGTTTTCATGGCAGGAACCAGAGACGAATCAGACTGAAGAAGGCAGAAATCTTCCCCTGAAAATGGTTCTTCTAAGGAAGTAGGATTTCATTTGGATGAACTCCTGAACTAAACAGAGATTCAGTACTTTTGAATTAGGATGTGATGGTGAAGTAAATGAAACATGTCAGTCCATGGCTCCACACAGGCTTAAATCTACAGCTTTTTGGTCATAATTTTGTCTGAATAAAGCCACAAAGCAATGCGCTGCAATGCAGGTTTACAATGCAGCAAAATGTTGCATTCATTGTCTTTAATATTAGGAATTTTTATGTTCACAGAAACTTCTGAAGGTTAGCTAAATATATAGATTTTTTTTTGCACAATGATAGCCTGGTTCCCGTGAAAGTGGGTTCTGGGCCACAATTTGAAGCATCTGTACAGCTTTAGACATAACCTATGTCTCAAACTTTTTTTTTTTATTTTTTTAGATGGATTAAAGCTCTCATCAGTTACGAAAATGTTTTGACTTCATTACATTTTATCAATTGATTTTTGTCCTTGCGTCTATAGAGCAATTGTCTAGAATCCAAACAGAAAAAGGCTTCAAATCGTCTTTATTCAGATGAAACCTGCTTCTTTAACAGGAACCGGAGCGATCCAGGGCCCTCTGCTGTAACCCAGAATGGACAGCTTCTTCAAAGCAGCTGTTTGTGATCTGGACAAAGTTCTTGATGACTTCGAGCTCAATTCAGGTCAGACCACACCTCCACTAACTCCTGCTGTCATAACACGACTTTTCAAAATCAATACCATTTCTGGCCCTGTAGGAAAAATAAAAGAACAACATACTCAGTTACAATATTGCGTGCAATAAGATGAAGATATGTCAGCCAACATCTGAATAAAAAATAAAAAAAAACTATACAAGTATCACTTGCTTGAAGATAAGGTCATTTTATTTCTAGAGCACATTTTCAGCAACAAGGCAGTTCAAAATGCTTTACATGAATTAGGAGGAAATGCAAACAAAACATCAAATCAAAGGAAAAACAAAAAAGTAAAAGTATAAAACTCCAGATGTTTAATCAGAATAAGTATTTCATAATTTGGAAACTTCTCTTGATTCTTGTTCTGATGAAACTAACTTTTGGTTTCATCAGAACATGTTTGTTTGATTCTATTCGTAAGTATAAAACTAAATGTTGGAAGTATTACGAGGTTTCCCAACATCATAAAGAGGCTGATAAACATCCTTCTAGCCTTTCCTGTTTGACCGGGCGGCAGGCAGAACGACAAACTCACATTTAGATTGTCTTTAATTGACTGAATTGAATCTCTCTTCCTTGTTTCAACATGATATACCAAGATTAAAAAGTCTAAATTAAAACTTCTCTCAAAGTCATTCATAGAAACAGCAGCTTGGTATTTTTAGAAATACCAATATTGATAGACTATAAAGATGGATCAAGTTTACAGGTTGATTGAATAGATTCAATACAAGTTTCTCAATCAGAAAGAGAATAGTTTTCTTCAAAGCCACCACCTACTTTAAAACTGTTATCCTCCTATTTATAAAGCTCTATTCAATTAAGGGCTTCTAGTCGTCATTAAAAATCATAATATATGAATTGACTGATTCTGCATGACATATATAATCTCATGTATTGGGCTTACCTATTGTTTGTATATGTATTTTTTTTAATCAAAATTTTATTTCTAATTATCTGTAAATATTTAGCTTTTTTGTTGTGTTTACATGTAATATGTAATTTTATGTTTGGATAAACTAATCTGTTGTGGATATGCAAACTAAGTAATGAAAGTGTGTGTGATTCCTGCTTATATTGCACTGGCTCAATATCGGTATCGGCCAATAATCAAAGCTGCAATATCAATATCATATCAGAAGCAAACAAAGTTGTATTGGGACTGTCTTATAAATAGATTTGTCATGTATTTTTCAGTAAAGTATTAGACTGTTTAGTATAGAAACTGCATGACTTTTCTTCTTTTTGGGTTGCAGAGGAACTTGAATGCAAGCCTGTTTTCCTGAAGGCCCCTGTCTACCCGTTTTCATCTCTGGCCCCTCAGGATTCCTCCTCAGAGGTCTCCAGTGCCTCAACAAGCCTCCCAGACCTCAATTCTCTTCACTATGGCTCTGCAAGAAGCTGTTCCGACAGCTCCGGCAGCCACCTCCAGGGCGCCGACGGAAGCGAGGTCAGAGGTCAGCCCCTGACCGGCGTCGACCTTCTGTCGTCCGTGGACCGCAGGCCTGCGAAAAACTCGGCGCCCCCTTGCCCGGACAGAACTCTGAAGCCAGTGTGCGACCTCGTAAACGACGCGAGCTCGGCCATCTTGGTTCGGGCAAACAGCCACGATGCATTCAGGGAGCTGGACGCAGCTGAACAGCAGATGGAGGAGGAGAAGGAGGCGTTGCTTGTGGACTTCGACACCCCCGTGGTCGCAGAGGTGGGGGCAGGGGTCAACTTGAACAGCGTCACGGAGGAGCAAACGTCTGCAGGGACAGATGAGTTGCATCAGCAGAGCGGCGGTTACTCTGCTTCAGTCAGTTTGTTGGACATTATTTTCCCCGCGGCAGTGGAGAAAAGCTCAGAACCCATCAAAGAGTCACAGTCGAGAACCACAGAGTCTGCTGATGAAGGTGAGAAGGAGAGCGAAGAGGTTTTCTCCTCAGACCAACCGGTGGGGAATTCCTTGAACCTCCATGAAACAGATCCTACAGAATCCAATAAACAAGCGACTTCATCAAACGAAGAGCATTCATTGGATACGATGTTGGAAGAAGGTGTAGCTGAGTCTCCTGAAGGGTTGATGCATAACTCAAATGGTGAATCAGTCAGCTTATCATGCCTGCCGATAGCCGTGTCAATGTGTGGCGCTCTGGTGAAGTCAAATACCTCAGAAGACGATTCGGAGGCAGCGGCAGAACGTTGTGACGGGGTGGTGGCATCTGAGGACGCAGAGACGGAGTTGCCATTGGCTCTGGAAACGAAGGATGACACCAGAGACTCTACTAGGGATGATGACCCATCTGATTCAGAGCAGATTCCAGAGCGCAGGCCATCTCCGGAAGGCCAACATGGCTCCCTAGAATCTACCGTTCCTGGAGAACTCCCTACCTCTGACCGTTTGGAGTCCAGTCTGGTCGGTCCCCCTGAGTTCGGCTTTGAGTATCTACCTGAGAGTGACCAGGCTGAGCTGCTGGTCACGGACGAAGAGTTGGACGCTTTCCTTCAGGCGCATGCCGAAGCGGAGCAGGGTGCAGGGGCTTCTTTCTGCAGCAGTGCCGGAGATTACACCGAACCGGAGTGTCTCTCAGAGTTGGACCAAGGTCTGGAAGAACAGCAGATCGAGAAAGATCAACCAAGCTGCAGTCAGGATGGACGGGAAGACCTGGAGGAACAGGGCTTTCCAGAAAGTTGCAGAACAGCTGCTGCTACACCAGTATTACAAGACTCTTGTAGACCTTGCCAGGAAGACTCCTCTGGAGTCAGCTATTCTTTAACCAGCAACACTTCCCTGTCCCAGCACAGAAGTAGCTCAGATCAACAACACTCCTATGGAGGTGCGAGACCAAAACAACCACACAGCCAAACTACCAGACCTCCACCTGCCGGAGAAGAAGGGGTGGAGCTTAATGCCTCTCCAACACCAGAAGACGAGGAGAGCCCCAGTCCTATAGAGGAGCACTCCAGATTCAGGGATTCCAACTCCAGCAACATCTCTCAGAACCATCAGGATTTCTCCGTGGGGTTTGATGAACTCTCGGAGCCGCCTCCTTACCCCGGGGAGGAACCAGCTGCTGTTGCCAGGTCAACAAGCTGGAAGAGGGACGGCATTGAGGAGCTGGGGAGCAGACAGCCAGAGTGGGTGCCAGACTCTGAAGCTCCAAACTGTATGAAGTGCAAGCAGAGGTTCACTTTCACCAAGAGGCGGCATCACTGTCGAGCCTGTGGGAAGGTAAGTCTGTGACATAGAGGGATGTGTCAATCATCCTTCATACAGTCTTTTTTTCTCACAAAGAAACAGATTTATTAGTTGTCTTTCATAGGGATGCATGATATATCAACATCAGAATCTGCTTTTGTCTGTCATTTTTACTTATCAGTCTGATAAGCAAAACTCAGCTGAGATCATGAACTGATGTCTATTTCCATCTTGTTGCTCTTTATGTTTGCGTTTCTTTAGAGGCGGTTGGTTATGTGGTTTTTGTTCATGTGACCAAGATGGCGTCTCCAGGGGCTGGCTCCTTATCCCATTTCCAAACCTCCATAGTGCAGAGGAGGTGCATTTTAGATTTCATTCACACCAGCCATGTTTGAACAGAGAGTCCAGTTGGTTTCGGGAGATGTGAATTGAACTCTTGTCCGTCTGCAAATCTCGCTCTGGGTTCGGTTGAAGTGACCTGTGATACGGTTCAAATGCATTGTGAGTCTCAAGCGAGCTGGGGACTGATCCAAAAGCAGGAAACAAACTGTAGCACAGGGCATTCTGGGTAAATACAACCGAAACAAACATGGGAGTCTAGCTGTAGCAGGAGAATTGGCTCATGGTTTTTTGTCAAAAGAAAAATCCTTCAGCCGCTAAAATCTGACCCCACTCTGTTTTTGTTTAAATTTTGTGAAGAAGGAAGTTGCGCTTGTGTCTTTAGAGGTTTTTGTGTGGTTTCCTTCAGTCCCCACAGCGCCCCCACAGCCGAGGAGGTGCAAACAGTTTGGTTTGAAAAACAGTGAAATTGAACCACAGCAGCTGAAAATATAGCAAATGTTACATTTCTTGTCCCAAATAGAAGAAAGTCTATCAGACTGACAAGTGTGAAAACATCCTTAATATTGCCATCTGCCTCCTAAAAGCAGCTTATAAACATTATTTCATCTCACTGGCTACCAGAAATTATGATTTCCCATTGTTGATCATTAAATACCATTGATCGGCTGGTTCATTTAAGTAAACAAAGAGGTTCATCGGAGCTAAATAACTGGCAACCCTGGAAAGAAATCTTGCTAGAGATTGCAAAAGGCTTGAGACTTAATTATGATCAATAACTTTATTAATTAATCAATTTGTTTCTGTCCATTTGTTTTTATTCCTGCTCTCTCAACCAACCTCATTTTCTGTGTGCTGAATCGTTTGTTTTGTTTTTGTTGTTCTCTGGTGTCTGTGCCCCAGAAATGGTTAAAACGGTAGATTACATCTCGGAGCTAAAAATAGCCCTATGGCAAACGGCATGAGTCAGCGGTTCTTTTTCCAGCTCTTCTTTAGACCTCCGCTGAGCCTCGCATCCTGGAGCCAGCGGCTAAGTCCTCTAAGGAGCGGCGATTAAAGCAGGACTGGAAGCCGGCGCTCAGGATGCGATTGTTTACAGCTCAGACGACATGATTTGCCGCTGCTACTCCTGCTGCTATTGCTGCTGCTGCTGTTGCTGCCGCGCGGCGCCGCACGAACATGTCAGGATGCTCTCTGAATAGTTTTCATTCCGCCTTCATCTCTCTGTCGCTGCTAGAGTGAATCGGTGTTGCCTTCATTGTGGTTCTCTTTCTGTGGCAGGTGTACTGCGCTGGGTGCTGCAACAGAAAGTGTAAGCTGAAGTACCTCGACAAGGAGGCTCGAGTGTGCGTCCTCTGCTTTGATACCATACACAAAGGTAAGAGGAACGCTTTTCATCTGCCCATGGGTGCTATTGCAGTGACAAAATCAAAGGATAGATGATTCACTGTTCAGTTGTTGACACCCTCTGCTCTCCCCACCGAGATTAGCCTTTAGCACACACATCGTCAGGTCTTCATTGACTGTAGCAGCACAAAAATGAATTTCGCAGGATTTGTTTTTAGTGAGAAATGTTTACATTTTAGTTGCAAGTTGATCTGGGTGCATAATCAGCCATAAACAATTCAAAATGGTAGTAGTTGTTGGAATATCAATATTATTATAATAGTAATAATGGTAATTATAATAACCATAATATTAATAGCGACACAACTGTTATTTTCATAGTATTATATTTCATTGTAACAATATTATAACAAATACAGTAATAATAATGGTAATAATTTTCATCACAATGCCCTTTTAACATCATCATAGTGAAAATAACAATATTATATATAATTTTATTAACAATTATATTAACATTATAGTAAAAAAAATATTTATGGTACAATTAATATGTAATATTAATTATTATCAAGTGTAATAATAATGTTATTATAATTGATTTAACCATTATTACGTTATTGTAATAATCTAACAAACTCATTATTATAGTAGCGGTAAAATATCATATGTAAAATAAAAAAAATATATAATTCTATTAACAGTTATATAATACTAATAGCATTATTATAATTACTGGCGCAACAACAACATTAATAGTGGTAATTATAGTCGTGTCCTCTGGGTAGTTTACACACCAGAGCAGCAGTGTTAAATACATGTGTATGGTTCTCAGAAAGGTTTCTGCTTTGTCCTTTATGTCCATAAACACACGCCATATAACAGGCAGAAACTGAAATAGTCGTGTAATATTCCTGGAATCCCGGCCTCGCTCTGTTACTTTGCTCTTTTCTTTGTCTCGTAGCTTTGTGATGTTGATGCACCTGGTTAACCCTTATCTTTGATAGCACTCAACAATGTTAGCTAACTTCCCACGAGTCAGCTTTTCTGCATATTTCAAAACCTCTTCCTGCTTTGATGCGAGTGGTACAACTTTGTTTTTGGAAATGCATTTTTTTATTGATCTAATCAATTGCTGTGTTGTCCCCTATAACTCAACCAATGTATTGTAAGCTTTACAATGAAATTCACACTAAAAGAGAAGTTAAAGTTAAACTGGATGGATTGCTTCAGTTCTCAGGCTTCTCACAGCTACTACAGAGAGTAGCTGAAATACTTATTAATGAATAAAAATTATGGCTTTCGATTCAAAGTGCTGACTTTATGGAGCAGGAAAACAAAGAATTATGTGTTCACACAAAACTGGAGTTGTACTAAAGTGTGGATGAAGTCTATCACAATGGAGAAAAAACTAATTAGCATTAGTGCTTCACAAACTCTTCCACACATCAGCAGGAACAAAATATGAATTTTGTATCGTCAAACACATCACTGTTTTAAAGGACTTTAATGTAGCCCCACATATTTCTCTCTATGTATGTATGATGTCTGCATCTTGATCTTTATCATGTATAACTTTTGTATTTTAAAAAGTTATATATGATAACTAAACCCTTCAGGTTGTTGCAGTGCTTGTTTTGGGGGGATTTTCATGTCCTAAAATGACAGATTTTTGCAGCACCTTTTTCTTAAAGTAAGAGATTTATTTTTGGCATAACATGGTCTTACAAAAAAGCAGAAATTTCTTCACATAACCTTCTCAAAAGAAAAAAAAAAAGGGATTTTAACAAAGTTAATATCCCTTTAAAGTGCAAATAACATTTTCAACAACCGTATTTTGCGAACTTTAAGTCGCTCTGGTGTATAAGACACATTAAATCAAAGTGTGCGTCACGGACAGAAAATAAAACTTACCAGAATTTCATGTAAGACACAGAACCATTCAGACTATGAAAAGAAAGTGTGACTTATGTAGTTCAGAAAATATGGTTCCTTCCTGGCAAATCAAATAACGTCCTGAGAAGTAGTCAAAGTGCAAAAGATGCATAGTATTGGTCACCCAAGTTGACACGAACTGTTAACACAGAACAGACAAATCCTGCTGAACAGAAAACCGACATCATCTATTTGCAAAGGTCTGAAAATCAGCCACTGTCCCCTGGACTGACCCTCCCAGCAGGTCACGTCTGAACATGTGCGCTGCTGCGACATTGTCACTACATTCAGCGGCTTTTCAAACAAAAAAAAAAGTCAGCATCGGCCAAAATTGGTCATGCGTTTGAAAGATTTGTGATCTGTCAGAAAGCTGCAGTCAGTGCACCGCTCGGTATTAATATTTCATTTGTAATACAAAGTAAATCAAAGTTTTCCTTCCAAATATTGAAGCAATTCCATAAAGAATTGTTAGTATGTGTAAAACTATAATGAAGTCAACGCTTGGCTGAAGTACAAAGGCATCTTTTTATACTTCATGTCTGCAGCAGGGACAGGAGGGAGGTGATGGATGGAGGGGGAAGAGAAGAGGAAGGAGAATGAGAGCAGGACTCTGTTTTTGTCCTTCATTTTTATGGGTGTGTGTGTTCTTGTGACTGGTGCGGGACCAGCTTAACGCAGCGGACATGTGATGCTGACATGCAGCCTGAATAAAGAAAATAATAATAAAAAAATTAAAAAAAACCAACAAGGTTGATCCACTTTCACAGCTTGCATTTGCTGCTGTGGTGCAGTGGGTTGTGGTCTTCTCTCCTCCGTTCTTACGTCAACATGTAAAAGGCTTGCTGCACACACACACTCGCGCACACACACTGTCACAGCAGCCTGCGGCTAACAGCCTATTAATGCTAACGGCACACTCCTGGAAATCGACGTTTGTGAAAAGCTGTGCTGGCTGTGACTGAGGTCAGCCTGCGGAATAGGCTGGGGATGATTTGGACTGATTGAGTTGTAACAGACGAGACGATGAGGAGGTAAGACGTGGATCAGGGCCGTGCAGAGACCTTTAGAGGGGAAGGGGCTAAACCCCCCTTCGTCGCCCCCTCTGCTTGTGCCTGATGTGAATTACTCTGAACTTTGTTCTGCTTTTTTTGCATGCAGAAGCCGTTTTGGAGTATGTGTGAGGATGGACCCCGTATCACTGATGACTATTAAGTAGTGTTATAATTACCCTGCATGTCAGAGTAGAAATATTTATTTCTTCCGTGTTTCCATTTATTTTATATGTAAAATAGTCGTAGCAGTTGTAAAACGCATGTTTCAGAAGCCATTTCCATTTCAAATGTGCTCAAAACTTTGACGATGTTCCTCTGTCAGAAAAAAAAATCAAAATTTTGCGATTGTGATGCTTTGGTTAAATGCGCTAAGTCTTTAAAAAACATGCTTGCGCCATCCTCCCCCTTCTGCTTCATGTCATCTTATTCTTCATGGTTTCCGCCAGTGGCAACATGCTGTTGTTTATCACCATGTTGCCACCCGTGTAATGCAGAAACATTGTTTCCATTGCAGTTTTGCAAATTACTAGCGCCAAAATGTTTTATTGAACTTTTTTGAAAAAAGTGTTTCTTTTAAGCACATTTGTTTTTGTAATTCCAATTTGTGCAGCAATTATATGACGAATTGAATTGCAGTTGCTATTGTCTGGCTGTGTTTTTGATTTTGAGATCTCGCCTGTTGTCACACATCTCTGATGAAACTTTATGAGGCTTAATCAATATTGTGTAGCTAAATGCGTTGTCAGCATTTTTCTACTAGCATAACCAAAAGGCACCGAGAAAACATCTTGGGGGTTTTCCTAAAACTACCAATTTATCTTTCTTCTGCAATCAGGCACACAGATTTCATCCATTTGGACCAAACATCTGTTTTCCAGATGAATTGTGTAGTTGTAAGAATTTGTTGCGCTCCACGTTCAGACCAAACTAATGACTTAATGTTTCGGGATCTTCCAAACTAAAATAAAGCTTTAAATTCATCACATGTCCATCATGCATCGCTTGTCTGCTAATTGATCTGATGGCTACTAACCTGAAAAACTATGACAGTGTGGAAAAAGATAAGTCAAGAAAAGAGGGGTTTGTTGTAATGCCTGTGGTCAAATCAATGTATGGCAATTGTATCGCAAATGTTTTCCTTTTGTAGCCATAGCGACAGACTAAATCTGAAGTGAGTTTGAGAAATTTGCAGAATTGTCCGTAGTGGAAGGCTTAAGTATTTGTTACACATTCAGTGTTTCCTCAGAAAGTTGAAGCTTTCTGAGGTCATTTTTTCCTAGAAAACGCTCCTGTTCTACATGATGTTTCAGGTTAATGGGTCAGAGCTGCAGCCTAGATATTTATTATTACTCTGAGGTTTTACCTTTCCCGTCACTTTACATACCGCTGTAATACATCAAGATTTTATTTCACTGTAACGAGACAGACATTTTCTCTTGATAGTTCGTTAGCCACTCAGAATGATCACATTTTTATGAATTACGTTTTAGTCTTAGGAAAAGGCAGGAAGTATTTATTTGCCCTAAGTGGGTCATCACCTTGCAAGAAGTTTTAATTCCTATTTAGATTTGAAATTTTTTTTACATTTTTTAAATTTTTTTAATTGTTTTTACATTTGTCTCATGTTTGGAGGCTATCAGCACCTCCTCTAAATCCAACTTGACACAGGTCTTTATTAGAGATGCACTCAGAATTTCCTTAATTTTGTGAGATTGGTGATCAAACGATACTTACATGTGAAACCAATCTTATCCACTGATCTTTTCTACCTCACCAAAGGTCTAAAAATCAACTACTGACCTCTTCTGTTCTGCCAGGAGAGAGCTTTGACTGTTAGCCCTGCCCACCAGGTCATATCTGCATGTTTGCAATTAACAGCATTTTTCTTGCTGTATTGGGCAACTTTTCAGTCAAAACAAAAATCAATATTGGCCAAAATTGGAATCGGCAGGTCAGGTTTTTTTTAAAAGTCGGTAAACGGCAATCGACCTGAAAACTGCTATCGGTGCACCCCTAATAAAATGCATGCTTTTCTATCAACCTGCTGTGTTTCAGCCCAGGCCCTGGAGCGGATGATGAGTCCCACGGGCCCGAGCCCGAACCCCAACGTCCCGTCTGAGTACTGCAGCACCATTCCCCCTCTGCAGCAGGCTCGCGCGGCCGGAACGCTGAACTCCCCCCCGCCCACCGTCATGGTCCCCGTCTCTGTTCTCAAACACCCCAACAATGACGGTATGCATGATGATGTGTGTTTGATGGCTAATCTTTGATTCTGTTTATAGCCTTGATTCTGTTAGATTTTTGCCTTGTTTCTCTGCAATGTTCACATTGAAGAAATTCCTGTTTTCTCTGTCTGTCATATCAGCTTGTCCACGCGAGCAAAAGCGCGTTTGGTTTGCTGACGGTATCTTGCCCAACGGCGAAGTGGCAGACACGGCCAGGCTGTCGGTGACGAGCCGCAGGAGCTCCCAGGAGTTCAGTCCAGACCCGGAAACTGTAAGACAAACATCCACAAAGCTTCACACCCATTCTTACTCAAAACAGTGTTAACTAAGGGTGGAAGAAATGGAAAAATTATAATATTGCAAATTTTTATTTATTTATTTTTGGGAGTTTTTAATCCAAGCTGCTTAAGGCAACTAGAATATTCTGGAGGCTGAGGAGTCAAGTTGCTTTCCTCTGCATGTAGTGAGAACAAAACATGAAGGTCCCAAATGCAGCAGCACTAAACACTTTATTCTCTTTAGGGGAAATATATCCACTTGACTTACACTGACCTCTGTTTGCATCTGTGTTGGTCAATCTTTTATGTTACATTTGATGGCAAAAAGAAGAAAAGTTTTTAAAACTGTGGCAAAATAGTACATTTTTGTGTTGATTTCATTTTGTTTTTTAACCAAATGTTTTGAACTTGGACTTGTTTAAATGTTATTAAAAAAAAAAAAAGAAAGCATATTGTAGTAGCCTGGGATTATCATCTCTTATTTCAGTCTGGCTCAGCTGGGTTGGACCCTGGAGGTGGTGCCCCATCCGTCCCTGAAGCCCCTATGGTCGTGCCGGTGGTGCGAGCTCCAGTGTCTGGACCCTGGGATTATGGGTTGCTTTCTGGAATTGGTTCTTCAGTGACGAGGGTTCCCAGTCTGCTTCCAGACAGTCAGGATGAGCTGCCTCCTCTGCTCATCACCACCGGAGAAGATGACGGAGAAGGTGTGTGAGGGACACTTTGAAATAAGAAATCAGTGACTGAAAGTCGCTGTTAGATCAAATTTACAGTGAGCGATATAAATTAAGCCCTAACAAATGGCAAAAGGAAGAACAGAATTCTCAACAGGAGAACAGCAGCTTTGGGAACACGTAATGTGCTAATTACATCAGTCTTGTCTGTTTGACTCATGGAGACCACATCCATTCAAAATCCTGACTTATACAAGTCTTAAATTAATGGAAACGCAAAAATTCAATGACTGTTTATTGTAGTATCAGTCATCACAGAAGTTAAGCAAGCCAGTGTGCTGCAAATAGTGTATAAGCTAAAAGCAGCTAAAATGCTAAGCTTTGCTAAAATGGTGTCTGTAACATGTGGCCTATCACCACCATGTTGATAGGTGGTGATATGCCACCGATCAATATGGTGGCCTATCACATGCATTCAGTATGTCTGCATACTGAATGCATGTGATAGGCCACTGATCAATATGGTGGCCTATCACATGCATTCAGTATGTCTGCATACTGAATGCAGTTGACTTACTGCATTCAGTATGCAGACATTGTTGTAGAAGCTGAAATTAGCAACAATGCTAAGATTAGTATTTCAGTAGGAGTATGTTGACTTACATTCTGAGTCCATTCAGTATGTTAAGGTTATCTTTATGTCAAATTAGCTACAATGCTAATGTCAACTAACTAGTACTACTAGTATGTTGGCGATCAATAGGATGTGGGCTATCACTGTCATGTTGACGAACATTGACTCACTCTATTCAGTATGCTATGCTTAGCTATTATATAAAATTTGCAATAAAGCTAATGTTAGCATGAGGGCTATTACTAGAACTTTAACCTGCTAGCTTTCATAAAGAAACAGGATACTTTTAGATGTTAGCTAAGGCTCTTATTGTGAAAGTTTGCTGTATTAACGCTATAACATGGAGGTATAGAGCCTGGTGCTATGAGAAAAGCAGATCCTGAGATAAATGTGATTAGCAGTTAGCAGATCTAATGACCAGCTGGAGCAGAGTCTACTGCATGCCACATCGCGGTTTGATTGCGCATTCACACCTCCTCAAACAATTGAGATTTTCTAAGCAAACCAACTAGTTTGACTAAATCGGCTAAACGGGGCAGGTGTGAACGCACCCTCTGTCTGGACCTTCAGGAACAGTTAACTCACACCATCCTGTGTTTGATGCTTAGATGTTTTGGTGGAGGAGAGTCCTGCTCCCTGTCAGATCCGACATCTGTTGGAGGAAGGAGGTCCGCGTCCGCTGACTTTCGTTCTGAATGCCAACCTCCTTGTAAACGTCAAACTGGTGAACTGTGAGTAGAACTGTTTGCTTCTGGCATGAATGTTGCTCATTATGAAGAAACAGAGGGCCTGCCTTCTCACTCCTTGCTGTTCCCAAACAGACAGCGGCAGGCAGTGCTGGTGCGTTGGCTCTAATGGACTGCAGGCTCTGGGACAGAAGGAGTTGGTGTTTCTGTTGGAGTGTTTGTCAGGAGAAAAAACGCCTCCAAGAGACCTCTTCTCACTTTATCTCAGCGTTTACCAGGATGCCCAGAAAGGTAACCGGTTCACACGGGCCCTTATTAGAACTTTCAAAAAGCATCTCCAAAAAGTTGCAAACCTCATTATCTGTTGCAGGGAAGTTTGTGGAGGAGTTGGATAACATTACGTTCACAAGCAGCTTCCTGGACAGCAAAGATCATGCGGGAATGCTGTTCTTCTCCCCCAGCTGTCAGTCTCTGGACGGCCTCACGCTTCCTCCACAGCCGTTCCTGTTCGGCCTGCTCGTCCAGAAGCTGGAGGTTCCCTGGGCCAAAGTGTTCCCACTCAGACTGCTGCTACGGCTCGGAGCCGAATATGACAGTGTGTGATTTGCTTCTGCTTTTTTTTCCTCCTTTATTTTTGTACAATACAGCTGGGATCATGTCCGCTGTTCACGAGGGAAGCACATATAACTGAGGTTTAATATCAGCCGATACTTAAAAGCAGAGCTGAGTTGACTTAAAACATTTCTTACTTTACATAAATGTACTGAGTTCCAAATTTATTTGGTAACACCTAACTACACCAATAACTTCACAAGCTTGGTCAAATATGTAAAAGTAACACACTGTTTTTTCAGTCAGTGTAGTTAGGACTATAACAGCCAATCTAAAATAATTGAGAAACTTACCTTCTGCAGCAAGCATTTTTTCTGATGGTTCAGAAAGGGCACTTATGAATTCTAAATATAATGTCAAATAAATAAAACATGACGTTTCTCAAAGGACAAAGCATAGAATTTGGCTGAATAGATCTTCCCTTTTAGATCAGACACATTGTCGCCGTTACCCGATCTGGAATTCTTTTCAATATCTGGACCAGTCCAGATATTTTTATCAGATCGGTTTATATCTCTACTGTTCACACACACACTCTATGCTAGTTCAGATCTTCTTCCAAATGTTACATTTAGGAAATTGTCCTATTATTGTTCATTACATGTAATGATTAATAATCATTAACCCTAAGTTGATGTGTGCCTGTTTTCCAGTGTATCCAACGATGCTCGTAAGTGTTCGTTTTCGGGACTCTGTGTATCGAGAGACGGGACACACCATTATGAATTTACTGGCTGTAAGTACCACAGCAGCAGGTGGTTCCACCATGTAAAGCTGTCAATATTACATCAACCAGCTGATGTTTGTAATCCAACTGAGATGTTAGAAATCTTTAATATTTTACTATAATTAGTTTCTTACCCTAATTATTACAGCAATAATTAGATAATTTCAAGTGTTTTGACTGTGAGCCAGAAGTCGTTTTTTTGTTGTTTTTTTTTTTACCCCAGAAAGACAAAACTTTATTAAAACTTTATTTTTTTAGAACAGTTTTTTTAATCTTAGGTTATTTCTCATGTGCTCTTTGAACCTTTTCTGTATTGCGAGTTTGTTAGGACACGACTGACACAAAACTCTGTGAACTTTCAATCAGTTTGAAATATTTTGCACCCTCTAATCTCCACCAATAATGAGGCTGTTTTCTGTGGTAGAGTTCCTCTCTGCAGCTGTTCCTACAGCAGAAACTATAAGTTCCTTGGGTTTTTTATTAAAGTTAAGTTTCCTGAAGACAAAATGCACCAGTTTTCACTGTGTAGCTGTAAATGCTCTGAAATCCCGAATCTAAAGTTCTGAATCTGCATCTCTGAGAGGCTTTTAATTTTGACTTTTCAGATTCTGTTAAAACTAATTTCTGGGCAAATTTTTCCACAGACAAGAAGCTGCCTATTAATTATTCACACCTACATATAGAGTATTAACATTTTTAGGCCACACCTTCCTCATTACACAGATACACATAGTCTGCTCTGATTAAATCAAGTTAGGCATGTTTTCCAGCTAGAACTTAGAAAATATGTCAAGAAATGATTACAGGCTCCGCCTATATAAGAGCAGATTGTCATAATGTGCTAATGGTTTTCATCCAGGACCTGAGGAACTACCAGTACAGCCTGCCAGTGGTAGAAGGCCTGAGGATCCACATGGAGATGGGACACAGCTACATTGAGATCCCCAAGGCTAGCTTTAGCGAGGTAAGCTTTACATTTCCCATTATAGCATGATATCAAAGTTGTCTAAAAGTTCTTTTACAGAATTTCATTTCAGTAAAAGTTGAGGCTCTCTCTTTACCTGTCTTTACTAAGTGATCACATGTGCAGGATTTTTTTTAGTAATCTTTTAAGGTCTTTTTTAGCCTTACGTACACAAAGCCTGTGAGTACACATTGTGGACAGTACATTTAGCAGAATGGTTGACCCATGCAACTGACACCAGGATGATTTCATTGCACGAGTATGACTGTGAAAACATCTTTATTTTACTCTAAAGAGAAAGCTAAAGGTGAATCAGAGTTTGCTTTTTTTCTTTGGTCAGTTGCACATTCACACTTTCCCAAACAAACCAGACTTTCCAGGCAAACAAAGTAGAGTTGAAAGCAGAATAAAGGGGGCTGGTGTGAATGAAGTCTTTCTACAGGGTGAACTCTGGAGCAGTTCGAATGCATGTGTGAACCGGAGACTGGTTCAAAATTAGGAAACGGATTACAGCGCAGGGGGATTCTGAACAAACCACAGGCGAGGGGCGGAACAGGTTTCTCAAAGGGTTTGAAGATATTAATGATGTGTGAAAATGCCCTTAAACAAAACCATATCTGACGGTGTAGCAGTTTACCACAAGCAGAAATGGTTTTCTGTGCTCTACAGATGCAGAAGGTGGTGAATTCCTCCAATGAGCACGTCATCAGCATCGGAGCGAGCTTCAGTCAGGAGGCCGACTCTCACTTGGTGTGTTTCCAGAACGAAGAGGGAAACTATCAGACTCAAGCCAACAGCAAGCCGGGGAAGACTCGCACAGGTCCTGCTGCTGCAAACTCATTACTCTTTGTTGGAATATTGTCAGTGCTGCAGCAGCTTGTAAAGTCCCATATGATGAGGTGACACCAGGGTTGTTTCTGTTGACTTCAACAGTGACTGGAGCCAGCTTCGTGGTGTTTAATGGAGCGCTGAAAGCCTCTTCGGGTTTTATTGCCAAGTCCAGCATTGTCGAAGGTAAAAGTTACGCACAGTCAGACTTTAATTCTAGCATATATGCCAGCAGGTAAGACAATTTGTGTGTTTTTTCTTTGGTTTTTTTTCTGTTTTTTTTTGCAGATGGGTTGATGGTTCAGATCCCACCGGAGACCATGGAGTCTTTGCGCTCCGCCCTGAGGGAACAGACAGACTTCCACATCCCCTGTGGGAAGAATGATGGCGGAGAGGTCCGAGAGAACGTCACGGTCCGCTGGGTCGACTGGGCCTCTCCCGTCAACTCTGGGTAACTTTACTACCCAGCCTATTCAAACAGGCCGTTAGTCAATTAATAACACGAGGAATTAAAATGAGCTCCATAATTTGTAATCTGATCATTTTTTGAAGGGAAATTTTGTCCTCAGATTCATCTTAATCCAGACAATTTATTTGACTCTGAACCAGGAAGAGGAAACACAATTCATTGTGATGAATCGATTTTTGAAATGGTCATCAACTAAGTTAGTAGTTGATTAATTGTTAACTGGGTCATTTGCTGAAAAAGCACTATATTTACAACAGTAATAAAGCCAAAACTGTTTAAAATATATATTTTACATATTATATCAGAACACCTTTGTCTGGAAATATGTTTCAAAAAACACTCCTGCAGTGACAGTTTGAGCTTCTCCTGATCAAATTTGTTAAAGGAATGCTCCATTATTGGGTTTTACGCAATAAAATGTTTATTATTTGTTTCATTTGTATCTTTAAAGCATTTCTAATACAGCATTTAAAAAGTTGTTTTATTTCATTTTCCTTTTGGATCAATTAACAATTTTTGAATTTGAAAAAGGTTCAAGCGGTTTAATGAAAAATCTGTAGGCCGCGGCAATATTTTAAAACTGGTTAATCGATTAATCTTCAGAATATTCACTAGTTGAAGCCCTAAACCTGAGGGTTTGTGAAAGCGTTGTTTGCACAAATGCATTAATGGCATTCTAGATCTGTGGTTTAAATTTGACAAAACTGATTGAATTTTAAAAGTTTAATTGTGTATCTGATTTAATTCCTACGACAAAAATGTATCCAGTGGCTTTCATTTATTTAGTGTTATTTTTGTGTTGACCAGTAAAACCAGTGGGGTTGATGGGAGGCCTCTGGATGGCATCCCCAGTGTCAGAATGCAGCAGGATGCAGAGTTTGAGTTCGACAGCCGCTCCATTAGATGCACCGAGGTGACTTTTTCTTCTTCTTCTTTTTTTTTTTGTGGCGTTTTACCGAGCAGAATGTTTCTTCTGCCGCTGAAACTCTGAAGACGTGTGACATGAGCGGATCTCTGCAGGTCTTCTACCAGCTGAAGGCTCCAGACTGCAGCCTGGCGTCCATCCTGTCGTCCTGCAGCATGTTCCAGAAGGAGATCGCCATGGCGACCTGCAGCGCTCTGGCTCCTCACCTCTCAGTTCTGACCGCAGGCGGCATCAACTCGCTCTGGCTTCGCATCTCCACTCAGGCTGACATGGTAAAAAGTGAAACGCAGCGTTTGGAGGGCTTAGCTAAAATGTTTGACATGAGAAAAATGTCTAAAGATCAAAAACATTTATTTACATTGGAATCATTTTCATGGCTACATTGTTGCCGGCAGCAACGATAATTTTTGGTTTAGTTTCTAGTGGAAATATCTTAGTCTACTTGAAATAAGATAAAACTAACTTAAAAGTAACTTTTCAGGCAGATATAGGAGCTTGTTAGTAATTGTTACATTAGTATTTCTTAAAAGCTTCTTGTAAGTTAGTTTTGTCTTATTTCAAGTGTTCTAAGATATTTTTACTAGAAAATAGACCAAAAATACTATTTGAGATTTTGTGTTTTTTGCATTGTGGGTTCAAACCCCGGTACTGTTGCTTTGGATTAGGTTAGGTAGTAAAACTCCATCCATTTTGGAATGTTGTGAAATTAAATAAATGTTTGCAGTTTCTTTTTCTGGTTTGAGGTTTTTTTCTCCTCATGTCGCAGAACTCTGGCGCGCCCTTTGGGAAGACAGCCCCACACTTTAACAGCCCTGTCATAGCGTAATATTGACATGATTGTGATGTGGAAAATGAAAAAACTGACTTTTAAACTTCTTTACAAATAAAACTAGGCCTCCCTAAAGCACTAAAAATGAATGCATTAGCTGTTTCATGTTTATGGTTGTCCTCAAATGCATGCCACACTTTTCAGATTGATGGTAATGTTTTTGCGTGTGCGTTTGCCCACCCAGGTGGAGTACCAGGCGGGGTCCGGAGGCCGGCTCCTCCCCCAGCGCTACATGAACGAGATGGACAGCGCTCTGATTCCCGTCATTCACGGAGGGAGTGCCAGCGTACCGCAGACCGCCATGGACATGGAGTTGGTCTTCTACATCACACACACTTTCCAGTGAACAAAAACGAAACACCACCCACTCAAAGTATTAAAAAAAAAGAAAATAAACAAGAAAAAAAAATGTAGACCGCTCAAGAGGATGGATGTATTTTTAGTGGGATGCAAACTTTATAGAAAATGGATTTCTGTCGTCACCAAAGCTGCTACGCCAAACACTAAACACAGAAAACAAGAACATGGCAGCAAACCGCTCTGATCAGCTCTGCCTTCCTGGCTCTCTGGGAGCTTCTCTGTGAATGTCACTACACACCTTCTCTTAAAACAAGAAAAAAAAAAAAATCATCTGGATGTATCCATCATTTAAAACAAGCTAACTGAATGAACTGGCAGCAGAGAAGCTGATGTTCTTGTAAAGGCATTCTGGAAGGATGAAGAATCTGCTGAAACACAGAAACACAACTTCTTTCTGTTCACATTGGGACTTTTTTTTGTATTGTGGTTTTTTTTTTTTTTTTTCATTTAAAGTATTTATTTTTCGGTTTTCCATCCATACACTTGTTTAGGGTCACTGTTTATTTCTCTCAGCGCAAAAGAGAATAGTAAATTAACATAGTTTGGATTCAAATCGTACCAAAATCAAGACAAAAAAACGTTAAAAAATACCCAGCGTGTTTCACAGCAGCATACTCAGAGTAACAAAACCGGGAAGAAACGTTACAATTTAACGCAAGTCGCATTTATTTTACAAACCAAAAGTCCAACCTGACTTAATATTTTTGCCAGCTCAGATTCAGTTCTGCTTATGGAGCCTTTTTCCTTTTAGTGGAGGTTTATGGAGGTTATTCATTTATTTGGAAACAGAGTATTTTTTTTTTTTTTTATAAAAACATGGAATGTTGTGTAAAAAAATTACAGCGCCCCCTGGGAGACAAGAGGAATTTTTTTTTTTTTTTGCGTTCCCTCACCATAACGCATCTCATGCACAATTTAAAATCCTGAAAGGTTTTCTGGTACAAAATAATTTTTGCAAAATGTTTCCAGGCATGCTCGTATCTTTTTAGTTTTTATACCTTTTTCTTGCGAATGCAGACGAACCGCAAACTTGTGTGCATCCCTGCTTATATAAATATGACAAAAACTTTCTGTAAGAGCAAAATGATAAATTCCATCCAAAATATTTTGTGTAGTTTTGAGTTATTTTCACAGGATAATACTGACCATTTGACTGTTTTTCTGGTCATCTTTTTCACGCCCTGAATAGATCAGGGTGTTTTCACAAATTTACTCTGAGGGAACGCAAAAAAAAGAAAAAAAGAAAAAAAAGAAAGCTGAGTTTGTTGGAACCATCTTCTCAACATCTTCACTCTGTGAATGTTTTATGAGTCGACACCAAGACTCTTGGATGTATCTCTTCAATGCTCCTCCTGTCATCCCCATAGCAACCAATCTCATGTAGACCTGCACCGATCAGTATCTTGTAGCCAGTTTCAGATCCCTGGGATTTGGAAAGCTTTCATCGACTTCAGCTGATTCCACTTTCTCATTCAGGACTTTAAGGAAGCTTTACAGAGTGATTATTAATTATTTATGTTACCAGTTGAGATGATGTGGCGCCGCTGAGTGACTATTTGAGAGAAAGAACAAAGCATGCATTTTAAGTGCTCTGCTTCATACCCTGGCAAGCAGTAATAACCAGCTGGTCCTAGAAATGAAATCATTTTATTATACAAAATTTTATGTCCGATATTAATTGATATATTTTTGTTTTAATGTTTCTTTTTTTTGTTTGTTTTTTGTTTTTTTGCTTTTGCTTTAATAAATTGTGTCTGACAGAAAATATATATACAAAATAACATTGGTGACCAAAAAAAAATCCAGATTTTTCAAAAATTCCAAAACAAAAAAATTCAGTTAATTGATAAAATGGTTTTGAATATGATAAAACCGTAAATCTTCGCTGTAATATGCTCAGCCTTCCTGTTCCCTTTCTAAAACAAAGTGTGCCCTTTCTCACAGCCTGAACCAACCGCAGATGTTTTTTTTGTGTTATTTCTAAACGTTTTTGACGTCTCTGTACTCCTTGACACTGCACCAAAGGAACAGCTTCCACACTGAAGAGTTGCTGCTTCTCTGTAGCGCGTAGGCTTTGGCAGGGCGCGTTCACTGTTTGGAAAAAGATCCGACTTTAGCGTTTCCGACCAACATCAATGTCTCTGTTCGCCTCCAGTCATATCGTCACCTTCCTAAAATAATGATGGTAGCAGTCAATTTTTTTTTTTTTGCCAAAAGATGACTTAAAAGTAACAAAATATATCACTTTTGGTAAAACAAACCCCTACCCCAGCTGTTATTTTAAGCAGGTGACGGATATGGAAACTAATCATCTATGCATCCTCAGCTGATCTGTCATAACTCATTAACTATGCATCTAATTTAAAGTTGTTTTTTTCCAGTATCTGCTGTGAAGGAATAGTAGGTGGAGCCTAATCAGATCAACTGAAGCTGACCAATCAGAGGAAAGCATGCAGTACGACCCTGATGGCAGAGAGTGGCTTTGTGCTCATCTATTTTTCTAGTTTAGGATAAAAATCAGCGTTTTGACTTCTTCTCATCCATATGTGTAAAAAAATGTGCAGAGATTATATATGTATAGAAGGACAAAAAAAAACATAACATTTTTTTAATATTGCAGAGATATTTTTGGTATAACTGATGAAAAAAAAAATTCAGCGTATTTAAGATGTTTGGAGCTAATGTGAGGATTAAAAAAAAAAAAGGCAAATCTAGTTCAATGTGAATGTTTTAAATCTGCAGCCTTGACCCTCCCTCTGCAGGTTGTAGTTTAACCGTCAGCAAACAGAGCCAGGGGAGTTTCGTGCTTCGGGTTAGTGTGTGCATGACTTGGGCTATTTGTGTCAGTCGGTGATTAATAAAAGAGGGTGGGTGAGATGAAGAATATATATTTTTAATTGATAAAAATCAGCGTTTAACTGACCTGTAAAGCTTTGCATGTGTTTTTTTCGGGGTTTTTTTTTTAGTTAGGATTTCTTCAGATGATTCAGAGCTGAATTTTTCGCCCCCACAACGTTCGATCTTCAGCTAATGACAGGTGGATGTGTGACAGGATCTGCTGGATGGACACTAAACTTCCCTCATTTTAACTTTAACATCTAACGTTTTAGATCTTTTAGCTGCAGAAATGCAAAGTAAAGAATGAAGGAAAAAAAAAAAAAAACTCAAGAAGTGCTGACGCTTCCGGATCTGGTCCAACAAAATGTCTGCCCGCACACAGAATGAGCGCTGAGAGCAGCAGAAAATTTAATAAACATCATTTTTTCAGAATTTAGAGTTGTGGTTCTGCTCTTAAGTAATCGAAATCTCTGCTTTCATTTCCTTAAAAGTCGAATTATTCTTTTGGATTTATTTGCCACACATCATGAATTTATACAGTTTCATCCGTTATCGTGGACAAAGTTATTTATTTTTTTAAAAATCTTAGGTGATGCATGATGTAAATGATCTGACGTCAAACCGGTGGAGTTTGATTTGTATCGATCTTCTCCAAAGTACACGTCTGTTTCAGCGCTGAACTCCCGGTCAAAGATGTCCGTTTCCCTCTCCTCTCCAGCGAGGGGAGCTGGGAAATGCAGTCGTGATGAATTATTTCTTCCTCTGTTGATTGGAACAGCCGCGTTATGTCAGGGTGAGAAAGACTTTGTAGGCTCTCTGATTGTGATTTCTTGTAAATCATCTATTTATTCATGACACCAGCTTTATTTTGGTGGGTCTAAATAGCTTGTGTATTTAAATAATAAAATTACTTTTTGTGAAAAAAAAAAAGTGTGATGTGCTTTTTATTTTTTTTATTTTCTCTGTAAGCTAAACCAGACTGGTAGGAATAAATACAGAACAACTCATTTTTATTTTAGGGATTTTAAGATCTTTTGGTGTTTTCTGCATTCATTCATTTTCACCGATACTGGATTATTTTCTTTTTTAACTTAAAGTAATGTTTCCTCCTGTAGCTGCTCCGTGCAGAATGGTCCAGCTGTAAATATTAAGAGACCAGCACAAATGTGTGTAAAATTATGAAGCGGAAAGAAAAAAAAAAAGACTGGTGTTCAGATGATTTCAGTTCAAATTCAGACCTTTACTTTGACATGCCAGAATTCACTGATCTGCTGCTGAAAATGAGTGTAAGACCTCATAAACCGGACTTTTATGGACGTGAAGCTAAAGCCAGAAGAAATCCTGTTTCAATCTGCAGCATTTAACTTTCATTCAGAAATGTTTGCTTTTTGTTGTTTTTTATTATTTTTTTGTCAAAGCTCCGTTCTGCGGCTGTAAAGTCGACCCAGCATTGACCAGATCAGAACCAAACCAGAACTTTTTGGCCTTCACGTCAAACATTTTGCGCAATGGAAAAACGGCGTCACTCTGATGTGATGGTGGCAGCGTCATGCTGTCCTTCAGAAGAAAGAAAAAAACTGGTCAAGTTGGATGCAGCTAAATTCAAAGCAATGCTGGAGTTCACCTAATGTTTTTTTTTGTCTGATTTCTAGTAGAAATATCTTGCTACACTTGAAATTAGACGACTAATTTGAGTTTTCAGCAAGATATAGGAGCTTGATTTAAGTCAATAATTCCTTCATGTTGATGAAAAATGTCTGGTTCCATTAGCAGATAAAATGATTTTTAACAATAACATAAAAAAAAAAAGAACCTTTCCATCCTCATAATTCTGCATTACTTCATGTTTGTCTCATAAATTCAAATCAAAAGCATTTAGATTTGTGTTTGCAGAGAGATAATAGATGGTTAGAAATTCTTTGGCCATGTTCTGCAGTGAACTGGAATCTGCTGCGTTTCCTTTTTAAACGTCTTTGAATAATGAATTGAGCATATTGCACTGTCTGATAACTAGGATCAACTGGCTGGCATGTGTGATTGAATTCAACTTTTTTTTTTCTTTTTTTTTTCCAATGTGCCTTTAGATGGACTTTGCTATATAAATAAAGTGAACATTCCTAAAATCAACCAGATAAGAACCATATTCTATGAGAAACGTTTTCCTTTTTTTCTCTTGATTATGTAAGTAACAGCAGATTGCAAACCCTTGTTACCCAACCGTATTTATATAATCTGTTGACTTGGATCGATGGTGACAAGCATAACCAGTATATGCTCTTCCTGTTTTGCGTATAACCAGAAGAAAATCACTGCTTACAAGGGATTAGTTAATCAAAATTAGCCTAATATTTTATAAAGGAATCAAATAACTCGAGTTTAGTGGGGTTTTTAAAATTTTTCAGCTCTGCTGAAGGTTTCAGCAGGTGACCAGTGGGAGCGGGGTGAAAGTCCACCTTCCTTTATGAGCACAACTGGGAGAAAGTGAGTGGAGGCGTGCCGTTTTCACCCGTCTACCTGTCTCTACCTCCTCCAGCTCTCATTCACAGACCGCAGCAGCAGCAGCAGGAGCAGCAGCAGCAGCGGCAGGGCCGTCGGAGCAACGCTTCAGCCGAGACATGAGCGGACGAGTCGGAGACCTGAGCCCCAAGCAGGCCCAGACCCTCACTGAGGTCAGAGATGATTCCCCAGTCTGGACTGTCTGCTGGAAGTTCTGGGAGTGTTTTTGTAAATGACTTTGGTTTTATGTGAGGCTGACATCAGTTGGTTTGCACTGATCCACCTTCAGACATAACAGTCAAACTTTTGACTGTTATGTGCTGATGCTCTGTGTTAAAACGTATAAACCCACAACCAAACGCCGTTTCTTGGAACTACATTTGTTTTTCCGAACAACCTTCATCCCAGGTTGTGCAAAGTTCCTGCTTGTGGGTCAGAGCTGTTTGTTCTCCAAAGCTTTTTGGTTTTAATCTGTGAATACATGTACTATATTCACAGCTTCTTTCAAATAACATCTTCATGTTTAGTAATGGTCAGTAATGACCCTCTGCGTTTATTTGAACTCAAAACTAAAAGCAGATGAGCTCGGATTTGAAAACGTGTGTATTTGGGTTTATCCACTAAATTTTAGTGAAGCAAAAATGGATTTAGCACGACAAATAATGACTCTCTTTTTAAAAATGAGCAGAAATAGAAACTTTTACTGTGCAAATTGTAACCATGTAGCGACAAACAAGGACCAAATATGGGCAGGAGGGCTGCTAGAAAGTCCATAAAATGTTTCAGATCATCAGAGAAGGACAACCTGATGAAACATAATCATGCATTTCCTGATTTTTGAGAAAATACAAAAATCAGCTTTGAAATGGCGGTTTCATTTGAGGGGAAAAGCTTTCCAAACCGTCCTGCTTGAAAACTAATCGGCCCCTGCAGCTAATAACCTGCTGCGCCGCCTTTGTTTTCACCAACATCAAGTGTTTGTTTGAAGCACTAATGAGTCAATTTACACCAGCAGCGCACTAAGGTTTACTTAAGCTGAGTTTCCTTCTTTTTAACACTTTGTGACAAAGAATTGCGCCTTGGCTTTGCTTTCAGTTTCGGGAGAGGATTCAAGATGTCCTCCCCAGCCTGCCCGCTCAGCATGACCACTACCTCCTCCGCTGGCTCCGAGGTCAGTCTGTTGGTCTTCTTTTCCTTTTCACACCAATATTCAGTGTTTGAATATTTCAGACTGTGGTATTTCCACTGGTATTTTCACACAAGATTGTCAATCCATAAGTGTCTATTTCTGATGTGTGCTTTTTGCTCTGGGAGGGGTGTAACATTTGATTTTTACTGTTGATATCAATTTTACAAAACACAGTATGAGTAATTTTGTAATTGACAGCGCCACATTTTTAGAAAAAATTTCTGTGAACAGAAAAAGAAAAAAAGATTCTCTGGGGGCCCCCTTGTTGGTCAGGAGCCCGTGGAATTGGCCTAACTTTTCCCCCCAATGGGATTGCAGCAAATGATGCAACAATTGGATTAAATGAACAATTGTTCATTTAAAACTAATGCATATTATAGTGCATTAGTTTTATTTTTTAACAACCTGTTAAATGTGAGATTTTAATCCCTGTAAATTGTGAAATTATGTGGTTTTGTGTTTTTTTTCAACATTTGTAGAGTATCTACATAGTTTTGCACTTTTTGTAGTTGGACTAACAGTTCATTAGTCTGGTTCATCATGTGGTAATTTGAAGAAAATCTGTTTTCTCCTTCAGCTCGAGTTGTTCAAAACTCTGATAGAAACAGTAAGTCTATAAAATTATATTACAGTAGCTCTGCTACTGTAATTTTATGTTTCTGTCAGAAGCTTCTGAAAGTTGCGATCTGTCTGGTTAATGGTCCACAGTCAGAGCAGGCTGAGATCGATGAAGAGAGATGTGTGTGTGTGCGTGCGTGCGTGCATGCGTGCGTGCGTGTGTGTGCGTGCCCACCGCCTGTTTGACTTTGACCAGTTTCTCTGCCTGCTTAAAAACAACTGTGTCAAAGGCACTGCTCAGAAGACACTGTATGCATTTTTCTATGTGTGGAATATAAAAAAAAAAAATACTTGGAATGAAAATCACCTAATCCCTTCTGCAATAATTTCACTGTTGTCATTTTGGAGACAGCAACTGATGTTACTGCTCCTGAAAGGCGAGGTTATTCTCTTTCCACCATCTAAAACAGGTGTGTCAAACTCATTTTCGTTTTGGGCCAAATCAAGATCATGAAGGCTCTTAAAGGGCCGGTTGTGCCAGAATGTGTTGATAAAACCTGTTCACAAACTGTTAATATGTCAATTAATTCTTAAAATTACATAATATTATTGAAGATGTTTTCAGTCCCTTCAGGAACTAATAATAAATGCGACTGTTTATTTACTTGCTGTATAAATCATGGACTATAATCATACATCAACTAAATTCTCAAGAAACTGGAGGGATTGATTGATATAAATTGGCAGTAAACAGATAAAAACTGCATTGATATGATTGATAATATAATATTTAATCACACTTAGTGCTTAGTCTAGTCTGTGGAGGGCCACATAAAAAGCTTCAGCGGGCCGGATTTGGCCCCCGGGCCTTGAGTTTGACACATGTGATCTAGAAGCTTCAGTTTGTGTCCCCAAAAATTTCCATTCCAAAACCATGACACTGTTCTACATTAAGTAAAACTAAAGACATTAGTTTTATTTAGAAAGTAAATAAACATTCCTTCCTTTGGATTAATTTAATGCCATTTCTCCTGCGCTTGTTTTGGAGTGAACATATGAGTAATGGAAGCTATTTGATCTCCCAGTTTTAACATAAAACACAAATATTAAAAAGAAATCTTGCTCTGCTTCAAGTGATTGGCATCAAATATACATTTAAATGATTTTTGCTCCAGAGCGCGAGTCTGTGTTGAAAACACAGGTTTTGCCTAGAGGGTGTGTACAGATCGGCCAATGACGGTGTGCAGATATGGAAAAAAGCAGTGATTGGTTGAAATCACTGGCCCACACACTTTCATATGCAAACACAAGTTATGTCTCTCTACCTTTACAAGGTCTTTGTATTGACTTCCATTCATTTCTATAGCCTAACTCTGACCCTTAACCTTAGCTAACCCTAAGCTCAATTCACACCTGAGTCCTAAACCTAACCCTTAACTCCAAAACAGTTCTTCTCCTCATAATGTTCTGTATGTGTAGGAACATTATCCTTACAATATACAAATACAAGAACACAGACACACATGCGCTCGACTGCATGCAGCAGGAAATGGACTTCTGTTTACCAAACAATATTCCAGAAACACCTGAATTTTATTTTATTTCTTTTATCAAATTTGGGGATTTTCTCCTTCTCCACTGAAAATATAATACAATTATTTATTCTGAACAGCTCATATAAATCCAATGTTTCTTGCTGTTAATAAATAGAACCAAACAATATGTCTCAAAAAGGTCATGAGCGTGGAATATCAGAGAATATTTCCTGACACCAGTATCTCCTTCAGCCTGAGACAGACTCGGTGTGAAGGAGACATAATTCCCAAGAGGAGAATGACTGCATGTGTTCTGCGCTGACTGAAATAAAACATTCATGGTTTCACATGGACACTCTCTCTTCTGTTTCCCTCTTCCCAGCTCGTAACTTCAACCTTCAGAAATCAGAGAACATGATCAGAAAGGTGAGATTTTTGAGAAGTCTCTGCTTTGCGTCTCAGACTCAGCTCAAGTCTTTACATTGTTACGAAACTGTTGTTGCATTCATGTCACATCCGTTGCTTTTGACTTTATTGATTTTTACCAACAGACTGCACGAGGAGATTATATAATATGTAGCATTGTTAATAATTGAACAGGAATTTCTCAAATTTTGTTGTTGGCCTCCATTAGTGAACTTTTGACATCTGAGCATGCAATAATCTGCAGTGGAGATTATAATCTCTTATGCTAACACTGGTTGAGGCAGCAGCATCAGAGCTAACGAAGCTCAGCAACCTGATAAAGAATGCTGGTTTTGTTCTGTCCGGAGATGACGGAGCACATGGACAATCCAAACAATCCAGAAAAGTCTCAACAACGCTGACCATCCTCTTTATGAAACTGTTGTACAACAACAACAAAGGGTTTTCAGTCAGAGTGTTTCTCAGATGTGCTGCGATACTGACTGCTGTAGGAGATACTTCACAGCCACCATAATCTACAATAAGTCTTTGAAGAAAATTGTGTACTATGACATTTAGGTACTCTCTGAGATTAAGGAAGAATTTCTGGACTGAATTTGGTTGTGCTGGATTTTAATTCGGAATATCAGAGTTGAAAGAGCAAAATAAACATGTACACCACACTTTTGAGATTATTAAAATGCATGCATCCTGTATTGATTTATTACATAAGACAACTCAAATAAGTTAAAGGTTGTAATTATAAGGACCAAAAACTTTACTTTCAGCTTTATTTGTCATCTTTGCACAAAGGCTAAAACAGTTTGAAAAAGATTTAAAATAAACCAAATTTAAGTTTTTCATCATTAGTTTTATTTCCTGGTTATTTCTTCTTCTGCTTCCTTTTCCTCTTCTTACAGCATGTGGAGTTCAGGAAGCAGATGAAAGTGGACACCATCATAACTGACTGGAAGCCTCCAGAGGTGACTCGCCCGCCCCCTCCGCTCGTCTTCTCAGGCGTCTGCGACGTGACGCCCGCCTCTCCGTTGCCTTGTCATTTGATGACGCTCACGCTTGTCCTTCCCAAGGTGATCGAGAAGTACGTGTCCGGTGGGATGTGCGGCTACGACCGAGAGGGGAGTCCCATCTGGTACGACGTGATCGGCCCTCTGGACCCCAAAGGCCTGCTGCTGTCAGCGACCAAACAGGACTTCATGAAGACGAAGATCAGACACATCGAGATGCTGCAGCGGGAGTGTCGGAGGCAGTCTGAGAAGGTCCGGGTCAAGCTCTCCTCTCACGTCTAAACCTAGACGCACTTTTTCCCTCCTTTCTCACCGCATTCTTTCACCTTCAAACTTTGTTTTTCCCTTTATCTGTTTCTATTCTGATCAGATAGTCCTGGTGTTGTCTTCATCTTTTCATTTGATTCAGCCTAAAGCTATTTATCCATTATTTTTTAAATACAATCATTTGGTAAAGTAACTGTACGTGCCGCACTTTGAGCTCACACCACGGCAAATCACTGTTGCTCAAATGCAGCTCATTGCGGACCTCTGAGGAGACCTAGAGACCGCAGGATGAGACTCGCTTTTTTTCCTCCATTTTATCCTTTTTTCCCCTTCCTCTGTTTCCATTCTCTTCCTCTCATATTTCCTCTCCTTGCCTCTTTCTCTAACATGTCCTCTCTGTCTGCCGCAGCTTGGGAAGAACATAGAGTCCACCACTCTGATTTATGACTGCGAAGGACTTGGACTGAAGCACATTTGGAAACCGGCTATTGAGACTTATGGAGAGGTTTGTCGCTCGCGCTCACGCTCATCACACGCTGTGTCTGAAAGCCTTAATCTGTGTCTAAGCTGCTCTTCATCTCCTGCAGATCCTCACCATGTATGAAGACAACTACCCTGAGGGGCTAAAGAGGGTGCTTCTCATTAAAGGTACCTCAACTGATTGGCGGCATGGTCTCGCTGTCGTCCAAGTTGTGTTTTCAAGTTGCAGTTGAAAAATTTCTTTATTTTATTGTTTTTGCTGCAGCTCCTAAAATGTTTCCGATGGCCTACAACCTGATCAAACACTTCCTGTGCGAGGAAACGCGACGGAAAATCATGGTTTTAGGAAGTAAGATGACTCTCCTTCATATCTCTTAAAAAACTATAATGTCTCTGGCATTGCACAGTTTAATGCTAACTTTTATTGTTCCTTGTATTAAATTAAATTATATTTGTTTCTGCTTTTTATTACAGAATTAATAGCAATTCTGTAATAAATAATAATAATAATAGCGATAAATAATTTTTTATTTAAGTCATTGGACTCTGATTATAAGATTACCACTGGACTATAAAGAAAGAAAAACCTATAACGGAATATTAGGCTAAGAATTTTTTTATTATTTCAAAAATAAAGTCATGACATTACAAGAATAGAATCATACTAATACAAGCATCAAATCATAATAATTTGTCAATAAAGTCATAATAATACAAGAAAAAAGAAGTAATAAAATTTAAAAAAAAATATGAGAACAGTTGTAATAAAACTAGAGTTAAGTCATAATTAAACTTGAATAAGGTTGCAATAAAACTTTATTTGTAACATAATTTTAAATGATAATTTGAATATGTTCCAAATTATGTCCAAATTATTTGGACATAATTGGATTCCTATGGATTCCTATGGTTTTATTGATTTGTTCTCCAAATTGCTTGGCTGTTTGCAGGTAACTGGCAGGAAGTGTTGCGCAAGCACATCGACCCGAACCAGCTTCCTGTGGCTTATGGAGGAACCCTGACCGACCCCGACGGAGACCCTCGCTGCAGAACCATGGTGAGAAGAGAAACCCTTAAACAAGGTCCAGTTTGTTTGGAAGGTTCTGACCGAAATGATTCATCTGTTGGG
Source organism: Poeciliopsis gracilis (assembly GCA_911649635.1). Taxonomy (NCBI): domain Eukaryota; kingdom Metazoa; phylum Chordata; class Actinopteri; order Cyprinodontiformes; family Poeciliidae; genus Poeciliopsis; species Poeciliopsis gracilis. The sequence continues at coordinate 62,539 of CAJVRI010001146.1, forward strand.
CTTCCAGATCAACTACGGTGGCAACGTTCCCAAGTCTTACTATGTGCAGGAGTCGCTGAAGGTTCAGTACGACAGCAGTGTCACCATCAGCCGCGGATCAAGCTTGCAGCTGGAGTACGACGTTGCTGCCCCCAGCAGCCTCCTCAGGTATGACAGCAGGTGCAGAAATCTGGTCTGAAACGCACTGAGGAATAACGCGCATTAAGGGAAACAACTCTTTTAGATGTCAACAAAAATTTGGGAAAAATGTGTATTAAGAACTTTGTAGTTATTGATGGATTCTTGTTTACTTTAGAAAAATATACAATACCTCTTTAAATATCTCTTTAAATAATTTCTGATCCACTTTTTTCACTTCTGATCCCAATACAGACATTTGTAGGTTAGTGTTACTGATCCAATACAGAAAAACATTGTAACTGAGTTACAAACTTGTATGATAACTCTAGACCAATACAGCACACGTAAATACACCAATAGCTTTAAAGACTACAAAACTAGAAACAGACTAGAATAGATCGCCCTTATGGATCAGGCACCTTGTCACCGATACCAGATCTAGAATATTTTTCAGTACTGTGTCCAATACAGATATCAGTATCAGCACCACGTGTCAGTTATGTTTTAGTTTATGTGGAGAATGTGTTTTAAAAAACAAATGTATCAGCAGAATAAGATGCTATTCCCTGCTAGGTGGCAGTTTGCCAGCGATGGAGCAGACATCGGGTTTGGAGTGTACCGCCGCACCAAGGACAGCACGAGTCAGAAAGTAGCCGAGATGATGCCGGTTCTTCCTAGCGAGCGGTACAATGCTCACCTGGTCCCAGAAGACAGCTGCCTCACCTGCTCAGAGCCGGGAGTCTGTTAGTAATCACTCGTTTTCCTCAGGTTTATCTGAATGTTTGTCAAGAAAGTGGGTCAAAATATATGTATCTTTGTGTATGTATGTAAGTGTGAATGGGTGAATGTGGTTCGGGTGTAAAGAGTTTTGAGTGGCCAGTGTGTGACAAATGTGTCTGTTTTCTCTGCTAGCTGTGGCTGACCACATCCCTCATCCCTTGCAGATGTGCTGTGTTTTGACAACAGCTACAGCATCCTCCAGTCCAAGAAGATTAGCTACAACGTGGAGGTGATTCCTCCTGGGGATGAACAGCTGCAGACTCCGTGCAGCAGAGGAGACGTGAGGCTGCAGTGAGGACACGCAAACATTACATCTCACATTTTGGTCACCTCTACTGGATTTAACCTCAGCGTTTCTCAGTGCACTGCGTGTTAGTTCCTAATCGTTTTGGGCCTTAATTGTAAAGCTGATTAATGCGAGGATGAGAAGCAGTACTGTGAATGCAGTGCATTGAAACTGTCCCAAAATGATTCAGAACTGAACCACAGAGGTCAGTTCAAGCAGCCCAGCCGAGATTCCAGAGTTATCAAAGTATGAATCGCTTTAATTAAAGTTTCCTGCAAGATTTGCTAGATTATGAACCCAGCTCTACAAGCAGTCTATACTGCCATCTACAGGTCAGTTTTGGGTGATCCAACATCACCAGGAAGTTTCCTCACACCACCTGGTTGTGTTTTCAGCACTTTGCTAAACTTTGTTGAGTTCTACTTTTACATTTAATGTGAATAGCAGTAGGACCCATCCTCTTCACCAAAGGTGGAGCTAGAAATTGCTCACTGCTCACTCAGGAGTAGCGAACTACTGAGCGGCATCAGAGTTCAGAGCACAACATCAGTATTTTCCAAATTCAATTTAAATGCAATTAAAAAATACTGCATTGATTCCAAATGGAAATATATTTTCTTATTGTATGACTGTATTCATACATTTATGCTCTTTAACCATATTTTGCTGCCACCACCATATGTTCTGGAGGTGAACTGCAGTGATGCCTTTTTGTCATTCTGAAGCCCTTCTGTTGTTGTGATCGGTGTTTGTTTGTTTGAAATACCCACTTTCATCCAAGCTAAAAGCTCCTGACTGACGTCATGAGATATTATGATACCACCTACAGCATTGTGTACAGTGCACCAGCCTATAGAAGGAAATCTTTCCCCATTATGCTGCTGACACCTCCTTTCTTCATAGTTTCTGTGAAGAAACACCAGATTTTACACACCAAAACATGTTCTTCTGGAGAGACTCCATCTGATTCCTGAAAAACTATGAATTTTTCCCAGCTGTTCAGATTTGGATAGAATTATCTGAAAAGAAAAACTGCATCTCCTAAAGTCTTTTGGGAACTGTACCCATGATGTTAAGCATCATGCAGGGGCAGTCTGCATAAAGTGTTGCCTTATCACATATTCACTGACTGAGAATAAGTGACTATTCATATTTTTAAGTAATGTAAATATCTAGTTTTGATATTCATGGTGTGAAATCTGTTAATAGAACCACTTGACTGATCTTTGTGTGTTCAGCTGTTTTTAATAGCAGCCCAAAATAAAACGCATGAGGACAGATGCCACTGAAGTATTGACTCTGCAAGCAGGAAACTGTTGGGGCATGTCGTAAACATGTAATAATTAATTTTAATTTATGAACACTTCATTACATCAAGGTTAACAATGCTGAAATGTTGCAATAAAAACCTGTTCTGTTTAAATATGCCAGATTGCTTTTTTTTTTTGAACTTACTTTATTTTTTCACAAATACCCTTTCCTGTTGTGCCTGCAAATGTATAAGATTCACTTATTAATAACTGATCGATATTTTCCTGATCAGAATCACCTTGATTCGCCAAGTTTGTGCACTCAACAGATTTGATTTCAGTACGGCTGAAATCCGCTGAAATAAACTTATGTCTGAAAATGACATACGTGACACATTTACAGGACATAAATCATATACAAGGGGCTGCACAGTGGCGCGGTGGGTAGCGCTGTTGCCTTGCAGCAAGAAGGTCCTGGGTTCGATTCCCGGCCCGGGGTCTTTCTGCACGGAGTTTGCATGTTCTCCCTGTGCATGCGTGGGTTCTCTCCGGGTTCTCCGGGTTCTCCGGCTTCCTCCCACAGTCCAAAAACATGACTGTCAGGTTAATTGGCCTTCCCAAATTCTCCCTAGGTGTGAGTGTGTGTGTGCATGGTTGTTTGTCCTGTTTGTCTCTCTGTGTTGCCCTGCGACAGACTGGCGACCTGTCCAGGGTGTACCCCGCCTCTCGCCCGGAACGCAGCTGGAGATAGGCACCGGCAACTCCCGACCCCGTTAGGGAGAAGGGTGACGGAAAATGGATGGATGGATGGAAATCATATACAATTCACTTGTCTCGCTCTTTCATCTGACGTCGAGCTCTGATGGCTAATAATTACTGCGTCCACCAGGTGGCGCCTCAAGACAAGATAAGGGATTATTGGATGTATTACGTAATAGCTGATCAGTGAATATTAGGATCTAACTAATAATAAAAACAATACAACTAGCAAACATTAAAAAAAAAAAAAGACTGAGGGCGGATTAACATCGAGACGAATGATTTCTACATTTTAAATTTACAGATTTTTTAAATTTATTTATTATTTTACTTTGCTATGAAATAAAATCCGCATTGTTCCACAGAGACAGCCTGGTTACGTAACAGAAATATAATTAATAGTGTAAGCACAAGAGGGACTCCGGCTGTGGAGGGAGGGATGTGTGCTCCCAGCAGCCCGGACCGGGCTCGGTGCCAGGGGGATGCGGGACGGTGCTGGAGGAGGAGGGGAGGGTGGGGCTGGTACAGAGGCGCTGTCGAGTTTTACATAACAGCAGCTGGCTCACACACCAACTGAGTGACAAACCGCTGGCCGCAGCACAACACGCAGCGTCCCTCCTGCCGCGTGCCGCAGTGCCCGGTGTCCAGCAGGGAGGAGGGGAGAGAGCGCGCGCTCCTGACTGTGCGACAAGAGACAGTTGGAGGGGGGGCACGTTTGTTTACCAGCCATACCTGTCGTCGTCCGGTTGGGGCTGATGCCGTCGGTGTCGGTGTGCGCGTGTGTGTGTGTATGTGTGTCTCCGTGAGTGAAGAGAGATGGAGGGCCGGAGGGAGGCGGAGCCGCTCGGACAGGAGTAAATGACGTCAGCTCTCAGGTCGCCGAGCAGAGAAACAAACATGGCGACAGAATGGAGCGGGCAGCAGGGTTACGTTCTCACCGTCGTTATCTGCCTGTGGAGCGCGGTCGGCGGCCGGACAGAGACTGCGGCGGCGGCTGGTTCCGCCCGGGTCAGCGGCGCGAGCCAGGTCCTCGGCATGCGGCTCGAGCGAAGCGACAAGCCGTCCAGCACCAATGACGACGGTGTCATCCAGGTGACCGAGGAGAGCACCGTGCAGCTCCGGTTTTACGGGGTGCAGCTCCACTCGGGTGCCTGGACGCAGATCCGCTTCACGGAGCTGGCGGACGGCGGCGGCGGAGGGGGAGGCGGCGGCGGGGACGAGGAGGAGGATGAGCAGGAGGAGGCGGTCGCGGCGGCCAGGGGAGGCAGCGGCATGATGGACACGCCGGATAGGACTTGTGTCGACTTCACGAAGGACATCAGAGTCGGGAGCTACATGAACGTGAGCAACCGGGGGACGTCCGGGGTGCTCAGCGTGCAAGTTAAGCCGCTGCGCAAAAGCGAGCCGCAGAAGGAGTACGCTTTGTGCACGCTGAGCGAGGATGGCACCAGGTGGGTTCTGCTGGGGGAGAGCGACGGCAGGGTGCTGGTGGTGGAGGAGAAGAAGTCGCTGCTGCCCATGTGGCTGCAGGTCATCCTCATCTCCTGCCTGCTGGTGCTGTCCGGGATGTTCAGCGGCTTGAACCTCGGCCTCATGGCGCTGGACCCCATGGAGCTGCGCATCGTCCAGAGCTGCGGCACCGACAAGGAGAAGAAGTACGCCCGGAAGATCGAGCCCATCCGGAGCAAGGGGAACTACCTGCTGTGCTCCCTCCTGCTGGGCAACGTGCTGGTGAACACCACCCTCACCATCCTGCTGGATGACCTGATCGGCTCCGGGCTGGGCGCGGTGGTGGCCTCCACCATCGGCATCGTCATCTTCGGGGAGATCGTCCCCCAGGCGCTGTGCTCTCGCCACGGACTGGCCGTGGGCGCCAACACCATCATGGTCACCAAGTTCTTCATGCTCCTCACACTCCCGCTCTCCTTCCCGATCAGCAAGCTGCTGGACTACCTGCTGGGCCAGGAGATCGGCACCGTGTACAACCGAGAGAAGCTGGTGGGGATGCTGAAGGTGACGGAGCCCTACAACGACCTGGACAAGGAGGAGCTGAACATGATCCAGGGAGCGCTGGAGCTCCGGACCAAAACGGTGGAGGACGTGATGACGCCCCTGGCGGACTGCTTCATGATCCAGGCGGACGCCGTGCTGGACTTCAATACCATGTCGGAGATCATGGAGAGCGGCTACACGCGCATCCCGGTGTACGACGAGGAGAGGTTCAACATCGTGGACATCCTGTACGTCAAGGACCTGGCGTTCGTGGATCCGGACGACTGCACCAACCTGAAGACCATCACCAAGTTCTACAACCACCCGGTGCACTTCGTGTTTCACGACACGAAGCTGGACGCCATGCTGGAGGAGTTTAAGAAAGGTGAGTGTTTCAGTGAGGTTGTGTATGTGCCCATCATCACATCATCAAACACACAGAGCTGCAGCTGCAAAGCCGCCTGCGCACCCCCTCCCCCAACCACCGCTTTGTCTGCACTGATCAATAACACCAACCTGCATTCACAAATGGCCTCACAGTGGCATTAAAAGTGTGTATGCACTATATGATGCATAAGGGTGCCATGTTAGCGGGGGCGCCAGAAAAAAAGCATTTTCTTTATTTTCTTTGAAAAGCCCTGGGGGCTCATATAATGTATCTGCTTACACCTCATAAAGTACTTTGCTGTGGCCTCAGTACATTTGCATAGGCCAGACCAGGCCAGTTTTGGGGTGGCACAGCTAAGAAAAATGTGATTAATCTGAAAAGTATTCAGATTAATCACAATTCTCATCAGGAACTATTGATAGGAGAACACTGAGCTGCCGTGGAAAGGAAAACAAAGCCCTAATATCTGCCCAAGTGCAACGTTTGCATCTCTGCCAAACCGACTTGGCAGCAAACCCTACGGTTCGATTTCTCATATCATGTGACCACTGGTCATTTCTGATCAGACTCTGCTTTTCAGGATGAAAACATTGAACTTTCAGTTTATGATACTTTCCAGAAAAAAAATACCACATCACCGACTGCTTACAGCGAGCTTTGTTTGTATGTTGTTTTCTCTTTCGTTGACCAACATGTTGCCGTGTGATAGTAACGCCTCTGACTGAGTTGTTTCATTCATGGTCTGGAGTTCAAGTTCACGTCTGCACATTGTTGACAAAATAATAACGGCAAACCTGGAGGTGATATTTTCAGCTAAACCCCTAAACGTTCACTTTGTGACCCGTTAAAGAAATGCGTGAGCTGCTTAGTTGTTTTAGTAATCTTTCATCAGTGTGAAGCCTCTCAAAAATGAATAAGACGGGTAAGTTTTACCTTCTTGTTGCATAATTCAAATTGAAATTTGTGATTCTTGCAAATATGCAAAATGAATTCGTTTCGAAATGCTCAATATCAGCACTCGTCTGAATGATTATGATGTAACTAGTCACTAGCAGAATGAATTGATCGCAATGATATGTTTAAGTGATTCTTTAGCAAAGACAATAAAAAACAGTTAACATTTAAATTGTTTATACAGAAAAAGAATGATAACAGAACAGACCTCTGCAACCTTCTGATTTATCAGAACGTTTCATGTCTTGGCAGTGGCGCCTCCAAGGGGTGGGGCTTAGGGGGCAAACACCCCTCTTAAAAAATGCCCCCCCCCCCCCAACAGATCATGTTTGCGTGGTAGAAAGTCATATAGCCATCATCTTCAGTAAAGACATAAAGATAAAACCAAATAAGTAATTAAACACAAAATCAATAAATCTACAATAAATCTTTACATAAAGTAAGAAATTATTTTGATACATATGAAATTAAAGAGGGCTGCACAGTGGCGCAGTGGGTAGCGCTGTTGCCTTGCAGCAAGAAGGTCCTGGCTTCGATTCCCGGCCCGGGGTCTTTCTGCACGGAGTTTGCATGTTCTCCCTGTGCATGCTGGGTTCTCTCCGGGTTCTCCGGCTTCCCCCCACAGTCCAAAAAAAAAACAAAAAACAAAAAACATGACTGTCAGGTTGATTGGCCTTCCCAAATTCTCCCTAGGTGTGAGTGTGTGCGTGCGTGGTTGTTTGTCCTGTTTGTCTCTCTGTGTTGCCCTGCGACAGACTGGCGACCTGTCCAGGGTGTACCCCGCCTCTCGCCCGGAACGCAGCTGGAGATAGGCACCAGCAACTCCCGACCCCGATAGGGAGAAGGGTGACGGAAAAATGGATGGATGGATGGATGAAATTAAAGATTTGTTTTTTTGTGCCCCCCCGCCCTTAACATTTCTACTGGCCTGGTCTGGTCTCCCCTATGAAAATGAAGCTTTTGTTGAAAAATAAGAAAAAATCCAGAGGAAGTGTGCTAACTTTTTGATTTACATAATCTAACAGGAGGCTTTTTATTCTCCACACACACCAGAGCAGCAGATTTGTCTGAACAATCGTCTTCAGCAGGAGTGAACTCTCCAGCTGTTTAACGGATGAAAACCTTCACGTTCAGGCGCACAGGATTAGCGCGGGAAATCTGAGCGCCGATAGCCTCACCTTGCTAACGTAATTATTACCATGGCACACTGCAGCTCGTTTAAAAAAAAAAACCACACACACACACAATTGAAGGTCATGAATGAAGCGCCTTTAGCGTGTGAAGAGCGTTGTCCAGAGTTGTCTGGACTCGGCAGGAGACGGAGATCGGCTTCAGCTATCAGTGTGGTCAGCTTCCATCCACAGCTGAGACCCGTTTTCAGCAGCAGAGCCTGAGTCATGCACAAATGCAGCAGCTCTGTCTGATTGCGCCTAAAGAGAGCATGGCGCCAATTCAACTGCTGCACGAGCCACTGCAGAGGTTGCTGACCCCTCACTGCCTGAGGGACTGGGGTCGATGATGATGATGTTTGAGGGATGAGTCATCACATGAGCGGCCGCCCGACTTCAGCTCTGCTGCAACTGCAGACTGCTCTGTGTGACGGCGAGCAATTTCAGGCTGACGTTAGCGTTTAGAGATGCTCAAGGAAGGACAGGCGTTTAATTGTAAGCGTTTCAGATTATAAAAGTAGCTCCATCAGAGAAAACTGCACAAAATGGGATGAAAAGAAAAGATTTAATGGCCATTCTGGATATCTTATAGTTATTTTAGGGGAAATATTCCTCTGTCTGAACATACCTACCATTTTAGATAGAAATATAAAGGAAGAGTAAACGTACAAAAACTCTGAAATTTTGAGGATAGTTTCGGAAATGTTCTTGTTTTTTCAGGAAAAAACAAACAAACAAGAAAATTAGCACATTGATTAATCAAAATGAAAGTGCCAAAGTCTGAAATAACCCATCATTAAACTAAATTAAGATCATGGAATAAAAACAGTTAATATTATTAGTAGTCTTCATGGTGAAACATGAGCACAATAAGCTGAATTTAGCTGAGTAATTAGTTAGGCTATCTGCTGCTATCTTGCTGTCAATAGCTTAACAAGCATCAGCCTGAGAAAACTGTGCTCAGTGTGACACCTTATCTGGCTTTTCAGTAGAAATGTTTCAAACTTTTACCTGAATTAAAACCAAAAAGAAGACATTTAAACATTATTTTCTGTTTTAAGGAGCCTGAGGCAAAGATTTGTTGTGTTTTTCATGTGTTGTAGGGTTCAACCAACTTGATAAAACCAGAGTTTTGTTCTACGCTTTGCTTTGCCCCAGGGGCCTGCCCTCTCGTCTGCTGGGAAACGATTGCTTCCTGAAGGCGCGTGCTGTGTGGAGGTTTTAAATTTCAGCTGTGTTGCTCCTAATGCGTCAGTTTGACACTGTCAAGCTAACCGGAAATTTCACACAGCCTTCCACTGCGAAGCGAGAAGAACCGAGCTGAACGAGGCGGCCGCTGATGTTCTTTCACTATTTGGAAGAGTGGCCGACTCTGACTGCATGACTTTCTGTTCGCTTCCTCCGCTGCCCTCGCTACAGGCAGACTACAATTCTGAAACGGTGCAGAAAATCAGTCACCACGCGCTCACGCTCAACATCTCCTTCTGTTTGCTGAAAGAAAACAGAAGGAGAAATCCAGATCAATGGGAGAAATCCCAGACACAGCAACAAAGTGAGATTAGAGTGGAATCGCATAGGAAGCCGATGGCCGGGTTAAAGGTTAACAGTAGGCTACTTGTTTCCAGTTGTTTCTTTCTTTGTTGTTCATTGAGAATAGTCTTTGAGCTAATTAATAAACAATCTCATAAAGAAGAGACGATTAACGCATTAAGGAAAAATAAAAAAATGTCTAAAAATTACACGATTTATTGGTTGATTAGCTGTGTGACAGAGGAAGCTGACCAGGCCGGAGCTGCTGGTGTCTGATGTCTATGAGCTGTGACAGGCCTCCATCCCTCTGACCTGATTAGACCGTTTTACTTACCTCCTGCTGGCAGGCGGCAGCGCTCATGATGGACTTAGTGTGTCCAGTCAAGTCAAGTTTATTAGCATGGCATATTTCAGCAAAGAGGCACTTCAAAGTGCCTAACACCGTAAAAATTTCATAACCCACCTGCTTATGGTTTCATAAGCAATGAACATTATGGTTTGTCAAATGCCAAAATCAAAATCAAGTCCAGGAACTCAGTGTTTCAGCTGTTTTGGAGATTTCTGGATGTTTGTTCTATATTTGTGGTGCATAGAAGCTGAGTGCTGCTCCTCCATGTTTGGTTCTGGTTCTGGATGCAGAGCAGAAGCAGAAGCAGAAGATCTGAGAGGTCTGGAAGGTTGATACAACAACAGCAGGTCTTTATTGTGTTGTGGTGCTAAACCGTTCAGTGATTTATAAACTAGCAACAGTATTTTAAAGTCTCTTCTCTCAGTGGTGGGACTGTAGAACTGAGGCTGAGTGCTGACTCCAGATCATTCCTCTTTAGGTCCAAAGATAATGGCTTCAGTTTTGTCTCTGCGTCTGTTCAGTGGTTCGATGGGTTCAGAGTCACCTGGTGACATCATAACATAGAGTTGTGTATCATCTCCATAGTTATGGTAACTAATCTTATTTCCTGTTACAACCTGAGCTAGTGGGAGCATATAGATACTAAATGAAGGGTCCGAGGATTGAACCGTGGGGTACCCCGCATCTGACTTCTGTCCCCTTCAATGAAAAGTTTCCTATCGATACGACAATAGTTGTTTATGTAAGAGTCAAACCAGTTCAGTAGTGTACCAGAGAACCGCTTTTACTTCTTTCCTCTTTATCTCAGTCTGGCAGCTTTTCCAACTTCTTCCTCTCCCAGGCTCTTATCCCAGTCTGGGCTATATTAAGGTATCTGTCCATCCCTCTGGCAGCCAGGTTAAATCCACTGACAGATCCTGCGGCTGTTTGAAAACTGTAAAAAGAAGAAGAATAGAAAATATATTTTCCTCTAGCCGAGGGGAGAAATCTGTTTGAAAACTGAAGTCTTAGAAGCAGCTCATGCTGTGAAACCAACTTGATCTGTGTTGTCCCATCTGACACCTGTCCCACGTTCACCTGATGTTATCAAACAGGAAGTCTTGTATCGTAAAATGTCGATCGATCGGTGGCTTGACACAACCTCTGCCGCCTCCCTGCAGGCAAATCCCACCTGGCCATTGTCCAGAAGGTGAACAACGAGGGCGAGGGCGACCCGTTCTACGAGGTTCTGGGTCTGGTCACCCTGGAGGACGTCATCGAGGAGATCATCAAGTCCGAGATCCTGGACGAGTCCGACCTCTACAGTGAGTCATTGAATCTTTTCGCAATCTTTTTGCAGAAGCTCGAGCTCTGATGCCTTTTGTTGGGCTTCACTGGGAACGCAGGACATTGGGTTGATGAGAGCTGATCTCGATGGGACCGGGAAGGGGCTGAATTCAAACACAAGCTGCACATGTATCATTTACACATGTGGTGAATCAAATAAAATCGCAATAAAACAGGCTGACGTTGGTGGTTGTGGCGTGACAAAATGTGGGAGGGCTTAAAGGGTTCTTGTTACTTTGTGAGGTACTGACATGTTTCACACCCAACACGCAATCCTGCTGATATCCACTTTAAAACATGCAGAAAATGACCAGTTGTTTTTTTATTGTGTTTCCTCCTTACTTTACTCTCAGCTGACAACAGGAACAAGAAGAAGGTGGATCCTCACAAGAACAAGCCGGACTTCTCCGCCTTCAAGCAGGACGGCGACAGCAAAGTGAAGATCACTCCCCAGCTCATGCTGGCTGCTCATCGTTTCTTAGCCACAGGTGAGGTCCGAGGACTTGTGTTCTGGATGAACGCGGTACCGTCGTTCAGATGAAAGAAGAGGCCGATTAAATCAAGTGTAAAGATGTGTTGACTCAACTGACACTCTTTATGAAAGTTGAGTAAAATGATAGCCTCCATACCTTTGTTCTCATTAATCCTTAATAAATAAGCTCATTAAGCTGCGTGTGTCTCCTCATGACGACGTTGTGTTTTTGTTGTGGTCCTCTCAGAGGTGAACTTGTTCAGCCCGTTCCAGATCACAGAGCGGGTCCTGCTGAGGATCCTCAGGCACCCAGAAGTCATCCAGGAACTCAAGTTCAACGAAAACGACAAGCGGTCGCCTCTGCACTTCCTCTACCAGAAGGGAAAACCTGTCGACTACTTTGTACTCATCCTGCAGGTGAACACACACACACATGCACACACGTACACACACACAAACTGGAGAAACATTCACAGCTGGCTGGTGTGAACAGAATTCCTAAGTTACTAAAGTAGGTTGATGGAAACACATTTTTCTGAGATGCGTGGTCCATGTTCTACTTCCTGTTCATTACAGCCATGTGCAGCGTCAACATGTGACAAAATTGAACTTTGTCGATGGCTAATTTCACATTTTAAAAGTTTGCTAAAAATTTGCATGACAGTTTGATAAAACTACTGTTAGCCTTTTATAGATTGAAACATCTGGACGAACGGCAGAAAAGAATAATATCCTGAAAACTTGGTGAATTTTAATAAAACATTTCCAAATCTATATATTATAATAGTACAGTGATAATAATAGATTTTATTATTTCATATTAGTTGTTTCTTTCTTGATAAATAATTTAGATTTTTATGACAGAGAGTGTGTTTCTTTTATTCATTTTTTTTTTTCACACATACAGTGAGAATCTTACACCAGGCCTACATTGTGATACTATCTGCTTTGACCTACTTGAATTTCAGGGGGTAAAGGTCAACAGAAAGAAAATAATTCAGAAAAACATGTAAAGTTAAAGCTCAGAGGTGGAAAAATAAGTTTGATTCACAAAAAACTGTTCAGAATTATTGTCCTAAAAGCGACTTGAAACAAAATAATATTTTACATAAAGGATCAAACCATAAATATTGTCTAAATGTGCTGGCTGAGATGGAGGTGTGTGTGTGTGTGTGTGTGTGTGTGTGTGTGTGTGTGTGTGTGTGTGTGTGTGTGTGTGTGTGTGTGTGTGTGTGTGTGTGTGTGTGTGTGTGTGTGTGTGTGTGTGTGTGTGTGTGTGTGTGAGTGATTCAAAGGCTTGGTTGTTGACACCTCAGGTGTGGATAAAGTGGCTGTAGACACTGACTGTGCAACCTGAGCATACCTGTTCCTGTTTCACCAATCTGGTAAAGTCATGTGTGTGTGTGCAGATTTATTTCCATCTTTGTGAGAACCAGTTGAAGCTCCATGTCTTGGAACGAGAGAATTCATATTTTTTTTTGCTCAGATTAAAATGGATGTTCAGGGTCTGAAATGTAGCATTGATGTCCAATAGGTGAAATGACACATGATGTTAGTTGACCTGACTAAGATGGCAGCGTACATGTTGGAGGTAAATAGACGCTGCAGTGGAGACCCTGTGCTGGGATGTAATATCTGTAATGTCTGTGTTACCTGCCACAGGACTTGACTCTGGGATTTTACATGGAAGAGCCACTGAGTTGGGTAACAATAGGAAGGTTAAAAAACAGCTTTATTTTTATTTTTAGGTATCACTGGACGTTTAAAGGAAAAATTTCCTGAAAAGATCCTGAAAAAGTGAAATACAAAACTTGTTCAATTTGACTCTGTTTATTTCTTTCTTTCTTTCTTTTTTTTTTTTTTGCTTTCTATACAGTTGCAGTCGAAACTTACTGTGGACATGGATGTTATGTTTAAGGCTGCACCATTTCATTGGCCTTCTGATCGTCCTGTCCCGATTTCCTTAAGTTTAAATGTCTGTAAATCCTTAAAAAGTCTGAAATTCATGTGTCTGAAATTAAGGCCTTTAAAATCTCTTAAATTCATGGAAAATAATGCAAGCTGACCTTAAATACGTTAATCACAGATCCTAGATGTTGTCGTGCCAGAACTATTTCATCTTGGACGTTCTGTTGAGGTTTTTTTGTTTGAGTCGTGTGCAGATGTTTTCATTACGTTCTGTAACTCGAAGCCGTCGCTAACTAGCTGCTAATATACCCTTGCTAGCTAGCTAATTAGCTTTTCCCATATATCGCGGGTAAATGCAAATTTGTCACTAGTTGTCTGGATGACTTTTGGCTAACTTCTGTTCTGTCTTTAGCAAGTTTTCAGACAAAGATATAGATCTTGGCCAAGATCGACGATCGGTCAAAAAACTATAATCGGTGCATCCCTGTTAATGTTCCTTTTTAGGATTACTTGAGAGTATTTGTTGCATGTCTTCTCTAATCCACACTGGTTCAAAATTATACATACGGGCTCATTTAAAGAGCCGCTGCGTTCTAGCAATAGAACCCAGAAAGTGTTCATAAAACACCAAAAGCCTTTAGCTTGGTCACAACAAACTAGGTCAGTTAGTCATGTGACCAAGTTCAATGACAAGCCTGTTGTGTAAATAGAGACAGACTGGGCAGTCACAGAACAGGACAAATGTGTATACCTAAAGGGTTTCCATGACAACGACAAAGGTCTCATCCTTGGCCTCATCATTGCGTTTAATTGTTTTAGAGCATAATGTCTCCGATAAATGAGTTAAAAGCATTAAATCAGATTTTTGTGTGTTCATCAGGGACGGGTGGAGGTGGAAGCAGGAAACGAGAACATGAAGTTCGAAACCGGCCCGTTCTCTTACTATGGAGTCATGGCTCTGAGCACGCCATCACTGGGTGAGACACACACACACACACACACACACACACACACACATGCTCCTTATAAATATGACACACACACACACACACACACACACACACACACATGCTCCTTATAAATATGCACCCGGAGACGCATGCGTGACATTGATGCATTTCTCAGGATGCTTGTTAGGCCTACCTAACGGACAGAAGAATTAATTTATTTTTTATATGCAGAGTTTCTGTTTTCTTCACAAAAATCAGATCTAAAAGGCCTGTGTTGGGCCTTGGTCACATTTTTACTGCCCGCACAGTCACACAGAAAAGCACTTCATGTTTGAAACAAACCAAAATATACAAAGTATGATGTTCAGTGAACTTTCTATGGGCATTGTTTTGTTTAACACTTTCTTTTATTGGTGAAAAAAGAGCAGAGGGGAAGGACGATTGAAAAAATTAACACTTATCCCTGAAGACTCGGGGGTGGAAACTGTCTTTGAACCATTTGGTCTCACATTTCACACCAAGTGACAGCAAGAGTGTGAAAACAAGGTGATAAATCCTGTAAATGCCTTGCTGAGATAAGAAAGGCAGATCCCAGTTTGAAAGTACATTTGTTAACATTAAATATGAATCGTAAACTGCATAGCTGTCATAATATTTTCATAAAGCACTTGAAAAACCTACGGTGAATCTTTATGTATGCCATTAAATATAAGTAGGTGCACAAAAACAGGACAAACCTGCATGTTGTGAAAAGAGGGAATGTGTTTGCTCCATTTTGGAAAAGTCTCATGGGGAAAACGCATGAAAGTCTAGCTGAGTTCTCCTTCACTCGCTGATGCTCTTTGATAAAGTGCAGCGTCATTGAGCTGACAGTAAAGCCATCTGTTTGTACAGAGTGGAAGGAAAGCCAATAGGCTTAGTCCTAATAGGGAAGCACTTAGTTTGTGTCCTTGTTCAAGTCGACAGGCGACCCAAACAAAACTGACCTCAGATTGAACAGATATTGACTGGTTTGTTTTCCTCCCAGACATCAAAAAGAACCTTTTAATGGATCCGGGGCCTTTTGTAGATGGGACGAAGAGCCGAACGGAGCACTGATGTCTCAGCGTGGAGATCTATTTATGCGTTTACCAGGAAGATCATTCAAAGTGACCAAGCTGGACAGAGACACTTTTATTGTGTTTGTTGCTGAGCGGTTTGGTTTCGGTGAGCTGACAGACTTCTGCGTCAGAGTTCAGATAGTTTCCAGTGGGGGCGGCGGTGTTACAGATTAGCTGACTGTTTCCCCTGAGATGCCCTGCCAGGTTCTTGAGAGGATTTGAGACTGTAGAATGTGCCGCTATCCGACCCGTCACTCACTGTGCCACAGAGCAATGAAGAAGAGTCTTTGGACCAGGAAGTTGGACTTTACTAGAACAAACCAGCACTTAGTCATTAATGTCGCACCGCACCCAAATGAAAGGTGATGGGCAAAAAGAAACCGTGACGTGAGAGGATTTTTTTTTTTTTTTTTTTTAATTGGTGCTGTCGCCAAGTCTCTGGCTGAACAGTGTTAGGTCAAACCTAACACTGTTAGGTTATTGGATGCACCAATAAATCAATCCAGATTTCTTTAATTTTAGGTGATCAGCTGATAATTAGATGAGAAACTGATCTTATCAGCCTTGCAAAGGAGGAAAATCAGCGACTGTCTTCTTTTGCTCTGCCATGAGAGAGGTCTGACTGACGGGCCCCACCCACAAGGTCACGCGATAACGTGCACATTTAACAACAGTCGCCTCACTGTTGCCAACTTAGCGACGTATTTGTTGTGTTTAGCAACTTTTCAGACAAAATTATTGTAATCGGCCAAAATCAGAATCGGCAGATGGGACTTTCTAAAGACTGGCCAGAAAACGGCAATCGGTGCCCCCCTAGGATGTGTCTTAGTCCCACTCGATTGTTTTGAATGATCAAACTAATTTAAAAGTTGAGGAAATACAAAATAGCTATTTTTGAAGCATTATTTTATCTATTAACGGGAAAAAATATTCACACCATACTCGCCTTGTGTGAAAAACAAATCATTTCCTAAACCCAACAATGATCTTTATGGATTTACAACAACTGGTGGACAAATTTGGACCCACTGTTCCTTGCAGGAGTGTCTTAATCCAACCCAAATTAAAATTAGACAGTTTTTTTTAGCATGAAGGCCAAGGTACATCTAATCTACGTCGGGACTTTGACTAACAAGAACTTATTTAGAACTGGATCTCTCTCTGTCTGTTGAATAGTAACTACACCTGGATACACACGCTCACACACACACACACACACACACACACACACACACGGTAGAGGTCAGTGGATGTCACAGCTGGGTTTAAGCTGAAGTTCAGCGTGTCATATTGTAGCACAAGCCTGCCCCCTTCTGGTTCACCATTGCACTGCTCATGAAATCTGAGCTGTGCTACTCCAAACTGAGGCTGCGTCTCTCCCTCTGTTTTGTGAGCGATCTTTACTTCTGCCAAATGTCTGGAGACGCAATGACATGAAGAATCATTACCATTTTCTCCCGGTTAAACGTGAATGAAAACACAGACCTGATGGGAACCTGAGTGTCCGTCTCTTCTTCCTGTCGCTCGCTTTTCTCTCTGCTGTTTGCTCTTCTCAAACTCTATCAGCTCTATCAGCGCTTGTCTCAAAACAAATTTAAATACGTGTGATTTTTATAAACAAGTCGGATCAGCTCCTGTCTTTTCCAATAAAAAGAAAACAAACAAATCAACCATGTCAATTCTCTTTCTGTTCCTCTTTCCTCCCTTCCTCTCTCTCTGTCTCTCTCCCCCCCCTCTGTCTCTCAGCTGTCACCCCTCCTGTCTCCCCATCAGTGGCGTCCCCCCCTCCACGACGCCTCTCTCTTAAGAGGTTTTCTGTGTTCTCTCGTTTCCCAGGTAAACATTTGCATGGGATGGAGGGGAGGGGTCTTTGTTTATGAACCCACTTTTTCTTCACGAGTCTCATTGATTGTTTTTAAGTCATCTTTAGAGTCCACATCCAGCCGGTTTTATGTCGACGTGGAAGATAAGTATTTTCAACAGAGAATGCTTCTTGATGTTTCTTTTTCTTGAACGGCTGAAAAGACAAAAATCGTTTCTTGAAGAGCGACAGTTGGAAAGATGACCATTTGAAACTGTTTAATAACTCCAAATTCATAAACCCATCTAAGACAGCTGACAGCCAACCAACATTGTTGATATTTAACAAAGAAAAACTTTCTGTCTTTTTCTGAGAATTTCGCATTCTCTTTTTAAATATTTTTAGAAAAGAACAAGGACTTACTTCAACTTCAGTCTCTAAGAAAAATTCAGAGGGCGTGTCATTTTGAGAGACCAGAGCAAAACGCGGAGAAATCCGACTAAATTTAGAAGGTGTTCTTAAATAAATGTGTTTATTGTTCAGAACATTATAAAGTTGTCGACTCTAGTCATGTATCTATCAGCATTTCTTTGACGCATCGCATTAGAAAAGGTTGACAGTTCTGGCAAAAGTTATAAAAACTCCCTCAATTTCGCGAAAAAAAAAAGTTTTCACTCATTTTCTGGTTAGACTCCGGCTCAGCAACCGCTCCCACCCACTAGTGGGTCTGTGTCGTTCGAGAGGCATATGTCACATGGAGCAACTTTGGCTCCATGTGACATGTGTGGTCCATGCTAGCTTGCATCCTCTACTTCCTGTTTGTTTCAGCCCTTCGTTTCGCCAACATCTGACAAAACCTGGTTGATTTGCTGGGCTATTTGTTAGCGTGAGATCATCTCTTGTCCGATTTTTAACAGGACATGCATTGGCTATCTAAATGAAAACACAAAAATGGTTCTTTGAAACAACAAAATGCTCGCAGGTTTCCACACAACAAAGGTTCCTGTGTGAATGGCAGCTGTCAGTGAATGGATTTTCAAATAATCATAGATCTCCGAGGCAACAAAGAGACGTAAACGTGTTCTGAATTGTCGCTAAAGTGGAGTTTAGTTGTAATGGATGACTTGCTGGATGGGACTCTGGATGACGCACCCTCTAACTTCCTACCCTAACAAAACCAACACCTTGTTTAACCACTTGGTCCTGGTCAGATGTTCTCCATCACTCCTGCACAGAAGGGGGGGCTGAATCTGACTGCAGAGCTCTGGTTAACTCAAAAGTTTCACACTTTAACAAATTTGTTTATTTGCTTTCTGTGCCTGAGAATTTATCGACAAGATATTTTTTGAGAAACTCCCTATCTCCATATGGATATATATTAGCAAATAGTAATATTTATGATACCAAAATATTTTCTATTTCAAGGTAAAGTGTGAAGTAACCAAAGCTGCTGTGTTGTTTGTTCTGGTTGGCCTGTTGGGCTACACGTGTAGTGGTTGTAATCTTTGCCATCTGGTCTCGACCAATCAAAGCCAACCACGGAATAATAATACTCTAACCATAAAAACACCTGAACCAGGTCCAGAAGCAGAGTTCTGGTTGTGTTTTTCCCCAGATAACCATCAGCTAAAGGGCTTAAAGTGAGGTTTTATCTGTCTCACTTTGTATGCAGGACATTTTCAACTTTAACAAAACCTCAGGAGTAAACGTTGCTACATATTTCATAAATTTGCTTGCTTTTGCTAGAAGAGTGCCATTTTGACCTTCTGTTCAGTAACAAAATTCAAAACCGTCTCTTTCTGGTGCTTGATCAGATTTTTGATTTTTTAACATTTGTTAAATTATTTGACAGTTTGGCTCATTCACAGACACCGTTCCTTACAAAAGTATTCATATCCCATGAACCTTTTTTTATATTTTCTCATATTACAACCACAAGCTTCAGTGTATTTATTGGGACTTATACAAAGTAGTGAATAATCTGGAAGTAGAAAGAAAAGGACGGAATAAAACTCTTGAAGGTTGCATGACTGCATGTTTGTTACAGAGCAGTAAAAAAATAATGTTTGCATGTAGCCCAGAAGATTTCGTCTTCTTCCACAAGTTTGCAGCAGTCCCTAAGTGGCTTGTTGCTAAATTCAAATAGGACTTGGGACCCGTCGACTGCTCGTTTTATTTACAATCTTTCTGCCTAATGTGTCAGACCGTCTTTTCAAATAAATAAGGAAAGTATTTTATGTATTTGCAACTCCTTTACGCACTGATTTGTGTTGGCCTATCCAATAAAACTCCTATAAAATATATTGACCTTTGTGGTTGTGAGAAGGTTCAAGGTGTGAGTACTTTTCCGACTGCTTCCTGTTTGTCACAGGCTAAGCTAACGTTATCGTCAGCATACAAAAGCATATATTCTTATTAAGGTGAACTATTCCTTTAAGCCCAGACGTTTCCCTGAACCTCCCCACATAATGTCTACACTCTCAAACTCAGCTCTTATCATTACATTTGCTGTTTAACCACTGACCCCAGAACAGCCTCTCCATCACTTGGACCATGAACCAGCCAGTGAGAGAAGTCCGTCCACGCGGACAGATTGTCCTGTTGCGACCATGCAGACTTCAATCTGGGCACTTTCTCTCATCGCATGGCTTGTTTGTTGCATTCTCTGCAAACCAAACAGTCTCATCTCTGCATCAGTTGCTCACCGACAATGCTTTGGATGTTTTTTTTTGTGATGCGTTACTTTGTGTTCATCACTTCTCTCTGCATTCCGTATGTTTCACTTTTCCCTGTTTCTTTTGAGTCATCCGTTCGCGTCGTGTATTTTCACCATGCGGTCTCGCGTCTCTGCTCCTTGCCGTTTGTTTTCTTGCGGCGCCACCGATGACCTCTCCTTTCTGTTCGTCCCCAGAGTTTCGTTCCCCGTCGCATGCGGGCCACCTGAACCGCTCGGCCTCTCTGAGCTGCACTGAGCGCGCTCACGAGGGCGGCTCCATCGGCGGAAGCAACACGCAGATCCCAGGAACCCCTTTCCAGTACATCCCAGACTTCAGCGTTCGAGCTCTGGCCGATCTTCAGTACGTCAAGGTAAGGCTGACTCACCAGCACACAATGCTGCTACATAAACAGAAAACAAAGAGTCTTCAGATGGATACAGGCATCTTTAAAGGTGTTTGCACACCTGATTGTCTGGTAGACTCATTTGTTACCTTTTTAGTTGGTGTGGTTCACATTCATGTCGTACTGTGTCAAACAAACAGAATTCTTTTATCAGCACCTCAAATTATTATTGAAGTCACTGTATTGATGCTGTAAGAAATATATACTCTCATATAAAAGGCTAAATGTGGAGATGAACTGGTAGTAAAGCTGAAGAAAAAATTGTTTAGCGTTCCTTTAACCTCCTCAGGTCACCCGGGCCCAGTACCAGAACGCTCTGCTGGCATCCCGCTTGGACAGCACGCCTCAATCTCCGGAGGGCAGCCACGCCCGCTTGGACATCTCCATCTCTCTGCCGCCGCTGACGCCTCCAGAAATCAAAACGCCGCTAGCGTTGGCCACGCCTCCCGTGAAACACCCGCCGTCCAACACTCAATCCGCTTCCCAGAGCGCTCGCACCACCTTTACCATAGGCTCTGCCGGCCGCCGGCCCAGCCAGGTGTTACCCCAGGCCACGCCCCCGCCCAGTAACCACGCCCCACTCTCCCAAACCCCTCCCTCTTGTGTGAGCACGGTGCCATGTGCTCTGAATCCTGCAGCGAGCTCGTCACTTTTCTCCAAAGCGCAGCACCCGCCGCCCTCCGACGGCCTGGACAACGGGCCCGGAGAGACCACCACTCTGCTCGGTGAGCAGCCAAACTGCGTGGGCCCCCGCCGGCCCAGTTACACCCAGCCCTCCCAGCATATTCACACCATCAGTCACGCACACACTGAAAGCACCATTTAACTCCAGTCCTCTTAGAGAGCCGTCGGTTCAACCTCCTTGCACTACTTCCTTCTCCTGTTGGTTGTTTCGGTCCTAAGCAACATTGTTTCTATGGGAACCAACAAAGGACCAGCACATCTCTACTCCCTGCCATCTCCTGCTGCATGTTCCTATCCCAACACTGAACCCATTACAGAGTGGGAACCAGAGGATGGACCAGTCCTACCAAAAAAAAAAAATCATCTACTTTTGCATTTCGCTTTATCTGCACAGGTGACGGCATGTCTGCCTCTGCCTCTGACTGGGTAAGGTGGAGGTAACTGGAAGAGAAAGTTTACACTGCCCCCCTGTGGTGGCATGTTAGATTGCATTTCTTACATACATAAATCATGCATCCAGTTGTTCAGTTTGAGCCCCCTCGCTTTCGACAAGTAGAGACAAAAACACCCAGCACCATCAACCAGAGTTTTAAGGTGAAGAGATGCTTTTAACAAACAGCTTATGAATCAAAAACTGCAGGGCTGCCTCCTGTGTGGGTTTGTTTTTATCCACTAGGGGGCAGATTGCGACTTCATGAAATGACATCCAAAATCCCACAACTGAACACCTGTTATAAAGTATATATTTATGTACAATTTAAATTATTTCTGTGATGTTTTAATAATTTATAAGTAAATGATTTAATGTGAAATAACTGATTAAAAATTTATGAAAAGGGACAGTATTATCATTTTGTACCATAATCAGGTAACTATATAACGACCCTCAGTTTCAAAAATGCTCTATATATCAAATTTAAAAGAAATGTGACTTTATCTATTTCTTTAAAAAACTCCGCCTTCAGGAAGTCATCACAACATGGCTCCTCTATTAACTGGAAGAAATGTAGTCAGTTGTTTCATAGTCTCTGGTTTTGCAGAACATTATTAATTATTAATTTTTCATTAATAATTAATGATAATAAATGATTAATTAATCATTATATCATCAGGCAGAGCTAACCTTGCTATGAGCTTATTGGGGTGTGGCAGAGCTGATGTAAAGGTTAGCCAATCAGATGTTAGGACCCTGTTAAAGAAGTAAACACTAAATATTTATGTTATTTTAACACTTATTAAATGAAAGTTTTATTTAATTGTTTCTACAAGATTGCAGTTTCCTGGCCAACTTTCATTTTTGAAAAAACAGACCTGCCAGTTCCGATTTTGGCCTCAAAAGCTGTTCAGTATATTTAAATATTGGCCGATCATCAATCGCCCAAAATTGCATTTCTAATTTCAACATGTAATTGCATTTTTTCAGATAAATTACTCACACATTAATGCAGTTATAGATCACTGTTTACGTTAAATGGTAACACATAGAAATGTTTTTGAACAAATAAACTATTTAATTCCAATTATTTAGATTTTTGCCTAATGAGATTCAACAGGGTTTAAAATAATCCCAGTTACCTCCACTGTACTTTGGTCTCACACACACACACACACACACACCTATATATATATATATATATATATATATATATATATATATATAAAACCCATTGAAGATTTGTTCATTTTCTTTGTAATCATTGCAGACTGACCTTTAACCTGTCCACTGGGAGAATTCATGACTGCCGTGTTCCTGCCGGACCAGTGATCGAAGCTTCCAATTTATTTATTTCATTGACATTTTTTTTTTTTTCCCTCTTTGGTCCAAAGATCGAAGCTTCCAAAGTTAAAGGCGTTAACGATGGCGGTTTCATTTATCAATATGCATGATTTCAGGCTGGTCTCTTTTCGCAGCTCATCTGTTCATCTCAATTTTCTGGTGTGAATCTCGTCTTGAGTCGTGAAGGAGTTGCAAAAACCGATGCCTGTGTCAATTCGGCTACCAGCAAAGTGACCAGATTCACTGTAGCTGACAGCTCCAGCAGCAGGAAGTGAGATCTAAAGCGGCACACCACCCAGGCTGCATGTTTTAACCCATAGGAAGCCTGATGAGAATGCACACTGCTGGTTTTATTACTTCTGTTGAAGTATTCAGAAAGACATTCAGGGTGAAGCTTTTAACTTGAAAATGACTGTTCAAATTATGTGTATTCTAACATAGTGAAAAAATCTATAATTTTGCATACAATAATGCACCTTTGAAATCTATATTCAACGGTCAAGATTATTATTTAATTCTGTCTTAGTAGAAGTATGGGTACAATGCCGGCCACATTCATTTATTACCCCTGGTAAAAATGTGGGGGGGAAAGAAACGTTATTCTTGAAAAAAATGTCAAAAAATAAACAGCCTTTCATTGGAGAAAATGACTGTTGTTTTCCAGCAAAGCTCCAGGTGGTTCCTTTGTGGGAACTCCAACTTCCTCACAGATACAAAAACAGAAAAAACCCCAGCAAGTCCAAAATGTCCTTTAGGTTTCTGATTCTTTCCCCCTGCAATATACTAGTAGCCAGTAGAGGGCATACCTAACACGTTTACTTCTGGAGCCACATCCTGTGCTGCAGCAGGATAGGGAATATAACCAATGAAATGCCAGCTTGATTTGCTTGTTTGGAGCTAAATATTTAGTTTGTAGCAAAATATCTGGCTTGCTAATTAAATATTTAGTTTCGTGTGAAACTGTCACATTCCTAAATAAATTAGCAACATTATGAAAATATGACTTTGAAAAATTAACTCATTTTTTTTTTTGTCATATAACAGACTTTATTTACTGTTAATTTTTGACTGCGTAACTTTCCAAACGGCACCCCATAGCACACTGCTGCCATAAATAATCATGATTTGTATTTATCTTCAACCTGCTGTAAATGTGGCCGGTACTGTACCTACCTGGAAATGTGAAAAACCTGTAAAAGTCTGCCCAATCCTTTTAGATTTCTTTCTTCAAACAGGAAGTGGTAACAAGCAGTCCCTGCCTGGGATCCGCAGAGTGCAATAAAAAGTAAAAGCAGATTACGTTAAAGGGGTTAAAACCTGCAGGAACAGTGGTGTGGTGCCGCGTCAGCAGACACAATATTGTCAACGATTTCCTTTCAGAGAGTTGTATGCAAGTATTTATTTGTGTGATGTTATGTTTCTTCATGCATTGAACTTTATTTGAAAGTGGATTTGTTGCTTGCTTTCTAACCGAGGGACAGCTTATTTTACGTCTTCCACTGGAAATCCCTCACTGTGAATGGTTTGGTGGAGCTTTGGTTCAAACCCGACCCAGCATCTGTTGCATCTCGTCGTGTTTTAAATGATTTGCTGGAATAGTCGCGGTTACAGATTAAACTCACTCGGCTTCTGTGTTTATTTATTTCCGCCGGGTTAGCCTGGGTTGCGGCTGTTTAATGATCAACAGGCTCACCTGGAGTCCAAATGAGGGGGGGGGGAAGGAACTGGCCCTGTTCCCAGTTTTCTGTGCGCTCATAACACAGCCGGCTGCCCTGCAGAAACGAAGTGATTCAAACCTGACCAAACTTTTGCCAGAATAAGCTAAACATGGTTGGTGTCCAACAAAAAGCTCCTTACCAAATAAACAGGGTTTTTTTTTTTGTTACAGTGTGGTGTTTGAGGACCTGCCCCTTTCCTCAGTGAGAGTTAATGTGAAGGGGTTTCACTGTCATAAAGCTGCTGCAGCAGCTAATCTAAAAAGATGGGAGTCTTTTCTGTTGCAGTTACTCCCTAGAATAACTGATGTTTTGTCATTCATTTTTATGCATTTGTGAAAATCAAATAATTTATTCCATGGTTGTTTGTGGGGAATTTTTTGTGGTTCGCATTGTGAAAATATCTGTGATTTGATCTGGTGTGTTCCGTTTCCACTCAGCAGTTCTCATTTCTGAGTTTTAAGCAGTAAAAACAAAAATAACTGGAGCACCTGAAATCAGAGCTCCGTCTTAAGTCAACGTGAAAAAAATTCAGCATGGCTGCGATGCGTAGAAAACAACTTTAAAAAGTGTAATTATTTGCATGTCTCAAGGTCTGCACAATCCTTAACGCTGTAATACACATGTAGTGCGAGCAGGTGGCACTAACGTTAACTTAAAAATACGAAAGGTCATTGACCTCCAGGCTCCGGTTTGGGAGGTGGCAGTAAAAGCAGCTACCGCCAATAAAATAAACTAAATAATAGGAAGAAGAAGAAGCGCCCTCGCTCTTATGAGGTAGCCAAACAAGATAAAACAGATGAGCTAAAAACAATGCCTGGTAGCTTTGTTGTTCCAACATTTCTTACTGGAGCCACAAACTAGCACTGAAAATCTGAAGTAGGATTTTTGCATCACACTCAACAGTTTTCCAGTTGCAGGTTGGAAAATTGGGGAGATTTGTTAACTGTAACTTTGCTAAGCGATCTGCGGTTACCAGGACAACCAGAAATTTTTTTTCAACACCTTCACTGGCATACATTAAGCTACCATTTGTTTAAATGAGATTTAAACTGACCTAAGTGCTAATAAACAGGTTTTAGTGATTGGCAGCCATATTGGATTCTAAGACTGAGATTGATTTTCCGAGTCAGAAATCTGTTAGTGTTTTTTTTTTTTTTCTGGCTCGCAACTCAGAAACTCTGACTTCCGAGTGCAAATTGAATGCACCACACTTATATTGAGGTCCATCACATTCTGGTTCCATCCAGGATCTGATCAAACGACAATCTGCGCTTGCTTCTTGGCAGAACTGGGTCTAGATCAGGAATTCTGAATTAGTTTGAATAAATGTGAACAGTCAAATGAAACCCAGCGAATAACTGGCACCAGGTGAAATCAGCATTTGAAAAGGCATTCACAGAACAGATGGAGCTGGAGTTTTACAGAGAAATGTTTTGTTTAATGCTTGAAAGAGGTTTGATATGTAAACATGTGTTTATTAAAACAATGTAAAGGAGCAGAGGTCAGTGGGGGACTTGTTTCCACACAACCTTTAGGATTCTGACTGATCTGATATGCTGTTAAAATGTCCACCTTCTGTTTGCCTCCAAATCACTTTGACTTCACTATATGTTAATGAAACAAGTTTTTCATTTTCCTTTTTTTTTCTTTTTTTTTTAACCACAAGATTGGCTTTCATGTGCCTAACTCCCGAGTTCCCAAATTTAACGAAATGGGCTTTATAATCATTCTTCACAAACCGCAAACAAGTGGGCAAGAATTTCTGTCTCGCACGTTTGGCTCAGGTCCGTAAAAATGGCCCATTTGTGTGGAAACAAGCCGGACCGCTGGCCGGACGGACCCAGACCCGCCTTACGTCACAGCAAACGGCAAGACGCTGACCTGAACGTCAGGTCATGCTAAGCTAGCACAGCGGCTAACTGACGAGCCATTCTCACGTTCCTCCCGTCAGAGGCTCCGCCCCCTGGCCTCAGAGAACCTTCCAGAACAGGGTCTGACCTCCTGCTCTTCGCACTGTGGGAAGTGCATTTGAACCTGTCTGTAAATGATGCCGCCTGCTTGTCATGGAGAATTTAGCTGTGACTGAAACGAATGAAGCCACTCAGTGTGTTTCTGAAGCTGCTGTTTGTATTCTTGGAGTTGTGCTTGTTTTATACACTACTTGTTTAGCTAAGGAAAGGAGCCGTTAGCCACGGGTTGCGCGGCACCAAACACAAAATAGTCGGTACCTGCCTCGGGGAGTTGCTATGACAACCAATCATTTAAAGATCTTGTCTTTAATCTACTTTTGTTGTACTTGAAGAAAATTGAGTTTTGAGACTTGAGTGCAGCCAGACAGGAGCTAACGTAGAGCTACTGTAGCTTGAAGAAGGGTCAAAATATTACATCCCTTCCTACACTAATTTAACCCTTAACCACCCAGTGAACCTGCAGCCAAGCCTGATGGAGGCTCATTTTCGCCTGAATCTAGCTCTGGGAAAGTTGTAAAAACCGCATGCGCTTTCGATGTCATGCTAAAATCACAGTGTCATGACAGCTACAGCTGACTCCATGTGTCTTGGAGGTGCTGTCTAAACATGGGACTTTTTCCCAATCAACGTCCGAAAATACTGACAGTATTTCCAGGCAGCGGTGTCATGTAAGTGTAGAATGAAAGTGGGGGATGGGGAGGAAAAACAAACAAAAAAAACCCACTTTCCATTGTTGTTCTCCAGCATCCTCCAGACCGGAAGTGTGAAACCTGCACAATAAATGCAACAGAATTAGCCTTACTTTGTGTTTTAGGTAGACCTCCCTGTTGGGTGGTAGCTCTCATGTAGCTGTAGGTAGAACTGATTTCTGGTGAAAGTCACTGGTTGGCTGCAGGAGTGTCAGTTTGTGTGCTGGGAAATGTGAAGACCTCCTTAGTAAAGATGTATTTATTATGAACATGATATTTATTTATTTTTATTTTATTTTTTTGTGATTATGGATCTGTGAAACGGGCTTCCAGCTGTAACCACAGCTTTTATTGGGTTACTTTGCCCAGAAACACTGTGTTCATTTCCCTTCAGTTATGTTTGGGTTGTATTAATGTAAATACTATGTATATGAAAAGATGCTGAGAAACATGTAGAAAAAAAAATTAGATCTATTTATTCTGAAATGAAGTTTTATTTCCATTGTTGGAAGACATTGCATAGCAATAAATATTGCACAGAGTTGACCTCAACTATTGAATTGCGCTGATCGTCTTTTGTTTGTTCTTTACGGTCGTACAAAAACTTACTTCCTCTCCCTATAATCCTTCCTTTTTGGTTGCTTTTTTTCTTCCCACGCCTCTTCATCAGCCCGTCACCTTGTCCTGACCTTGACCCTCCTCCTGCCGTGCAGAAGGATTGAAATTCCTTCCTCCCTCCCTCGCTCCCGCTCTGATCTTGAGCCGCTTTCAGAGCCGAATTCATCAGCAACCCCCTGCTGTTTTTGCTCTTGCGGCGGTGTGATGATTAGACTTCTCGTGAAGTTTAAATATTTTCCAGCACAGAGGGAAGTTTTTTCCACATCACAGATGGAACCGTTTGAACTTTAAAAAAAAAAATGGATGCAGTCCATACAAAGAGCAAAAGGTGCAGATGACATGGAATATGAAGCGCTTGTCTCTACTTTGACCAGCTCTGTTAAAATGTCAAGTTTTTGTGGTGTTAAAAAAAATGAATCAGGAATAATCTTTTTTGTGTGATATTTATTTATTCTCCATCATTCAACTGGAAACAGTAAAACTGACATACTCTAGTTGTGGACCATTTTTGTAGCCTTAAACTGACTGATACCTTTATATAATGAGACGTCTCTGCAAAATTTGGCTTCTGGCAAAAGTCAGAACGGTCCGACTTCATCGACAGTCACTCAGTTCCTCAGCTATTAAAATGAACACGTGAATTAAAACAAACAAACAAATAGACTAAAACTGGATTAAAGGATTCTTCCGCAAAGTGTTTGAGTGCGCACGCACTTTTGCAACCTGGTTGTTGCAACTTTTTCCAATTTAGATTTTTTCTGTTATTAACTTTTCATTGACCTGCTCAGAATAAATGTCACATTATAGATCGAAAATTTTAACTTTTATTTACTTATCATGTGTCTTTTTTTTTACAGCACAAAACCTTGATGAAGTGAAGTCTTTTATATTTTGTACGGGTGCGACGCAAATATGAAACAAATTTTGGACAGAGGACTCATAAAAATAAAACTTTATATTCTAGTCTATAATTTTTTTTTCACCCATTTCCATGTGGCTGAAATAAACTGAGATTGGGAGGTGCTTCATGTGGCTCACTTTACTGAAAGACTGTCTAAATACTTTTGAAAGATTTGTAGGCACTAGTGGCCTTTATTCAAAGTCACCGGACAGAACAGCCAGAGGTTGGGATTGGAACCTGAGACCTCAACACCACAAGCTACCCTGACTTAAAGAACGATGAAAAAACTAGTAAAAAGAAAAACAACACTTTATTCATCAGTTAAATATCACTTATATGCTTGAATGCATCATATTTGGATATTTATTTTGACATCAAAGTTTGATCGAAGGTTAAAGTTCAATAGTTGAGCAAAAATATATCTAAAAACCCTCAGGAAACCTGACTTCTTTAAACATGATCACAGCTATAACCCTGTTCTCCCTCTGTTCACAAAACATGTGAAAAACACCATTTAAATCTGTTACCTCATATTTTCCAAAGCCAGATTTTGAATAGTGATCAGTAATAGTTGATCTGAAAGATCTCATTGTGTTTTGAAGTGAGAGAATGAAATCCAGCCATTTTTTTCTTCTTTTTCCGTTTTAGTCTGTTAGGATTGCAGCATGTTAATTTTTGACTTCAGAATTTGTGATAATGAGTGAAATACTTGTGTTGTTTTACAGCAAGTTATTTCACCAGTAGTTAACACATTGATTTATCTGTAATTGACAAGCATTTGGAAGTATAGAAAATGTCAGGTGAATATCAAACAAAAACAAAAAAAAAAGATTTTCACCTCCGTCGATTCTTTGCCAAAGCATCTGTAAAATCTTAGCTTGTGCAATCAGAGAGTATGTCTTCATGTCATCAGCATATGATTTGATGATGGTGTTTATGTTAATCCTTTTAACGAGTAAAAATTGATGTTTGCAAACTGTGTATGCAAACATCAATGTTTTAGTTTTCAATACCTTTTTTCACCTGAATGTAGCTGAAGACATTGCAGGCTATCTGTTCAATTTCAGACGCTTCTCCACGCTCCATCAGACATGCAAACCAGCCGTCTCCAATGTAAGCCAGGTCAGAGTAACCGCTGGGCCCCTCGTTGAGGATCCAAGGGTGGCTCCACGCACTTGGATCCTGCGGGGATTTGTTCAGATACACCCCTAGGTCCACTCTTTTGGACGGACTGGTTGGATGGGAGTACAGCAGCCACCGCGGCTCTAGATTCGCACCAGCCGCTCCAGGTTGAGCGGGGAAGGAGACCACACTCCCCTGACATCCTCCGCCTGTTTCCACGAGCTTCTCAGCAGGAGGGAGGGTGAGGAAATCCTCTCCCCCGTTCTCGCTGACCGCCTCCACTCGGTAGCCTCCCTCATTGCGGGCATTGCAGTAAATGTACCTGGTGCCGTTGCCGTCCGAAACCTCGGCCATTTCGCATTCGACCGACTTGTCGTCGAGCGTGTCGCCCAGCTGCCACGTGGCGCCGTGGTCGTCGCTGTAAAAGCAGAACGCTCGCGAGACGGCGAAAAAACACGACACGCAGAAGCACGAGGGGAAGCGGGAGACATAAGCGTAGGCTGGAACGATCAGTCTGCCGCTTTCTGTTTGGAGGCCGTGACCCGGACCAATGGCAAACGTTGCCCACTGTTTGGTCTGAGGAAAATTTACCGTCAAATCAGTGACCGAGCTCCAGGTCTCACCAGCGTCTCTGGTCGTCATGTAGCAGAGACGGGCCTTGTTGACGCCCCAGAACCTCTGCCAAGGTTCCGAAACATTGCCTTCGACGCAGATGAAAAACAGAAAGAGTGTCTTGGTCGTCTTTTCGTAGACTGGGCACGGGTTCATGGGACGATATCCACCAAGATGGACCTTCTCCACCACGTTTCTGGACACTGACCACTGCAAAGGGACATGATGTCTCTGAGTTAGAGTCATGCTGAAATGAATGGCATAGCAAGAGAACACTTGGTTTAGACCAATGTTTCTCCAACACTTTCAGGCTGAGGACCACTTAACCCATTTAACAAACACTCTCAGACCACCGAACTTGAAATTGCCCCTGCGATAACCCAACATCTTAATATAAGCAACCTGAAATGAAAATATTAACTCTTAACTGACTTATTGTTGTCTTCCTTCATCTTAAAGAGAATGATGATGATGACAAAACCATGAACAAGTCTACTGGAGGCATTTTGAGCAACCTGTGTATTCTAAGCCCAACATAAATAATTCTTTTATCTTAGGTGCTGCAGATGCAGTTAGTCAGCGTGAGGCACAACGCTGCTCAAAAACAAAACTTCTGCAAATAAAACGTTGGTTTACGTGCAGTACCTTGCGTACCACAGGCTGAGAGATTGGCTTAGACGATTTACCTCAACACTTATTTCAAGAGTGGCTTCGTCTTTGACCAGCGCTCCTGTTTTCATGACCAGCACCTCTGCAGTGGCATCGTTTGAGGTTCTCCGCTTCTCTGCGAAGGCCAGCAGGATCTTTTGGTCTTGGTCATAGTGCAGGGCAGGAATCCTGTAAACCTCCTCTTTGTTGGACAGAAAGACGGCACTCTGCTGTCGGGAGGTAAGCAAGGCTTTCTTTTCCATAGTTTCTCATCTGTGGGAAAAACAATCGATTAGTGTTTTATCAGGCACAGACCTGTGAGGGAGGAGACTTTATTGCAGGGAAGTGGGAGCCATGTCAGTGGGTAATCAAACGTCTTGATTACAGGTAAACAAGGGTGAAGAACCGAACAGTTAGTTTTATCTGAGGACATTTGGAATAAAGGTTCCAGCGGAGGGGGCCACATGTAGATTAGGAAGATAAGACAAGAGTTTATTGTGTCATTAATAGATAAAGAATACCAACCCAATTGATAAAATGCCAATCGAGACCAAACAAATCAATACAGTTTATGAATGTCAGCTGCGCGTTTTGTTTTCACGGTTCCTGCAACAACTCAAAGTTCCTGTTGGTGGATCGTTGTCAGCGTTGAACTTTTTGCTCATTCTATCTTGCTAAATAGTTCAAGTTCGTTCAGATTGGACAGAGAGTGTGTCTCGCCATAGATCTTCCATTTGGTTCAGGCCTGATCTTTGACTGGACCGTTCTGGCACCTGAATATGTTTTAATCCGGTAGATCTCTGGTTGTGTGTTTGATGTCATTGTCCTTCAGCTTCCTGGTCCCTGTTGAAGAAAAGCATCCCCACTGCATGATGCAGCCACCACCATGCTTTACTGTGGGAATGTTCAGTTTTTGGTCTTCGTGGGCAGAAAGTTCATCAAATTGGCAGCTGGGTTATAAAAACCATCAAAAATGAGTCATAATCTTCCTCCCACTTTGGCATTAAATCTTTGTAAAGGTTCACCACAGAAAGTCCCAATAAATGCATCAAAGTTTACAGCTGTTGGAGTCCAAGGGGTTTGAATACTTCTGAGAGGGATTGCAGAAAAGAAATGTTTTCCCGACTCTAATGATCCAAAATGCCAACGGTGGATTTTTAAAAAAAAGATTTTGAGAGTTTAGAGCACAGCCTCTGTGTGTTTTAGGTTATTTCCAAAACTAATATCTGCACTGCTCCTAAGAGGGAAGGATGATGCATCATAATATATGACATCATTTGTCCCTCTACAAAAGCACCAATCCTCCTCAATATCAGAGGCTCTGAACTAAAATTTCACCAGCCTAAACAAAGACAAAGAAAAATCTTCAGCTTCTGCACGTGATGCGACATGAAAATGTTATTTATTTATTCTGTTTGTTGAGGTATACATCTGACACTGGAGCAATTATTGCAAAATGATTTGTAAAAATATTTTTAAAAAAATGAAAGGGAAAAAAATGAACTCACCAACTGCAGTGAATCGCTGCCCAGAGGAATCCTGAAGGACGTGATGACTGGAGAAGGGCGGCCCCTTGTTATAGTCTGCTGGTTTATTGCTCCAGGTTTATCATGTTGTTCTCTGCTCCATTTCGATTTATGATAAAAATAGCAGAGTTAGCGATTGTCATTTGCAGCCAAACCAATCAGTTAGGCGGTGTCTTCGTCGGGGCAGCCACCGCCTAACTGATTGGTTTGTTCAGTGTGAAATGCAAATCGTCCACTCGGTTTATCTGCAGGCTCCTGTGGAAATATTTGTTTGTACCCCACATCCGGGTGGGCTCTACAGACTCACCTCCCCCCTCCCTGCCCTCTGCTGCACGACGGCTCGCAATCTGAGGATAAAGTAGTTTGTCTTTTTGAGCTTATTTATTTAATCTTCCGTCGCATACAGTGGATCCCTGGTCTTCACAGAGGTTACAGACTCCAGCATTTATCTAAAATCTAAAAACACTTCTGCCTATTTTAATAGTTCCAGCACCAAATTCACCTCAGTGTGTGAAAGTCATTGCACAGCAAAGCAAACTGTACGGCTGTTAAATTTATACCAAAAGCAGAACATCATACCTGCAGTCAAACATGGTAGTGGCAGCCACAGCGTGATGCACTGGGACCGCTTTGCTGCTTCGTTACCTGGACAATGTACTGCAAATTGATGTAACCATAAATTCTGCTCTCTGTGGACCCGAGCTGAAGCCAGCAGAGCCAAGATGAAGGTTTTCAAATGGACACAATATTGAAAACTGATAGATCTGAATCTGAATCTGACTGTTCATGGATCTTGTTTAGAAATGTAAACTGTGGACACCTGACGTTGGAGTTGCGATGTAGGCGCTCCTGCTACATGGTTAGCATTCACATGCTACTTTAGGTCTGAACAGCTTCACTGATAGGCTGAGTACTATTAGCACAACTTGAACGCAATGACAGTGTTTTCCAGTGTCACATCAGGTTATGTTTTCCTGGACGCTTCTGGACCGGGCAGCGTGCAGAACCTGTCCCAGTTAGGACAAAGCAAGAAGTGAAGCCTTTTGTTTTCACCGTCGGGTTTGAAGCGACGCGGAAACGGTTTGCATGTCATCAGTAATGACCTGGTTCTCCATCAAGATTTCAGATTTTGATGGAGCTGCCACCAGTCTGACAATGAATCCCTGCTCTGTTAAAAGTTAATAGAGAATTCAAATGTTGCTCATGGAAACGCCTAACCTTGTTCCGAGCACCGGGCAGAACGCTGATCATTTTTAACCACTGCTTAAAACACATTTCTTCTCATTGTCTTGTGTCCTATTTCAGTAAAATACAAGGAAAGTTGATTAGCTTTTATTGTTGTTGTTTATCTTAAATTCTGTTTTATCGTTTAATGGCAGTTTGTATTTATTGCTGAGGAACTGATTATTGACATCGTACTCAGGTTCACACTCATTTCAGGTTCAGATGATTTCACAGTGAACTATAAAGTTAGGAATTTCCAACAGTGGAAAAACATTAGCCTAAAGTTTTAAATCTGTGCATTCCTACTAGTTTTAAAATTGTTTCTCAAACATTTGCCGCTCTGGATAGATTTTATTCAGCTTGACTGGACTGAATGGGCAGAAAAAAGGTCACAATTTTGTCACTGCAAAAAACGTTTAGCCAGACAAAGATAAAAAGATTAGGACATGTATGTACAAAATATTAACCCTTGTGTAAAAAAAAAAAAAAAAAAAAGACACAAATGCATCCTTCTTTCTCATAACCACAACATTAATGATAATATTTTTGCAGTGGATTGCACTGTATTACAGTTAAAAAAAAATAAATCAAAAGAATACTCTTAGGCAGCTAAAACAGCTAAATCTATGATATAAAGAATATAGCTAAATATAAGACGCATTTGGTGTTGAGGTGTGATCCATTGCCAGACAGAATCCAGATTATATATTCGTGCTATGAATTATGTCGTGTTTTTTTTTAATTATTAGTTGTTTCTTTTTTTTTTCTTCTAACTGTTCTCATTTCCCTTCTAGTTGTCAGAGGAAAAGATCAAAATCAGGCATCCTGGGGGGTGAAATGGAGGCTGGATGGAGCGTCTGCCCTGAGGCCCTCAGGATGTTGCTCAGCCCCTGCTGAAGCCAACCAGCTATCAGAGGAAGAGAACTTTGTGCTTTTGGAGACTTTAAATGATAAGAAGCTGATGAACACAAATCAATCAGACCTGCACTGATAACGCCTTTGTGGTTGTAAAGAATAAATTCTAACATTTGCAGACAAACTTATGAAATATGAATCGTTTTTATGCGCGCGTGCGGTGGAAGGTGTTCATCTGACATTAGAATGTAAAAACTGACTCGTGTTCAGCAGATTCATGGTTGAGCCATGAATGGCTTGTTTTCAAGAAATCCAACAAAGATGGGCGTGAGCTGCGAGGGGGCGGGGCTTCAAAACAAAAACAGCCCAGAGTCCAGCGCCAACATGGCCGCCGCGCCGACTGGCCCAACCTGCTGTGGAGGATCACGAGTGGAGCCTCAATGGCTACCGAAGCGGCTCGGTGGCAGCGCTCCGGTGGGCGGGGCCAACGGCAGACCGGAGTCACGTGACCCGCGCAGATCCAGGCTGAGCAATTCCAATATGGTGGCCAGCTTGGCAGGTCTACGGTTCCTGTTGATGATATTGTTGTTCTGCGGGATCAGATTCGGCGCGTGCAGCCGGGAAGCCCCGCAGGTCGTGGGGCTGCGGCTGGAAGACCCCGGGGGTCCGGTGCGCATGAGGGACCGGATCATCTCGGCGCCAGAAGGAGCCACGTTCCAGCTCCGGCTCTTCGGGGCCAATCTGAATGGGAGCTGGCCGTGGCCGTGGCTCGCGTTCGCTGGGGCGGCTGTGGGAGCCGGAGAGGCGGCCGGCGATGCCGACCCGTGCAGAGAGGAGTCCAGTCGGCAGGAGTCCGCCTTTAACGCCACGGAGCCGTTCAGAGCGGACGAGCCGAACAGCGGGCTGCTGACCGTGGAGGTGAAGAAGCGTGGGAGCATCTCCGCGGATTTCTATCACCTGTGTGTGCAGGGAGACGGGATGTGGGCGTCGGTGGGCCCGGACAGGCTGCAGGTCAGTCCGGAGGAACCTTCAGTCTCCCCACGGCCGGATGTGACCCCGACGACAGCCCCTCCACGGCTCAGTCTGATCCCCACGGCGGTCCCCCCGTGGGCTGTGGCTCTGCTGGTGGTGCTGATGCTGCTGATCTGCGGGCTGCTGAGGACCGTCAACCTCAGCCTGCTGTGGCTCGACCCCGTGGAGCTCTATGTCCTCCACAGCTGCGGGTCCGAGGAGGAGAAGCGAGCCGCCAAGCGCCTGGAGCCCATCAGGAGGAGAGGGAACTTCTTGGTGAGTTTGTGAGGCAGAGCGAGAAGGAAACTTATCGAGATACGAGGCTTTCACTCGATATCAGTTTCTGTTTTGAATATCAAACCGGCGGGTTCATCCACAACTTTCTCTTCACTTTGTTCATCTTCACTGGTGAAATCTCAAACTGTTGATGTGCGTGTTGATAAATGTATATATTTAACGTTGTTTTGACTCTAGATATGTATACAACAAACACACACTGGACTCGAACCCAGTACCTTTAGATTGCTAGTTGACCGCTTAAGGATGTAGATGGCTAACTAGTGACTTTACTTGGTTAGCTGTCAGAAGTTGAGCTGCGTAAGTCTTTTTTCTGCCTACATCTCCCAGAATGCTGTGCGGCTCTGGCTCAGAGTTCAGTGGAGTCATTGAGCATTGTATCGGACCTACTGTGTCTTGATATTGATATTATCTCGCGATGTATCGTTATTAATTCGTTCCTAGTCGGGGTCTGTTTGGTTTCCTTCTTGCCAACAAAGCTCTCTCCCACCCAGACATGCTCGCTGCTCTTCCTCTGCGTCCTGGGCCACTCCGTCCTCGGGGTTCTCCTCTATCGGGCCCTGGGCTCCATAGTCTCTGCGGTTTTCACCAGCGGCTTTCTGATCTTCTTCCTGGCTGAGCTGATTCCTCACATCCTGTGCTCCGGCTACGGCTTCCAGCTGGCGCCCGGGCTGACCTGGCTGGCCCAGGTCAGCATGGTGCTCACCTGTCCCCTGTCCTGTCCGCTGGGGCTGATTCTGGACCTGGGCCTGGGGAGAGACATCAGCACCTGTGGGATACGGGAGAGAGCCATGGAGATGATCCGGGCCAGCGTCAATGACCCTTACAGGTACTATGAAAAAAAAAACCTAAAATAATAATAATAATACATATATAGATGCTAAATTTAGCACATATTTGATATAAAAAAAACTGATTTACATTTATTTAGAAACCTTCTCAAGCAGTTAACCACCATAACATCACATCATTACATCCCTGCTGAACGTATTTACGTTCCTGTCAGTAGACAGGAACGTAAATACAGATTTATCAAAATGTTGACATTCATCCTGGTTATTAACATTATTATAGTTTTGCTAAAATACGTCGGAAAAATGATCAGCTTTTCAGACAAGAAAATCGGTATCAGCCAAAACTGGAATCGGTGCACCTCTCTCCCTCTCTCTGTATATATATATACATATATATACATATATGTATATATACATATATGTATATATATATATGTGTATATATATATATATATATATATATATATATATATATATATATATATATATATATATATATATATATATATATATATATATATATATATAAAACAATAATTTATTAGCCTTTACAGCAATATCACATATTGATATCTACCCAAATTTTTAAACCCTAAAATTTTTTATAGCATATTGATTAAAAAATTTGCATAGAATGAATTTTATTTACAGTAGTTATGCTGTTCCTTGCTTATTTTTTAATTATATGAGCAACAAACACACAGACGTTAGTTCTATGTTACTTTATATTTACAGAAGGTTTTTTGAAAGAACTGTGATAGTGCTTAAAAAATTGTTGATATTGTTTAATAAACAATTACAGTTTTATTGTGAAGGTTTGAAGGAAGTTGCGTCTCAAGTTCCTCTGCTGTGTTGACAGACCAAACAAACATCGGGCTAAATGGTGTCAGACTAACAGTAGCTGCAGGCTGAGGACTTCAGTCTCCTTGTTGTTCTTCTTTCTTGACAGAAAATCCTCCATGTTGGGTCGACCAGCACCAATAGGAGAGAAAACGGCTGCACTCGGCCAGATTACTAGTCACATGTTTGGCTTTACTCTGAAGAGGTCTTTGTGTTTTCTGCTTCCTTAAAGCAGATAAAAATGCTCTCATACCAAGTATGTGGGTCAGAAGCTGAAACGTTTGGATTAATCATTCATATTTAGGCTCATTGCTCATCCTGGCCTTTATGTGTTCAGATCACAGCAGGATGGGAGATTTAGCAGAACGAACAGCCAAGAAGCAGGAAGGAACCTTTAATTGTCAAATAAACATTGATCCATTCCGGGATGGTACCTTTACTTCAAACATATTAGAAACTTAATAGTTCAACTGTTGATTCACACTGTGTCTTAAAGGGACAGTGCATTTCAACGGTTGGATACCTGACCCAGATTGGAGAGAAAAAGATACGCAAGACGAAACTAAGCAGACTTCAAGCGTGTTAAAATTTAACAACAGAACCGAGGACATGTCTGCTGAAGACTTTAGCTAGGACGGCCTGCCGGGTCGGAAGGATTTGCAGCGGCGGGTAGAGAATGTTTGACTTGTTCCAGTAGAGCTGAGACATGTTTGAACTAGACACCCGCAGACTGAAGACGACGCGTCTTCCCCAGACAGGAACATTTTCCAGGAATCGGTGTGGATTTCTTGGAGGCCGTCTCCACCTTCCTCCATTTCTAGAGCATCCGTCACCATAGAAACAGATTGCCAGAATAGATAAAATGGTGTGAAAAAGTGTTTGCCCTTCGTCGTGATTTTTTATTATTTTTTTTCCATGTTTCTCACACTTAAGTGTTTCAGAACATCAGACCAGTTTTATTTAAATACAACACATGTAAACACAAAGTGTAATTTTAAGATGTTTGTTATTAACGGTGAAAAAAGCCCAGACCTACACAGTCCTGTTAAGATCCGATGTTATCTGCATCGATCTCGATTATTGAAAAAAATTCTAGATCGGGTATTGGTGACAAAGTGCCCAATTCATAAGGGCAGATCAATTCAGTCTAATTCTAAGCTTTGTTATTTATTTTACATTATAATTAGAATTCCTAATTGCATTTTCTAACCCATTTGAAAAAAGGTTTATTGGAGTTAATCTTTTACCTCTTCGACCAAAATACTCAACCGATTGCTTTTGTTATTTTTCATCAGCCGCTCTAATTGCTGAGACTGAAATAAAGATTTGTTTCCACGTTTAAACAGGCTTGTGAAGTTACTCGTGTATTTAAGTGTGTTATGCTGGTGCAGAATTATCAAATCAATTTGTAATTCAATACATTTATGCCTTTGTTTAAAAAAAAAGAGGAAATGTTTTAAGTCAGTTCAGCCCTTTCTTGCTGTATCGGATCGGCATCAGCCAATACTAAACCTCAGATATTGGTATTAGTATCGGAAATGAAAAAAGTGGATTGGTGCAGCTGTAGAAATGGTAATCTGGGATTTGGCATTAGAAAAAGTCTTCACGTTTCAGCTGATGATCTTCCAGAAACCTGGCGTCAAAGACCAGTGAGACGATTGGACTTTGATTTTGAAGACTAGAACGGTCGAGAACAGGTCTGATTGACTTCATCGAGAAGATAATATGTCTGCTGTTACTGACCTGCGTGTGTGTGTGTGTGCGTGTGTGTGTGTGTGTGTGTGTGTTTGCACAGCGAGTTTGTGAAAGAGGAGTTCAGCCGTGGGATGCTGCGCACCAAGACGGTGGAGGACATCCTGACTCCCCTGAAGGACTGCTTCATGCTGCCCAGCTCGGCCGTCCTGGACTTCTCCACCATGTCGGAGATCATGCAGAGCGGATACACCAGGGTGCCTATTTACGAGGAGGAGAGGTGTGTGTTTAATTTCAGATTTTATTTGTTGTTTTTTTAACGTACATTCCATCTTTCTTTTTTTTTCCCCTGTTCATCATCTTAATCCAAGGAGAAAAAATGTTATTTATTGGGTCGTTGTCGCTTTCAGATGTTGAATCAAATAGTTTTGAGTTTTTGCTTAGATTATTTTCTGTAGATCACCAGAATATCATCCAGCAGAAGCGTTTAGAAGTTTTTGTGCCAGTAGTTGTGGGACTTGCAGTCATTTTTACTCGCAAGAAGTTTCTTCCACACATAAACAACTTGTAGATGCTGCATTTCAAACACCAGAGGGCGCCATAAACAACTAATATACCCAACATAATTCCCAGCTTTCAGCTTGATCATTTTTTACCTGTTTATTGTAAAAAAAAAAACAAAACAAAAAAACAACAGCTGTGTAATATTGATTGAAAGAACTATAAAGAAAATAACAGTTTTTTTTTTTTTTTATCATTTTGGACACTTCTCTGTAAAACTGAATGAGGAAAAGTTAGAATTTTCTCATTCTCACCGAAGAAACCGATCTACAGAATGATTTCCAGCAGTAATGAATAACTTCTGCTGGAAAATGTCTTTTTTAATGAGCGACTTCTCATGGAAACATTACAGGACCCTGGTGAGACAGGTCACTGTTGGTGGCATCTGAACGCCCTGAAAGCATTTAAAGTTCGTCACTTTCGTGCACTAAAATTTAGTTTCACCTGCTGTTTTCCAGGTTATTTTGTGAAAAAGTGTTAATTTATTCCATTTTGATGAGAACTGTCTTTCCCAAATCTCTCTTATATTTACATTAATTATGACAAAATATGAAAATATACTCTGCAGGTCTCTGTTTAAATGCAGCTTTATGTTCAGGAAGTTTCAAATCGCTAGACCAATTGGCAACTGGCAAATTCGAAGCTGATTTTCTGTCATGTCACAATAAATGTGATTCTAGGAATCAGACCTTCATCTAGAAATAAAGTCGACGTTGATGTTTTTTTTTGTTTGTTTTTTTCGCAGGTCCAACATCGTGGAGATTCTTTACGTGAAGGATTTGGCGCTGGTGGACCCGGAGGACTGCACCCCCATGACGACCATCACCAAGTTCTACAACCACCCGCTGCACTTCGTCTTCAACGACACCAAGCTGGACGCCATGCTGGAGGAGTTCAAGAAAGGTGAGCTAACATCCGAATGGCCAATCAGAGACCTTCCTGTTCTCACTTCACCCTCTGCTCTCTGCTTTTGTTCTCCACCTTCTAAGTGATTTAGAAAATCACATAGAATAACTTCAGTTTTGTGTTTTGTTGTTGTTTTTTTGCTTGTTTATAACTCTAAATGTTAAGCTACAAAATATTAGTCATAAAAACTAAAGTTTGGTTTATTTTTCTCAAGAGAATTAGGATTTTTTTTTTCTTTTAGCGTTTGTAGAAGGATGTTGAAAATTCCCAGAAATGTGGATTCGGAGAACATTCAATATTTTATTCAAAATTGTTTGGACATAAATTGCCTCACATCTGCTCTATAATAGATTGTCAAAGCAATATTATGTATAAATCTGTTTTTCCAATTTCTTTTTATAAATACAGAAAATCAAATTCTTTTTAATTTCATTTGCATTTATTTGGAAAACAAACACGAGACTGAATAAAAATGAAGATTTAACTACAACAAAAAAAAACAAACCCTAATTTAACATAAGTTAAATAAGTTATGTTATCTATTTTTCATAGATAGAATAACTATATTTAATAAATTAATTACATTTTTTGTTATTTTTTTCTTATTAATAAAAAATAAAAATAAAAATATTTGCAAAAAATGTGTTTTTAGGTAGCAATTAGTATTAAAACACCAACAAAAGTATCTGCCTATCACAGATGTTTCTGTAATATCCCATTGATCTGGTCTATCAGAAAGTATAACCACATAATGGAAAACATTAAAAACAGCCAAAGTTTGATTAGATTTCAACTGGAATCGGATGAAATAAACGAACCAAACAGAAATCAAATTGTAACAGCACAAAAAATGCCAAAGGGACACAGATCCCTCTATGCAGTTAATGTGTATGAAAGACTTGAAGAAATTAAATGAATCACCAAAACTCTTTGACATTTAAATTCTCATCACAGCTCACAGCGTCTGCATCAACAGCCGTAGTACGAAACGGTAAAACTGAACTAAAGCGACCGAGAGAAAGCCCTGAGATCCAGCTGGATCATTAGAAACGCTTCCTAGCTGCTCTCTAATGCAGCATGACGGCCGCACTGAGCATGTGCAGAAAGCTGGGCGCTGACTCAGCAGCTGCTGCAGCTGCAGCTGACTGAGCAGGCTGGAAACACTGAGAGCTTTCTGCTGCAGGAGGGAGAGAGAGAGAGAGAGAGACAGAGAGAGAGAGAGAAACAGACAGAGAGAGACACAGAGAGAGAGAAAGAGAGAGAGAGAGAGCGCCTGACGGGTCGACGCTTCTGATTGGTTGCCGCTTAGGAAAAACCACAAACTGGTCTTGGAAGCAGCTGAACTCATCCACAGACCTGCTTAGTTTGGGAAATTTGCTCAGCCCTTGTTTTTCTGATGATGTGATTTTTCTAGTGGCTGAAAATCCAAAATGTTAACTTAGAGAGGAAAATATCCAGGACAGGGTTAAAGTGTTCAGCGTTTTGTTTTGAGTTTTAAACCTGGATCAGATCTCAAAAACAAAAAAGAGAAAACGGATTAAAAGAAATGAACACGATGAATCATTTCTTTTAGGCGATGTAAAAAATGAAGATGCTGAGCTTTATAAACTTAACTACTGAATTAGAAATTCTGCCTATTAAAGGAATATATGCAGCTCTGTTATGATAACAGATTTTGCTGGAGGATAAATTGTTCCAGATTTTATTGCGATAAACGATGTTGATGCTTTGAGACCTTTTTAAAGTGATATAATTGTAATGGAATTAAACATTCTCAACGACCAATAAACTTTAACTACTAGTAAACATTAAACACTGGAACTGGGAGACATTCTAAATATATACAAAATAAATAAAGAAAAGGACAGAAACGACAAATAAAATGAATTATGAAGACTTTGTAAACAAAATAATTCTTCAAAATAAGGTCCAGTTGAGACCAAAACACCAGACTGAAGACTTTTATCACCCAGATTTTTGTTAGAAAAAAAGAAAGATGATAAATCATACACATAGAAATGATTGAATTTTCTAATTTATCATGCGACTTGTTGATTTGTCACATTCAAATTCCCATAATCATGTACAAAAGTCTAGCAGTTGTCATGGAGACAAGGGGGCTCGCAGTGTGTCTCTCTGTGCTCCAGTTCTGTGAGTTTCGGTTGTTTAAGTTTAATATTAAAAAGATGCTTGAGTTACGAAGCAGGAATGCTTTGAGGTTCCAGTCAGTCTTTACCAGTGAATTACATTTTTTATACCTATTATTTTTGCTTCATTTCCAAAGCCTTTTACACACACTTTATTAGGGGTGAAAGTAAACTGTCGGCCATTGTGCGTGCGTGCGTGCGTGCGTGCGTGCGTGCGTGCGTGCGTGCGTGCGTGCGTGCGTGTCTGTTTGCGTCAGACTTTTGTTGAGATCCAGAACAAGCAGGCACCACATTGTCTAAGTGATGAAGGTCCGTCTCTGTGTCTGGTCTTCATCTAGGCAACTCTCACATGGCCATCGTCCAGAAGGTGAACAACGAGGGCGAGGGCGACCCGTTCTACGAGGTTCTGGGTCTGGTCACCCTGGAGGACGTCATCGAGGAGGTCATCAAGTCCGAGATCCTGGACGAGTCCGACGGTTACCGTGAGTGTCTGGGAGAACTTTTCCCGCTGCTGCTTGTCTCTGTGTTAAAACGCCCTCCTGACCTCCGCAGTGGACAGGAAGGTGAAGCGTCCGCTGACTCCTCTG
The DNA here is from genome assembly GCA_911649635.1 of Poeciliopsis gracilis. Lineage (NCBI taxonomy): Eukaryota > Metazoa > Chordata > Actinopteri > Cyprinodontiformes > Poeciliidae > Poeciliopsis > Poeciliopsis gracilis. Next base: position 105,972 of record CAJVRI010001146.1, read on the forward strand.
GAGATCCCTCTGGAGCCTCGCGGCTCCCACGAGGAGTTCTCCCTTTTCAAGCCTCCAGAGGGAGAGCCGAAGATCCGCACATCACCTCAGCTTCTGCTGGCCACGCATCGCTTCCTGTCCAGAGGTGTGTGCAAAATGACAAAAGGGTTATGAAACAAAAGGAAAAGCCAGAAGTTGTATTGATGGGTTATAAACCTGGCTTTCCACTTCAAACTTTTACAAGAGAGAATAAAGCAATCTGCTGGGGTTCCACTTCAGTAGGTGTACGAACGGGTTGTGAACACTCTTGACGATGATGTTATGGTAACGATAAAGTCGCTGACGTTCTGTCATGGGCATGTCCACCTTCAGAAGTAGAGCACTTCAGCCCAGCTCGCGTGTCTGAGAAGGTGCTGTTCCACCTGCTCCGCCACCCCAGCGTCAACCAGGAGATCCACTTCGACCACAACAACCGGCTGAGCCCGAGCCACTACCTGTACACCCGCAACCACCCAGTGGACTACTTCATCCTCCTGCTGCAGGTACGAAGCGCCACATCAGCACGACTGCAGGCTCCCAATGGCAAAAAGTCTGGGCACCAACACCTCAGGGCTCCACATGCTTCATCCGGATCCCAACAGTCGACGTGAGGTCACGTGGTTTTAGGGCTGTTCATTTTTGCAGACACCCCTACATGCCGGTGTCCCCCACTACCCCGCCTGCATCCTCTATTGTGCTTTTACTGAATGGTCACAGACAGATGTGGTCAGCAGCCATGTTGGCCACAAACGTCTGACCAATCACACAACACCTCTCATTGACGTAGGCGCATGACAGAAAGAGCAGATGTCTCACTTCAACGTGTCCGCTTCCTGTTTCCGGCCTTTGAATCCTCAGGAGACATAAATACTTTTAAAGATCGTTCATCAGACTCCGTGGGGGGTTTATGTATTTTCACCACATAGCTACACAAACTGTGAAATGGCTAAAAACTCTTGGATGGAAATCGTAACATCGTTGTTGACGGAGGAGGCCGTTCGCAGAAAGGCGTGGCGCTCCGTCTGACTGTCGAGCAAAAGCAAAACAGAGGATGCAGGAAGAGAGTGGGAACCCCGACGGGCAGCGAGGCGATGTGCACCGGCGTGGGACGGTTGCTCCCCAGGTGGTCTGCGCTGTTGTGTTGAACGCAAACGTCCAGAAGCCACGCGACCTCGCGCTGACTGTTCGGCTTTGGTTGAAACAGGACAGAGGCGTCAGGGTCATTTGTAAATGTCCTATTTTCATATGAACATTTTCAACTATTAGAATAAAACAAAACCAAATCAGTTCCTTGCGTTGTTGAGGGAACAGCAGAGGCTGTTCTGATTGATCCCTGTCTGGTCATCAGGGTCGTGTGGAGGTGGAAATCGGCAAAGAGGGCCTGAAGTTTGAGAATGGAGCCTTCACCTACTACGGCGTGTCTGCTCTGACGCTGCCCTCTTCAGGTGAGATGACACACTGCGCTCTGCTTTCACTGGAACACCTTCTAGCAGTCAGTGCTGCTCACTGCGCACACCGGCTGCAGCAGTGGCTCATATTTAGATGACTAAGTGCTCAAGTTTAATTTATTAATTTATTAATAGGAGTTTTGTGCGATAATAATGTCTGCAACAAAAAAAGGCTTCGATGAGATTCCTGAAGTCATTTGAGATCGCTCCTAAGAGGAAATCTACTTTCTGATGGAGTCACATCTAGAGTCCTGTGGTTTGGTGAAGGATCTCTGTGCAGTTTCAGACTGTGTGTGTGTGTGTTTGTGTGTGTGTGTGTGTGTGTGTGTGTGTGTGTGTGTGTGTGTGTGTGTGTGTGCAGTTCACCAGTCTCCGGTGTCGACCCAGCGCCACTCTCCCAGGGATCCCTTCGAGTCAGCAGACGCCACCAGCCCGTCCAGCTACTGTCCCGACTACACAGTGCGAGCCCTCACTGACCTGCAGCTCATACGGGTGAGTGGGCGTGTCCTCTGGGACTCCAGGGGGACACCTGGGGGACAACTGGGGGACACCTGGCCTCCTGTCATTGAACTGGACTAAACTCATTTGCAAACATCTGTGAAGCTCAAACGTTTTCACAGCTGCTTTTCACTCTTTCACATTTTGATTGTTGACGACATTTGCACTTCAAACCAGCATCTCTCCTTCGCTACATGAACACCTGTAAGGTAAGCATCGCCATCTACAATGTCGGTGACGTTAAGCGCGCGGCCGTCTCGCTGTGCTGCAGGTGACCCGTCTGCAGTACCTGAACGCCCTCGTGGCGTCGCGGGCGGGCCAGAGTCCAGATCCTCCGGAGATCAAGATTCTGCCCAACAGTCAGACCAAGCTGCTCAACGACAGAAACGCCACACCAGGTAGCTTTGCTCAGAACGCCGTCTGACCTGCCGGGTCTGCTGCCTCGCCACACCTGCAGACACTCCCCCTCCTCTTTCTGATGCCTTCGTAGTGTTTTTCTTTTTTGTTTGTTTGTTTGTTTGTTTTTTTTAGGAATGTGCTTTCCTGTTTTTTTTTTCCTCCAGCTGAACTGAATTAATTTTCTCTTTCTCTTTCTTTTCCCTCCTTGCGTGCCTCCTCTTGTCTCTGGCCCGCCCAGAGTTTCCTGTAAACTTTTCGTTCTTTGATACCATTGAGAACTTCTGTTAGAGGGCTTTGTATGCATGAGGTAAATCCAAGCTGAGCCCCCAGTCACTGACTTACTCACAGACCCCAGTCCTGTCCTGCTGCAGGCTGACACATTTACCTCCTCATAATGCCCGTAAGCCCCTCTGAGTTCTGTTTGTGCTCTAATCGTGTCCGGACCTTTGTGGAGGCATGAAGGTAAACGTGTCTTTGCTTTTCTACTCCTTGTTCTTTGCTTTGTCTTTAAATCATTTCCCCACTTTCCTGTGGAGCAGCAGCAGCTCTGCATTTTGTTCAGCCTCCGTTTCCACAAAACAAACAGACGGCAATGTGTGATTTGATTAGGCCGCGGAAGGTGATGAGCTGCGTCTCTCTGGCGGCCATATTGGAGGTTCAACGTGTTAAAGGGAAACACCTTAAACATTATCGGGAGACGAGCAGAAACACTGAAATAAATCTCATAGTGGCTCTAAATGCTTAAATTATGATCTGAGCAGAAAGAAACTCCTCCAGTGCTTTGAAAACTTCGACCTATTTAAAAACCATCAGGAACAAGACGAAGCCGATGACCTCCAATATGTCCGCCCGGGGGGAGCGAGGCGTCGCCATAGAAACGGTAGAAGCAAACAGAATTGACGGCTCCGTCTTTGTCTTCCCTCGCCTGTATGTGTGAGTGCTGCCTTTCCCTGTTCTGACCTCACACCTCACCCCAGCTCTCCTCTGATTGGTCGGGTTCCACAGGTAGCAGCAGAGCCCAGGAGAGCTCCACAGAAGAGGAGGCTCATGGGTAACACAGGAAACATTTCTGGTTGGACCAGACTGGAGAGAGAGAGAGAGAGAGAGAGTGATTTTTTATTTTTTTCTATTTAACCAGACCCACTAACTCACACGCCGCCTTTCCTTCATGTGATCTTTAATGATTATTTTATACATGTATGTACATATGTCTGTATAAATATAAATATAGAGTGGAGAGAGAAGATATGTTACCTGAATAGGATTATTTAGTTTTCTGCGTTGATTGATCCTCAATGTGATCTGAGCGTCTCCTGCTGCGTTCCCGAGACTGGACCCTTTGATTCCATGAAGTTCCAGAGAACGGCTTCTAGACGACTCCACGAACCTGCGCGTTCCCATGGAAACCTAAGCCAGGGAGCGCCATCACATTCGGAGCGAAAAGAAAAGAGGCGCGAGAGGCAAACGGTGCATTTAAACGAATGAGAGGAAACCAAGTCAAAATGTCGGAGGTGGAGCCTTTGGGATTTTGAAAATAGTTGTTTCTGTCATTGTAAAATGTGGAAAAGTATCACAATTATGTTTTTTTTGTTTTTGTTTTTCTCAGATCAGACAATTAGCATCCAAAGATTCGTCATTCTCTTTGTTCCTTTTACTTCCACAGAGGGAACAACTAAACTCTGGTGTTTCAAAGCCATTGTGGGGTTTAATGAGGAATATTCAGAATATTCAGGTGGTTATGAATTCTGTCTTCCTGCTTACTGGATCCAACCAGGTTCTGCTGCTGAACTGGGCGAAGTTTGCTGAACAGCAATTAGCTTAGCTCAGCGATTTGTGAGTTTTGCGGGCAGAAAATGCAAAGAGGAAATGGTAGAAGAGAAAATAAATCAATGTATAATTAACAAAAAAAAAAAGACTATTAAAAAAACAGGAAATAAACATATTAAATAAACATACACTATAAAAAAAATCAATGCAATGAAAAAAACTTGATATGATTGGAAATAGGACAGTTAAGATGTGTTAAATTATTCCTTTTGAAAATACTAATTTGTGTTATACTGTATCATCAAATAAATTGAGAAAGTTCTTATTGTTTTTATTTGCTAGATGTAATATTTGGCATGTGAATTACTTCATCACGCCAATTATTTATTCTGTGTTTATGTGATTATGTCAGGTTCTGTCCTCCAGACGCCTCTGGACGATGTTGAATCAGATTTCCAAACGTTTTCCTAAGCCGGCCTGTTTCCCGGACAGGCGGAGCTGGAAAGCTCAGCAAGATGAAAACAGAGCGAAATGTCTTGCTGTACGTCCGTCCAGCTCTTCCTGCTGAAAGTCTTGCTCTCTCTCGCTCTCTCGCAGCCTGAATGAGCAGCAGAGATGTCTCGACATGCAGAGCCTGGGCTGCCTGAGAGACGCAGGATCAGACATTTTCTGCGTTTATAGTAATTCCCAGTTCAGCCGCAGAACCGCTTTGGTGGAAAATGAACTCGATGCGATCACTTGGTGCCATTTTTTATTTTATTGTATTTTATTTTTCTGAACTTGGCCATGCCGATCGTTCTGTGTGAACTTTGAATCCTCTGAACTGGACACATTAAATAATGTCATTTCAAAGTATTGTTTGAATGAATTAGAATATTCCCTGAACATTGTTTTTTATTTCGTGTGTTTTTGGTCAGTCGCAGCTCAGAGACACATTTCTATCACTGACTGCTCTTTAAAAAAAAAAAAATCAACTCCAGCTGGTTTCTACTCATGTCTGGATGTCAAGGTTCACTTCCATCCTGATTTTTCAAAGACTGTGTGTGTGTGTGTGTGTGTGTGTGTGTGTGTGTGTGTGTGTGTGTGTGTGTGTGTGTGTGTGTGTGTGTGTGTGTGTGTGTGTGTGTGTGTGTGTAAGTGTAAATGTTCTTGGCTGTTTTTGGAAGTGCAGCTCATTTTAGAGAAACGTGTTTTATGTTTTGGAGGCGGTGCCTTTTTCTTTGTCTTTGTCTTATTTTTTCCAGGTTTAGCTCATTGCACTAAACTGTTGCATTATCATTTCTGTCTTGTACATATCCGGGTGCCAAAGTTACTGTGTGTCTGTATCTGTTCTGTCTCAGTGGAGATGCTAGTAATGATTTTAATCCAGTGTTCTGCGTTTTATGACACGTGAGGTGAATCCTGATTTTTGTTTTTCTTCCATGTTTATTTTGTTTGGCTGATTGTGAAGTGAAAACAGATCATGCACGTGGTCCACATTTCAGGGTCTGATCAGAACTGTAAGGCCTAAATAACAACATGAGTTCTCCATTCATGGAAAACTGTCTTCTTTCAAAAATTGACATTTTCTTTGGGGGGGAGGACTGGATGTTTTTCAGAATTAATTTAAATAAAAGTTAGTTTCGAATCTAATGTGGTGATTCCGAACGAAAACTAAACTAAATCAGGTTTGTGCAGCCTGCGGTTCCGGAGCGGCTACTCGGATCCTCACCATCACTCTTTCAAAAGAAGAGCTGAATTTTCCTAAAAATGGATCCAACAACAACAACATTCTGCTGCATTCGTAAAAGCAAACAAACAAAAAAAGCTAATTTTCTTATGTTGAAAATGATGCATTTTTTAAAACCATAATTATTTAGGCATATCAACATCCTATAGAATTTCATTTGACAATTTTTATAAATGGGCTCTTTAAAAATTACTTCTGTTTTGTTTTTTTGTTGTTTTTTTTTTTACAGTAGATATTAATAATAAAATGAGAATCAGTCTTGTTTTAAAATGTCATGTGAATCGTGTGGCTCTATGTTGCCGTTTCTACCTGCACTGAGACTGCAGGTTGCAGATCCATGAAGTGAACATGTGGCTCAAGCATCAGAACAATCACAGCTAACTGAAGAAACGACGCTCTGTATTATCACAGCGCATTGAGAAATCACTGCAGATCAAACGACTTAAGCACAAAAATCATTCCGTTTTGTTATGTTATGTTGGAGGAAACGAGGTCAAAGTGAAACCAGGAAAGGTTCATGCTGGACAACTTGATTTTTAGTTTTATTTTCTTTAAAAACCAACATTGAAAAATGAAAAATAACTTTAGAGTCCAACGCTAACATCCACCAGGGGGCGCTCTGACCCGAACAGCACCAACCCAAAGGTGAACCAGAATCTTGAAGTTCTGGTGAAACATTTATTTTTGTGCCCCGTTTTGTCACGTCGTCCACATCCAGGTTGGTCCTTCAGTCGTCAACATTCCCCGAAACCTTGAATGTTTATGTGCCAACAGGTTTCACTGGTTGTGTGTTGATGCTCTCAGTCATTGCTGCACCTGCAGAAACCATACATATCAGAAATAATCCCTGAATAAGGAGTTTAGTTATTTCAATATATTAATGAAAAGGAGGAAATATTTTGAATTGAGTGTTTTAAGCAGAAGCTTTGGATGTTTGCAAGTTTCTTATTACTTCAAATGAGTTGGCAATTAAAAAGATAGATCAAATCTCCCAAAAATCATATTAGGGTGGGAGGGAAATCCAAACCTCTGAGTGTGTGTGTGTGTGTGTGTGTGTGTGTGTGTGTGTGTGTGTGTGTGTGTGTGTGTGTGTGTATGTGTGTATATGTGTGTATATGTGTGTATGTGTGTGTTTTAGGAACCTACATGTCCAGGTTGTAGTCATCAGGTTCTCAGTCTCTGCGTTTAGATTCGACACTGTTACCAGAAGAGAAGCTCCAGTTCTCCGGCTCTTGTTTGTCTCAAAGATTTGTTTGATTTGCTTCTTTTTGAGGATGCTGTTGGATTTGGTTTTTGTTGAACCCTTTCAATACTTTCTTAGAAAATAAACACAATCGTATTCTCAAAGTGTTGGTGTTTTTTCTTCTTCTTCTCCTTCTCTTTGCTCACACAGATGGAAACATCAAAAGGTGTTTTTCACAAACTCTGAGTAATAATGTGAAGGTGTGCTTTATTTGTGCGCAGACTTTTCTTTTTTCACTTTTCGCTTCATGTCTGCTGGATGAATCAAACCTGAAACCTTGTTGTGGGTGTTTTTTGTACTGTTGAGGTTCCAGTGGCACAAATGTCTTTGTAGGACGATGATGATGATGATGAAACCTTCAATAGGTCACCTTGACATTCAGCCTCTGTAGTTAGGAGGGAATGTATTTGCTACAGTCACACACTAAGCTGAAGACATGGATGGTCTCACAAACTGCTGAGAAAGTTCAGAGAATCGAGTTTTTTCGATCAGAAGGTCAAATTTCCTTTAAGACATATTTGATATATACAGAGTTTTATAGCAATTAAAGTAAATATATTTACTTGATTATGCTATGAAATGGACATAGAAAGCTGTCCTGTGTGAGTTTTTCCACACATGACCGGTTGATGTGGATAGATGCTCTGTCTGAATAAAGAAGATCATCATTTCCTTTTATTTTAAGTTCTGCTGACATGTTGAGGACAGAAACAGTTTCTGTCACTGTGTGTAAACAGGGGAGTTTAGGTCCATGCACACCTTTTGTGGGATTTCCCCTCATTGCCACTGGTTCTCACAGCATGCTGCTAAAATGATTTGTTTGTGCAGATTAAAGGTTGGAAGGAACCACAGTGAGGAACTTTCTGTCTGGGTTTTACCCAGGCTCTCTGGCGCACTGTGGAGACGTGCAACAGCGAACCAGAGGAAAGCAAATGGCGTATATTTATTTTTTCTTTTCTTTACATTCTCTGCTGGAAATGATCCCTGCGTATTAGACGGTGTTACGTTTCTTCTCCAGAGCAGTAGCAGGAACTTGTGTGCCTCAAGTGTTAACGTGAACCACAGTTTGAGAACTACTGGTTTGTTACCAAGCATTGCGACATCTTGTCTGCATTTACAGATGTTTGTCTTGTTGTGCATGTTTTCATATCGAGGTAATCTTTACCACTTCCTGCCACAGGCAACCAGACAGGCTGTGTGTGTGTGTGTGTGTGTGTGTGTGTGTGTGTGTGGTGTGCGTGTGCGTGTGTGTGTGTGTGTGTGTCTGTAGTCTTTTTTTAGCTATGTATAGTCAGGTGAGTGTGTTATAGTACTTTCCACCTGGTTGTTTGCATAGTTAAAAGCAACAGCTTTAATATTCAGCACCACTTTTTAGTGAAAATCCTTCTGTACCTCTGGCTCTGTTCTTGGTCCGTTTCTCTACATGTCACTTGGCGGGACGAACAGAAAACTTTCCCCTCAGAGTTCAGAGTTGCAAAATAAAGATGTGGATTTTAACGCCTCTGAAGTTGTGTCAATGTGATCTGTGTTTTTTTTGACGTCTGAAAGTTGTGTTTTTGTTTTTTTTTTCAGACTTCAACTCTCTTCACACCCCCTGGAATGGGTTAGGATATTTTTATGGGCTCAAATCAAATCAAATAAATCAATAAATAAAAACAATGGAATTTGCCTCTCATTAGTTTCTTGTGGACCAATACACTGCAAAATCACAAAATCTTAGCAAGTATTTTTGGTCTAGTTTTCAGTGGACGAGTCTCAGTAGACTAGAAATAACACAAAACGAACTGAAAAGTAACTTTTAAGCAAGAAATTATATATATATATATATATATATATATATATATATATATATATATGAATACTTTGTTAATGAATTTGATTTCCATTGATGATTTTTGTGTGACTTTGTTGTCAGCACATTCAACTTTGTACAGGACAAAGTATTCAATGAGAATATTTCATTCATTCAGATCTAGGATGTGTTATTTGAGTGTTCCCTTTATTTTTTGGGGGAAAACAAGTTTATATATATATATATAAAAACTTTTTTTCCCATTCTCTCTCCATGTACGTCAGCAGAATACTGGAAATTTAATGATGCAGCATCAGAGGATGTGGCTTTGCGAGGTGGGGGATTTAATGTAGGTCGTAAACCTTCATCACTCTGAACAGGAACCACATCAGAACATTCACTGTTCATTACCTGACTTCAGGTTGAGCTGTGAATCATTTCCAATCGATCCTGCTTGAAGCTTTAGCCTGAAAGAAAAGAACAAAATTTCATTTGCGATCGCTTCAGAGAAAACGATGTCTAATCTGTTAGAAACCATCACTTGGCTTATTTCCAGACTTCTTACTGTCAGACATGCTGGACTGAGCAATACGAGAAGAAATTAATTGAATTGATTTGGGAATAATCTAAAGAGAATTTCAGACGTCAATAATCTGGGTCCAAAAAATGTTCACGGCGTTTAACACTTTTCTGAACCGGCGTGTCATTCAGTTTCAATATTTAGTCTGCTTGAGGTCACACCTGCCTCCGGTCGCAGTGAAGCTTCATCACGTTCCTGATTTCTGTTCATTTGCTTCTGTTGGATCCATGCAGGTTTTCTTCCTTCTAAATGGAAACGGCGAAACACAGAGAAATAAACGTCACTTTATTTAACAAAAAGACAGAGCTTTGCTACTAACTGTCCATACTAAGAAAAAATGTATTTAAATTCATGTTAAATCAAAACAAAATTCATTTAATTTAAAAAATTAAGTGAATTCAGCCTTTAAAAATTAAAAAAGTTTCATTTAAAAAAGCAGCAAAGGAGAGAGAAGATGCTCAGTTATGCTAGCTTGACTTTGACAGTTTTCACATGTAGATGTGCTGTGAAATTCAGTGAGCCAAACCCCCCCCCAAAAACAAACAAAGAAAGAAAAAAACAACTGTATAATGTAACTTTCACCACATAAAATGATTTTTTTAATTAAAATTTTTAATACTCACTTTAATACCCACTTCTTTGTTTCAGCTAAAACTGCTGAAACAAAATGAACAAAAATCTGGATTATTAGACTAGCAGGTTTTTCCTTTCAGTGTTCATAACACAAAAACAATTCAGCTCAAGATGGATAATGCCCACAATGAAACACGGTGGTGGCACAACAATGCTAAGGGCTTAGCGCTCTTCAGATGGAATTTAATGCTGAAAAGGTCAAAAGATAATCACCAACAGAAACACCTCATGAGGGGAAAATCAAAGTTCTGAAATGGCCTAGCCAAAGCCCAAGCCTGACAGGCAACAGAAAGGAGGGGTGCTCTCTGTCAGCAATTTGGAGGCATTTAGCAGATAAATATTAGCAGTGCGTGCAGACGGGCTCCAAGCAAAGACATCTGAATGTTGAAATTGAATCATAAGATGCTTCAACAAAAGCTGCCACATCTAATGACCAGGTTATTGGATCTTGTTCACTTTTGATGGATTTCCTCTAACAGGTGTCGTTTGTTCAGGATTTATGACAAAGTAAAGTTTGAAAATGATTATTTAGTTCCAGTGTTTTATAGTAACAAAGTAAAAATTCTTCACTACTTTACTTAAGTACATTTTGGAGTACTTCATACTTTCCTCGAGTATGAAAATTTTTGATAACTTTCACTTTTGCTTCACTATATTTCCGAATTTAATTGCAAACTTTCACTCCAATACATTTTCAATGGGTGGTTTAGTTACTCGTTACTAAAAAGCGAGAGAGAGAAACGCAACTGTTTCAATCCCACCTACTGATTGACTGCAACAAAGTCGGTAGGCTACTTTGATGCCTGGGCTTGTTAATCGCCACCAATAGGATGCACCTGTTTCACTTCTCCCAATAAACACCGAGTTTAATGGGAGAAGTGAAACTTCGTCTCCCTCTTCAGATTCCAAATAAGCTGCATTTCCCTCCCAATTCTTTGTTTCTTTTGCATAATGACCAGTTGTTGCACCTATAGTTTGTGAAGTAGAGTAATCGTAATGGTTTTTTTCTTCATGTTTGCCGCATTTTCTGTACTGACTATTTATTTTTCTCATTTTCAGCTCTGACCTTACTGAAAGGGAAAACTTGAGGCTTATAGAAACTTTGTATTTTCTGTCCTGGAGGGTTTACTAAGAAGCTGGTTCGGTTGTAAAGCAGGTTAAGTTAACCTTGTGATTTAAGTAAAGCACCTAATTTTCTTAACTAAATGATGCTGCAGGTTTATCTATTAGCAGGTTTAATTTTGCCTGCACTTGGTTGTGTACATTATTTTAAGTGTTTTTGACAAGTTTACCAAAATATAAACAATGTCATTCAAACTGCATTTGCCTTGTTTTACTTTGTACTTATACATATATTATTATATATATATTTCATTGCATTACTTGAGTACATCCATTTTTACAGTAGTTTCCATACTTAAGTACAAGATGTTTCAGATACTTTAAGACTTTAACTCAAGTTTGACCAAAGTCATATTTTTGAGCGGTACCTATACTTTTACTTGACTCCGAGATTTCAGTACTTTATACAACACTGTTCAGTTCTGATCTTAACATCACAACACGATGTTTTAACTTGATCTGACATTTTTCAGATTTTTTTTCTCACACTGAGTGACTTGTTTTTTCCGCTGGACAAAGAGGCTGCAGTGGTTTCCACAGAGACAGAGACAGAGACAGAGAGAGAGAGAGAGAGAGAGAGAGAGAGAGAGAGAGAGAGAGAGAGAGACACCAACTTCCTAAAAGGAAGTCAGTTGGGTTTATAAATTCTCAGAAAGAGACAGTGAGCCTGAACATCACCATCATCTGCAGGACTGAACTGAGGCACAATGTCGGACTTTGATTTGTCGGATGCACTGGACTGGTGAGAGGAAGAACATTTTCTACACAATTTGGAACTACAGAACAGAAGGTTCTGAGATGGAAATTAATATGGAAATTTAATGTTGTGGTTGAAGATTTTATTTTACTTAAGGGTCTTACTGCAGGATCCATTGATTCACTTTTTCTTTAGCATTTTGCTATTTTGATCGGTTGGTTACACACCTGTGGTCTTGACCTTTGAAGTCCACTGGGACCCCGCAGCTTTTTTACGCAGGTCGCATTGGCCTTGTGTTTGTGTCTGTGTGTTAGGGCCCAGGTGGGTCGTGTGTGTGTGTGTGTGTGTGTGTGTGTGTGTGTGTGTGTGTGTGTGTGTGTGTGTGCGTGTGTGTGCGTGTGTGTGCGTGTGTGTGTGTGGTTTTGAGAACTTGGGGTCTGACGTGACGACCTCCCACTTCCCCCACTAACGGCCCTTGACGTGTGAGTGTTAGTCCGCGCGTGCGGCTCACGTTTCAGGGCCACGGGTCACAGTCTCGCCGGTTTAGTGATTATCTGGAGAAAACAGGAACAGTCACTTCAGACCGGAGAGTTTGTTGGTTTTTGCAGTTCTCGTTCTCTGAGCTGAAAGCTGCAGGTAACAAGTGCAGTGAGAGCAAAATCATATGCGGTTACCACGGTAACCATGAAGTTCATCAGACGATATTTGACATGCAACAGTGGTCTGACCACTCTCCAAACGAGTGCGCTGTGATTCATTAGCTGTTCTGATATAACGCCGTGTTGATTATGTTGAAACAAAAACAATTTAAACTCCTAACAGAGTTTAAAATGATTACAGATTTCCAAAAGTTTTTATTTGATTTTATTTATTTATTTATTTATTTTTATTATCGTATTATTAAAAACCGTTTTCTCATTTTGAGGTAGAATGCTTCACTAACATTTGTTTTATTTTCCCATTAGCCCACCTGACAGCAGGCGTCCCCCCAGTGATACAGAGGTAAGTTTATCATTCAGGATAACCATCATGCATTGCAGCAACATTCCTGCTGGAGAGGATTTGCATATTGAAGACAGCCTCAGCTTAATAAAATGTGAAATCAGAGGATATTTAGTTACATTTAACTTCAGTTTGAAATTGTAACCTTCAAGCTGCATGAAGCTGCTTGAAGGTTCATTGGTCTTTAACATACACGGCCTGATAAATGAATAATTAATCACTTATTTTCACCATTATACGTTCTCTATTACATACCAAAGGCATTTAGTGATGTGCCCTTCAGGAAAGATGAAGCATTATTCAGTCAGCTTCAAGTTTTATGAAAAACATAGAACACCCAACACACATTCAAATTCAGTAAAACCCTCAAATTGGTACCAGGTGTACTTTCTGTTGTTTTTGCTCCCTTCAGCAGGATGTGGAGAGTGAAGTGAAGCTCAGCGAAGACCTGGACCTGATGGTCACCCTCAACAGGATGACCATGAAGAGAGTGGCCAACCTGGTGCTGGCCGTCAACAAGCTGAGTAGGCCCCTGTCTCTGTGCGGCAGAGATCTCAGCGACGTGGAGCTCTGCGGCGCCATCCTGGAGTGCGTGGTGGAAGGTTGGTAGTGAAATATTTTAGGCGCTTTCAACAAAAAATTTGGCTTCTGTTTGGAAGGAAAAACGCTAATCCTGAGTTTGCGTCCTTTTCCTGAGATGTCTTGTAGGGACGCAGCGATTCGCTTTTTTCACTTCCGATATCTAAGGTTTAGTATCGGACGAAGCCGATCTGATACAGAAAAATGCTGAACTGACTTAAAAAGGTTTTTTTGTTGTTTTTATTTTGAAACACAGAAATGGGCAGAAATGAAAATGTATTTGACCACAATCTTGGTCAAACATGTAAACACAACAAATGCTCGCCTGTTCAGTTAGTTTCATTAGGAGTAGAAGAAACTGAAACTGAACAAATCAGTGGGTTGACTATTTTCTTTCAAATGACTCAGAAGGTGCAATTATGAATTCTAAATATAATGTAAAATAAGTAATGCAGGAAAACATAGAATTAGACTGACTAGATCTGCCCTTATGAATCAGACACATTGTCACAAATATTCTATTGGGTTTTTTTTTTTCAATATCTGGACTGGTCAAGATATTAATATTGGATCGATATATCGCTAATATTTAACACTGCATTTATCTAAAATGTTATGATCAATAGGACATTTACCGTTGTGGAAAAAAATAAAAAATCTGATCTGTGCCAACATTTAAAAATTTGTCCAAACGATTTTTGTTTTGTTTTTGTTGGTGTTGTTTTTGAAACATCGTGTCGTCTTTCTCTCCACAGAAACGATTTTCAAGGAAGAATGGAATTCCTTCCCCAGAAAACTGAAGCCTCTCTTCCGGCGGCACAGCAGCAGCGTGTGTGAGGTCACGGTGTGCGACGAGTTCCACAAAGATTTGACCTTGACAACTCGAGGGATGAGGCTGCAGGCCATCACCCTGAGAGCCGGAAACGAGGATCGCGAAGGTAACAGAGGAATGCAGGCAGTAGCGTTTTGGTTTTTACAGACTGATAAACACAGTAAAAAAAAAAAAAAAAAAAAACATTTGGAAAAAATACGATAAATGTGCTGCATTTACTCCTAGTATTTTGATTGTTACATATTTCCGTAAGTTGCTGTTTTCCACAAAAATTCTACACCCATCGTCCCAAAAAAATCAGAAATCATAAACCAAAAAAGTTCTTCCAACATGAAAATATCTTTTTGATTCTATGTAATATAACCTTCAGCTTGTTTTCTGCACTCAGTGAACTTTGAGATGTGCTACTACCATCCGCCCCCCAGCATACCTTGTTTGACGGTTCTGCTGTCCATCTCTAAGGACCTGCACATTTCTTGCTGCATGGAAGATGGGAAAGTTTTGCTGAAATTGGAGGTAAACACAAAACCATACAACAGTCATATCTTTATCCCTGAAAGGATTTTTGCAAAGTCTTACTGTACAGTTATAGCTTTGATTTTGCTTTATTTAAATTTGCACTTTATTAAATATGTATTTAGAGACTGGTTCACTTTTATGCAATTACTTTTGGCCTAAAGTAACATTTTAGGGTAAATAGAATCGAGGTTCAACATGTGGACAGTGGCGCTCATAAAAGGGGGACATGCGGGGCCATGGCTCCAGCTTAAAATATGCTGATTATTGATTTGTCTTTTGAAAAACTTCTATCTTGTTTTGTATCAGAAAAGAAAAGTTATCAGTTTAATAAAAATAATTTAATATCTAAACCAGGCAGATGCGTGAAGAATTTTGGACTTACCAATCACTCTAACCAATCAGAGCATTCCCGTTCCTGAACTTGACCTTTGTTGACTCATCAGTGGTGAACAATATCAATGTGTACAATGACTTCATCCCGGCATGTATGCCCTCTGTGTCTGTTAGCAATACAGCCAGGAGTCTCTGAAGGAGATCAACCAGGCTGACGGCTTGGACCGCTTTCTCTTCTACAAGGACGTCCCCCCCGGTGGCTCCATGTACAGATTTGAGTCGGTGAAGTTCCGCGGCTGGTTCATCAGCACTTCCTCTGTGGAGGTCGACCACTCAGTGGAGATGTGCCAGGAGAGAGCCTCCAGGGTCACCTGCTTCAGAGTCAAGAAGCAGGGGAAGAAATAGACATTAAAGCTGTTTGTATGTCATTGCTTCACCAGTGGATGGAGCAACAACATATTTATTTCCTGAGGTTGCGGTAAAGCGCCGTTCTGACTTTTAAGGTATAAAACGAAAATATCTGTTTTTCAGGCAACAAAAAATGACTTGTGTCTCTGCTTTGCTTAGTGGGAAGTAATGTAAGAGGATATTCCTAAAAATAATTGATGTAATGCTTTTTCTTTTATTAGCATATGATTTAACGTTATGAATGTGTTATGTTATCTACTTGTTGTATGACTATGTTTATGTATTTTGTTAAATTTGTCAAGTTTATTTTGGAAATGTGTGAAATGTGTGTACGTACATAACAATAATTATCTAAATCCAATTCTGAATATTAATTTTATGCTAGCGTTTCAGATAAATTACATAGAGAAGCTTTATTTATAAACATAAATATAAATTTGACTTTTTTTTCTTTTTGCATTTGCATTTCAAATCTTTTTTCTGTCCTATTTCAAGTTTTGTTAAACCAATATTTCTATACTCATAGTCAATAAATCAGAACATGCTTTCTGACTAGGCTCATTTGTCAAACTTTTAACAAAAATGACAGATCCCATTTTAGGACAGTGACAACATAAATTGTCACAATAAGCAGAAACAAGGCCATGAAAACAACAGTCTGAGTGTAACTGATCTATGTGATGTGTTTCATGGAGCAGTAATGATATCCTAATTTACTGAGTGGGTCTGCATTAGAGAGCACGATGGGCTCAAACTGGAGGAAACAGGATATCTTTGGTGTTGCAGTGACCCCTGGTGGTGACACGTTATCCTGGAATACGGGGGTCAAACTCCAGTCGTGGAGGGCCACAGCCCTGAGACAGAGGTAGCGCAGCAGTGGAGTCAGGCGTGGTGCCTCTGCTGCACCACCTGAATAGAATAATTAGGTCATTAAGGTTCTGTCCTAGAATCAGCTTTACATTTATTGAACGGTTGGATTTTCAGAACGTTTTGTTGCCGGCGCCACGGATTCTCCGCTACAAACACAACCAAGAGCAGAGGAAGAGCGACTCCCAAGAGTTTTGATTCATTGCTGTCTTGATAAATTTCAATTAATGATGTCAAATAGAACAACAAAACTGATAATATTATCGTAAATGTTATTTTGGATTTTTTTTTTTTTTCTCACCAATAGCAGTAAATTCAAAAGCAATTGAACGGAGTTGCTGATATAAATCGCACTTCTTTAGGTAAATTGTCCTGTTTGGAACTTTTGAACAATATGTGTGTTTGTGGTGATATGAACGCTGCACCAGGCGACCGCAGCTGAACAGCTACATGAAGAAGAAGGAATGAATAGTTTCTACTGTCTCTTTTATCATTGTAATGACAGTGACACAATGATAACGTGTCACTATGTTGCAATACAATTCTTAAGACCTTATCACCCACCACCAAGCGCCGTTGAGTGACCTGGTGACCTCGCTTCAGGATTAAAGTAGATAAACAATGACTGAATGATCCCTGAATTTTATTTTTACAAATGATTGTGGTTCCATCAATGCACATTGTTGATTCCTTCCTCTGCCTCTTCCACAATGCGTTTAACCTAAAGGCCTCTCTCCAAATAAAGAGCATGCCTTCCTGTCGTCCTACTCGTCTCTTCGAGTTGCAATTTTATTCTGCCGGGAAAAACCGCCCCAAAACAATTTAGTGACTTTGAAGCTTTTGCCGCATCCATTGTGCGTGGAAACGCGCTCGACAGCCAGTAATCTCGATTTCAGCGTTCTGCAAATTAAACGTCAACCTGTCCACGCGCTTTACAATGGCGGACTTAAAGGGCCCCGGCCAATCAGAGGCGGCCTGGAGGACGCTTGGGGTCTCCTTATTGGCGGAGCCTCGCTGGGTCTGCATGGGGACACCTCAGGCTGCTTCTGAGAGAAACACTGCTGCTCCACATTCACATGGACGGCATGAAGCAGACGATACAGAGATTTTTCATTTCCTGTTAGAAATGCAAAAGGGTGGAGGAAAAAGAAACTCCACCAGATTGTGGAATCCTACATGTCATTTATTCCTTGTACTTCAAATGAATGTCATCTTTAATTCTGAAAGCCTCGTGTTTCACTTTGACTTTCTCAGGAAACAATTGTTAACTTTGCCCCATCTCACCGAAACACACACACAGATTCTCCTAATGATTGCACCAAGCCGTTTTTGCCCATCAAGTGACTGTAGAGACACAAAAAGCACAAAAAAAAGAGAAAAAAAAATCTATTAAACCTTAGAACCGGTTGTCCATTACAGCAAGTAAGGTTGTATAGAAGTTCGGGATAAGAGATCAAATCCCATCTCTGAATCTGACCACACATGTGGAGTCAGAAGAGGGAGACCAGCAGTGAACCTGCTGTCCAGGGTTACCACTCAGTGTGTGTGCGTGTGTGTGTGTGCGTGCGTGTGTGTGTGTGTGTGTGTGGGGGTGTGTGTGTGTGTGTGTGTGTGTGTGTGTGTGTGTGTGTGTGTGTGTGTGTGTGTGTGTGTGTGTGTGTGTCCCTCTGCCATGAACATTTCCAGCACATGGCAACAGGAGCTAAATATAGCCCCGGTAGCGTGGCTTCACAGCAGGATCATGCTTCCTCTCGCTGTTACGGAGGATCTCTCTCTGCCGCTGTCTCTCTGCTGCCTACAAACATGATGCTCCTCCCTCTGCTCCCTCATCCACTTTACTCCATCTTTGAAGTTAGTCCCATTCTGTCACCTTGGCTGTGTACGAAGTGTGACCCTGTGCATCGTAGCTACAACTCAGCTAACGTTTCATTCATTTAAGCTACCGATAGCTTTTGAGCTAATTTGGATTTAAAAGCCAAAACGAACACGCTGACTGGCTTAAAGGGCCAGCATTATGAAAAATCAACGTTTTTGAGCTTTACGTGATGTTATAATGTTATTCCCTCATCAAAACATAACCGGAGTGTTGCCATGATTCTTTCATGCATGTGTGAGAAATGAGTTCTTCTCCATAGCAACCATTCAACTGTGTAAAACGCCTGGGCGGACCAAGCACCGCCCTCGAGACGAAGCTCCCTCTCAGAGCTGCAGTTTCCAAACTGCCCTCCAATCAGCTCCTTCAGACTAGCCAGCAGCAATTAGCAAACACCTGGTGGAGCGGTGCAGCCACTGAACTCAGTATACGAGCTACTTCTCAGTGTAACGCTGGTAAACTCGCCAGAATCACTGACAGATAAAATGTCAGACATTTATCACAGGAAGTGGCATTAAAAATAAAAAAAAACAGACAATTATGAGGGTGAGCACTGAACTTGGTTTCACCTAAGAAACTCTTTACTAATCTGTTGAAGTGCAGCAGAGGATTAACGAGATGATCTTAGAATGAGATCAATAATATATTAGTAGTAGAACTTGTGGAGTGACCTAAATCATGCGTGTGCACAGGCTTTAGAGCAGCTCATGACAGCGAGGGGAGCAGTTTTCTTTGGCCAGATTCCAGAAACTCAAGCTTTAATTAAATACTCGAACGCTTCCAGCAGATTTGCAGAGACGCAAAGAAAGAGCCCGAGCGCAGAACTGTAAAATCGGAGCGGTTAAATGTGACCGCCTCTTGCGTGATGGCGCTGGACTGCTGGGAGCGTGTGGAATAATCCCGGCTTCATTTGGCACAGCGCCTGGCGAGGTGTTACGTTGCTCACGGCCTGCATAAGTCCCGCTGTTGACGTGTGCGAGCCTGCACACACACAGCACCGAGGGGGCGGCGGGGAACATGAACGAGGCAGCAGGGGGTCCAGAACTCCCAGTTTGGTAAATGAAACGAGCCGGAGAAAGAATGGAGCGAAAATAAAAACGGCATCCGTTGAGATGCTGTGGTGACTTCAGTAGAAAAACTTCTGCTGTTACGCCAGTGGCATCTCTGGATGCTGGATGAATGTTTTCTAAGGTGTTATGAGTAGAAGCTGAAATGCCCTTGAGTACATGTAAAAATAGATTTCATTTTTATTTTGTACAGTAGAAATTCACCAGCGTCAGAAACGTCTTGGAAGAACGGAGATGGAAGTGAGGGCGGTTAACCATGGAGGGAAAAATAAATCATCATCACAAGCAGTGCATTCTATAAGCTTTAGAGGAATATTGGTATTTTTTATCAGTTATCAGCCGAATGAGTTTTAGCATATCGACATATCAGATATCAACCAAAAATCAAATATTATGCATCAATATTCATTACCAACGTCGGCACTATCATCCCAAGCCTGCTTTACAATGTCTAAAGTTGTCTTGTGTGAAAAGTCAAAACTCCCAATTACAAGTCAAGTACAATGAAATACAACTGTTCAATACAAACAGTGTCAATTATACAGCAATTAGACGTAACTAAATATCAGTTAGTTTGAATTCTGCCAACTGCAGTCAAACTAGACTTGACATCAGCTTCATTCAGACTCTGATCCAGTGAATGTGTTTGATAACGAGGTCTCAGAAAACGATCCTGCATCTGGGAAATGCTTCAGCCGTGAAATCATCTGGGATTGTGTCTGTTTCATTTTAGAGGAATTACCAAAGACCAGGAGTAAAAACACGGCTGCTGTACAACTTTCTCTGGAAATATTCGAGAGCCCAAGCGGTCTTAAAACAAACAAACAAAAAAAAGCACTCAGCATGCCTGTGCAGGTCAGAGTGAGTCACTGCACGGCTACGCAATTCACCTTAAAACTCAAACGGATCGATTCCATCGATATAGTGCAGCGAAAGCCGGAGTATTTTTAAATCCTGTGGATGTGTGATCTTAGTCACAGCAGCAAACAGAGCTGGATGTTCCTGCACTGCAGCGCGTTGCCTCATTGTGGACCACAAGTCATGCTTCTGCCATGTTTTTCTATTTACATTCTTCATTACAATTTTGAACAGTTCTGGAAAAATGAAGAGAACCTCATTGTAAACCTCATGGTTATTCCACCAAATATTGATTTCTGAACTCATCCTAAGTTAAAACATTAGTTTTGTTGTTTCTGAATGTGACTGGGCAGTCTGACGTTTTACAGATTGGCAGTAGAGACAATCGGCCAGAAAACTGCAATTGGTGCTCTCCTATTTATAGGCAAACTCATTAAAGTTCATATTGAAATTCTACAAGGAAGTCAGATGTGTATTATTACACAACTCAAGGCTTTTAGATGTTTAACCGTCCACACAGGAATGTTTTGGGGTTTTTTTGCAACTTTTAAACCATTTGTACTTCTCTACCCCCGACTATTTAACCCTCTATAGTTTTGAAACGGGTGGTCCGTGTGTTTGAAACTGACATGCCATTAAAAATGAAAGAAAGACAAAAAATCCCCTGTTGCCTTAGAAATGCAGTTTGAAATGTTTTATCTGATTCCTGCATCTCTGCATGTTTTTCGTCAGCCAGCCCCTATCTGGTGTCACTTTCAAAAGTCTTGGAATCGATATGAACTATAAAACAGCAGGGTGTGCTGTGGTGACCTTGGAGATAGCATGACCCACATTTGGAGGCTTTGAGTCGTCGACGCAACCGTCGCAGGTTTGATTCCCAGACCTGACAATACTTGCCACATGTCTGGCCCCCTTTCCTGTCAGCCTGCCCTCATATAAGGGACACTAGCGCCCACAAAAACCCCCTGGTGGGAAAAAAACAAAACAAAATCCAAACTATAGCACAGTAGAAGTACTTTAGTTGTTTTATTTTAACATTTTTAGCTTAGTTTTGATAAGACAGACATTATATTTAGTAAAAAAATTCATCCATCCAATTTCTAACACCCTTGTCCCTAGTGGGGTCGGGAGGTGCTGGTACCTCTAAAGCTAACGTTCTGGGCGAAAGGTAGGGTCACCCTGAACAGGTTGCCAGTCTGTCGCAGGGCAACACAGAGACAGACAGGACAAGCAACGATACACACACACTCACACCTTGGGAGAATTTAGAGAGACCAATTAACCTGCCAGTCGTGTTTTTGGACTATGGGAGGAAGCCGGAGTACCCAGAGAGAACCCAGCATGCACAGGGAGAACATGCCAACTCCGTGCAGAAAGACCCCGGGCCGGGAATCGAACCCAGGACCTTCTTGCTGCAAGGCAACAGTGCTACCAAATGACTAAGTATGTGTATTTTATCTGATTGAAGAAATCCATCGTATTTTTGATAAAGTTTCAAAAGTTTTTTATTTTATTGTATTTTTTACGTTCTTTATAGTTGTAATGTAAGTTAATCCAGGTACAGGTCAATACCTGTACGGGTGGCTGTGGCCTCCGATGCGGTCCGGGGTTCGATTCCCGACCTTGAGAGACTTGCTGCATGTCCCTCCCCCTTCTTTCTCTCTCTGTGTCCATTTCCTGTCAATGAAGCCGATCAAACCTCTGGTGCCAAAATAGTTAAAAACAAAATGAAGTCTTCCTGCAGAACAGATTTTAGATGTTGGCAGACAATAACACTGATTCTTTATTCAACACATTAGAATATTCATTCTGAGACTCATTTATCAGATCAAAAGTATTTTTTGAAAATAAACTTTTATCAGCTATTAAACATAGTTTTTATTAAGACACATTTCTATTGAAAATGGGGTATTTTGTTTGTTTTTTTGTCTGATGTAATATTCTAATCCTATAAATTTTGCCTTTTCATTAGCTGGAAGCAAAAAATAAATAAAAGATTTTTTAAAAATCACCAAAAATAAAAGAAATCAAATCTTGAAAACATCAACCATCAGTTTATTTATTGGAAAGAAATAAACTTTCCAGTGTCGTTCAAAAAGCTCTTGAACAACTGGATGAAAAACGTGGCCAAAATGCAAGACTCTGGTTTTGTGGCTTTGAGCTGTGAAGGTTTGTCTTCCGCAGCAGTCTGTGTTTGTGAACCTTGTTGCGGTGAAGCCATGGCTGGGATGGATCAGCTGACCTGCTTGAGAAGCTGAAACACAATGTTTCCTGGAACAGCCTCTCTCTACCTGTCTGCACAGAGCGGAGTGTGTTTCAGCTGGAGCAGAGCTCAGCACAATCACACTCTTGTACGACTCTGTTCCCCCTCCTCTCTACCCCCCCATCACTCCAGGCGGTGTGGATTCTTATGGCACAGCTGACTCTAGGAATCAGGAATGTTAAGTCAGTGGAGGCTCTCTCACATTTAAACTCCCAGCATGCCCTGTCAGCACACGTACACATGGGTTCCTGGCAGCTGCCAAAACTCACCCGCAGAACAACCGGCAAACCGGCTCTGACAACAGGATCACCAGGAGAGGAGGGAGTCGAATTACCCCTAACTACTACCCCCCCCCCCCCCAATTGACCCCCTCACACTTCTTCCCCCTCACATGTTGAGCTGTACACGGCTGTGTGCACAGAGAGATGAGGCACTGGACATTCATGGACGGCAGAATAAGCTCTTGTTGTGCGGAGCTTCACCAGGCCTGATTAACTCTGGTGGCAGCAGAGTTCATGTTCTCCTCGCAGGTCACAAGTTCCACGTTAAAGGAACCCGGAATTGGTCACAAGTACCAACTGGATCCAAATTTAACATGCAAACTTTGTTCTTAAAAAAAAAAAAAATTAAAAAGACCTTAAAAAACAAAAAGTGATTGCATCAGTCTATGCCAGAGCTGTCCAAAGTGTGGTCCAGGGACCATTTGTTGCGCATGAAATTATTTTGTTCGGCCCCACACGACCACAAGTCAAGAATGGTAAAAGTTTGGCCAACAAACTAGAAAACAGTTCATGACCTCTAAAATTAGAAAATTGTCTGTCTTTTCCTCTAATACAGCAACAGCCTGAAGGACTTTTTATGATTTGGATCTTTAATGAGATACAGATTTCCATAAATATTTATGATGTTGAGCAGATTAAGCAAAAAGAAAAAGTTTTAATTAAAACTTTTTTTTTTTGCTCATTTTTATTTGAAATAATTTATGGCCCACTAGCAGCTTAAATTTTGTGTGCAAAGCGAAGCAAAGACTGTGGCACGGGGAAAAAGTTCTGCTTTTATCTCCTCGTTCTGCAGTCCGTCTGACGGGCGTTGGTCTGCTCGGTCAGTTTGTGTTTTGTGCAACACAGACGACTTTCGTCAGTTTTGTGTGTTGTGGTTATGTAAGCGTGCAGCTGTGTGAATGTGAGGGGAAACTGAGGAACGACGGAATCATTTTATCCAGAACAGTTTGGACGCCCCGGACTCAGTTCAGACCAGGATTGTCCAAACTGTCGTCTCTGTTTCTCTGCTGTTTGCACATAAGGCTCTGGCCTTGCTCATGTGTAACACCTCTGCTGCGTTCGTGTCCAGGAACTTAAGGAAAAGCTTGTAGACTCATCATTTACCGTACTGTACTCTCCATCTACTGTATGTTATTGCTGTTATTATAATATATGCAGCTGTTGGTTGAGGTTTCTTGTTTCTCTCTTTCTGCAGGATTAGATGCAGACTTCTAACTTCTCTCTGCTTTTCTCTCTCCTCTACTCCTGTCTCCTTTCTCTGCAAGCCTTTTCTCCCTTTCGCTTCTTTTTCTTCCATGGTGAAAGTCGTAATGCTCCACTTGTGAAAGTAAACCTGTTGGTCCTCACTGTGACACTCAAATGGGTGACCGTGATCCTCTATTGAGCTGGCCGGTTCTGAAGCGGCCAGGTGGTTTCATTTTATGTGTGTTACAGGCACAATCATAAGCTGCATCCTGAATTCACAAATTTCCAGTGCAAAAAACGAATCTTTTAAAGTCGCAGGAGAAAAAAATGTTCAGCATTCGAGCAAATACTTGGGTTGTTTCACAAAGTTTTCACCCTGTGAGGAGATTGAAATAGCTGCAGCAAAAAAGTGACTAAATTGTTTACAGAAAAACAGTTTATGAAAAATTTGAAGCAGGTAATTAAAAAAAAAAGAAAAAAAAAAACCTTTTGTGAAGAGATCCAATTGAATCAAATAGTATTTACTTATTTAAGCTACAAATCATAAATTCTCCACAATGTAGGAGCAGAAAAATAGATCTGTTCTCATTAACTGGGCAAAAAACATCTGAAAAAATACCCTAAAAATCCTGTATTTATTCGGGTCGTGTTGGTCTATTATTAAACATTTGATGAACGTAAAACTTTTAAATTTGACATAAAATCTGTTACAGTAAGAAGTATTTCCCAATAGTTTGGCAGTCTGACAAGCAAAATATCCTGGAAATCAAACGGTTTATATTTTCACTTTGCATTTAATAATGAACGCAATCAGTATATTCTACAAGCAGTAAACATAATTAGATCTATAAGTAGGTGGATTGATCCAAAATATCGATACCATGTCTGTATCAGTATCGGATTGGCGTTAAGGTAAGCCTTCCATTTCACATTCCTTCTTGAAATTGTTTTTTGTGTTGTAAGTTTCTCAATTCTACTCAGAAAGATTTTTTCTCTAAAATAAATGTTTTTCATTTCAATGAATTAGGGGGCAAATGCACTCAGGTTTTTGGCCTTTCTATTGTTTCTGTTAAAAGAATTTTCAAAGCATTTTGTATATGCTTATCAACTTTGTCCAAATTCTGTCCAAGGCTTTAACAGAATAAAACAAAGAAAAGAAAATACAGAAAAACAGTTAAAGGTCAGAGGTTTGATGATACCAGTATTAGTATCGATATCGACCCTGTGTTTACTTGGTATGAGATTGATACCAAAATATGTGGAACTGCACATTAAACCATTTTGGATAAAGTGAAATAACATAACACAGGTCCTTAATAACAGAAAAATCACAACACCGAACGGTAAATTTAAACTCATTTTAATCAAGGAAATCTTTATACTTTCACTCTGGGAGAAAAAAAAAACATTCAGGAACTTTAAAATCACATCTTTGCTTTATGAAAATTAACTTTTTATTATTTTTTTTTCTTTAGTCATGAATTTCCTTTGATAATACATTTTTTTTTTTTCTGGTTTTGCTTTAGAATATATGTAAGCACAAAATTATTTTTTTTTTATGTCAATATACTTCTCATTTGGGGAAAAAAAACAAAATCCATCAATGCATATCAGTCTAAACGTCGGATACAGCAGCTGTACCAGACATCCATCATCGTTCCGGCCCCCCGGACCACCACAGAGAGCCTGGTGGTGGTGGGAGAAAAACTCTGCGCCGTCGCTGATGTCTCGCTAGAAAGTTGGACCCTAGTGACCGTGTTGTTGCTGTGTGTTGTCCATCGTGAGGCCCGCTCCCCGCGTGTTTAAAGCAGCGACCACCAGGGATGCTCTGGCGCTCGCCCCACTGAAAACACTGTGAATTTTGCTTCGCTAAAACAATTATATGTATAACATAAAACCCAGCTGATCTACACTGCAACTGACTGCTGGAGTCAAAGCTTTAATTTATTCCATGAACAACCCCCCCACGCCCCCCGCAGACCCCCCTGTGCTGTGCGGATAATCCCCCCCCCTGACATTTTGGGTAATCTTTTCAACGAAGAGCCTCCAGATCTCAAACTGTACGTCCCTCTGTGGTTCTCTCTGGACCAGAACAGGATGAATGCTCACCTTCTCCGTTCTCCATAAACTCAAGCACAGAGGGGGGGAAAAAAATCATCCTAAGCAGGTCCTCAAGCTTTAAATAAGAACTATATGTTCCAAACTGGATGGTGGTCATTGGTTTCAGACCTAGTTATTAAAAACCAATCAGCTGGTTTTAGTAGCACCTCTCTCTCTTGCTCTCTCTCTCCTATTTTTTTGTCTTTAAAACATAAAAGCATAATTCTTCCTCTTTTTTTTTTTAAACCAATGAGATATCTCATTTGCACATTTTTTTCCACTTTCAGAGAATCACACAACCACTCCAACCCTTAACCCTACTTTTTTTTTTGATAATACACCAATAAGTCCCTGCACATGTACTTTTTACGCCACAATACTTTTTAGTAGGCTATTACAGCACGATTTGTCATGCACTTTTATCTGTCGCTTCTGCTTTTTTTTTTTTCTTCTTCTTCTTCTTCTTCTTCTTTAATGAAAAATATCCCCTAATGTCGCACATCTGTCGTGTAGCTTGGACTAACAGCTGCTGTAATTCTCCTGCTCAGTCGTCATCCACGTCGTCCCCCTCGGACTCCTCTCTCCTCTCGTACATCTTGTCCCTCTGCCGCTCCTGGATCTCCTTCATCTCCTCGGCGTACCTGCAGAAGGCTCCTCCGAACTTGCCCCAGGCTTTGAACGGGATGGTGATAGAGTTCCTGTAGCTGGGCTTCACCTCGCTCACGCGCAGGAACACTCCGTATTTGTTGGAGCCGACGTCGAAAAAGAACCGCTTAGAGTCCACCATGATGGAGGTGCCCTCCGGGAGCTCGCTGTAGCCCCCCGCGGCCGAGCCCCCCGTCAGCTCCTCGTCGTCTCCCCCGTAATCATCTATGAGCTTAGCCAGGGCGTCTCTGAACTCTATTAGCCCTTGCGCCGGAAGGGCAATGGTCTGGCCGGCCAGCATGCCACCCACGGGCCCCCCGACCCCAAAGCCAGGTCCGCGGTTTACGGTCTGCCGGATCCGCAGGAACCGACCCCGCTGGTTCTCCTTCAAGTCCAGGTAGTACTTGCGGTTTTCCCGGACAAGAAACTCGCTCTTGAGAGCTCGCCTCGGCCCACCATCTTCACCCGCGGTGGCCTGGGCTATTTGCTCCGGAGTGCTAGGCCCCAGCTGGGCGTAGTGCTCGATGAAATCCCCGAGGTAGTCACGGAACTCCGCCGCAACTGACAGCGAGAGGGTCAAGCGACTTTTGGAGCCCCCGGCCCCTACCTCGGCGATTTTAATGAACCTGCCTTTACTGTTCTGTTTGACATCCAAATAGAAGCGCTTGTTCTGAATGTCGAGGCGCTTAGACGCCAGCTCCTGGGTCTCCTGGTCCCGCTGAAAGTGCTGGAAGCCGCCTCCTCCTCCTCCGCTACTTCCACCGCGCTCACTCCCACTGTCGCCATCCGCCATCTTCAGCTCCACCATTCGGCTTCTGCCCCCCTCTTTCTGAGCAGCAGCTCGCTGCGTGCAGTCGTCAGCCAGTGTCGCGCGCCCTCCCCTCACGTTCTCCACCGAAGCGCTGTGATTGGCTAAAACGCTTGCCTCTTCGACAACTTCGCGAGTTTATGGCGTGTTTTTATTGGCCAATAAATTTGCCTGCTCTCGTTCATCTTTAACATGGCTGGCCAGCTATTGGTCCACAAAACAGTCCAAGTTATGTCAGTGAATAGATACTTTTTTCAAAACTTTTTATTTTATTTTATTTTAGTTGAAAAATCACAATAGTCGTGTAACAGAATTTTTTTAATTTTTAACATACGTTTTTGAATAAAAACATACGTTTTTGAATAAAAACATACGTTTTTGAATTTTGAATAACGTATGTTAAAACGTTTATTGAAAAGAAATAGTTTCTTCTTCAATAATGGCTACAACGTGATGTGACTGTCCCGTTCTTTAACTAATGCTTTTAATATTAGTTATTGCAAATATTAGTAACCATCAAATGGGAAGATTTTTTTACACTTGTTTTCTAAGCCATGGTGTTGCTACATTGTTGTTGCATTACCCGATTCTACCAGTGGATGTCGCTATTGTATACTCTTTATCCACCAGACCCTCCACTTTTTCCCAGTCAAGTGTGACAGCATCCTCTGTAAAATTAAATGACATGTAAAATGTGGTTTGGTAAAATGCAGAAAGTCAAATTGACAAGAGCTCTCACAGTAGAAACACTGAATTTAAGTCTAGCTCAAGTCACGTTTATTTGTAAAGCACATTTCAGCAACCAGGCAGTTCAAAGTGCTTTGCATAATGAAAACATTGTAGTGATGAATTATGAAACAAGCAATAAACATTACATTTAGTCACATATCAACAAAATTATCAGGCAAATATACATCAAATATATTGATCAATGTTTCACTTTTTACTAATCAAAGGTAACTAACGAAACAGGTGGGTGTTTTAAGCCTTGTTTTAAAATATCTGTTTTGATGGTTTTACAGTTTTAGATCACTAAGTTGTTTTTTTGTTCAGTTACAAAAAAAATAGAAAATTTGAAGTTTAATCTACTATATCATTTCATCAGGTTTTCCTCCCTTTAAGTCACAGTCCTGTACAAACCTGTAAACCAAACTCTTCCCTGCACAGCCAAGCATTGTGAAGGGCTTTGTTTCCATGGGAACCTTCTAAAGCCAACAATGTAGAAGCTTGTCAGCTGGAACCTCAGTTTCGATTTCCATAATGGTGCATCAATTAAATAATTTCACAGCATAATTTCAAAATTGTAAGGGTGTTGATCAAAAAGTACACCCTCAAGCTTGACTGAATACAAATCAAAATGTTTTCTACAGAAAAGGTTTATGGTAAAATGAGTTAAAGTTTGAGTTGAAGTGATGAAAAGTATGAAAAAATTCAAGGTTTTCAAAGATAATTATGTTACTTGCAAGTAGTTAAAATAAGATGGCACTTAAATACCACTGCGCATTTCAAAATCCTTTTTTTTTGTATGCTACTAAATTAAAATCAATAGCAGTAACAACACCAGTTTGATATAAGCTAATTATAAACACTAATGATAGCTGCTATGTCACACACATAGACTCATAACTTTGGAATGATGAAGCATCTGCTGTCGGCATGTTGATATGGTGGGCCATGTAAAAATCTAATAGGGCCCCAAAAAGGCTTGGACCGGCCCTGGCAGCGGTGCTACTAACTGATGCCTTGTGTTCTCAGAGCAAACAAAGAGAAAACAAGCAAACAGCACAATTTGAAATTTTCAAATGACTTTATTTCTTCTGGACAAATGTGATCATATGTAAAAAAAAAAAAAAAGGTAACTGTCCTGGTTGTGCCTCTTTTACGGCTCAGTTTTCAGAGACTTTTTTGGCCATGAAACTCATAAGAAAGAAACTTGATTCCCCCCCCACGCAACACATACCACGCTGTTACAACAAAGCGTTAGTTTTAACAACTGTGTACAGAATATATGTCTTTTTTCAAAATAAAAGTTACGTACCGTAGCTTTAACATAAATCACAGCATAATAAAGAAACACACCTGCACAATAGAGCCTTCCTGCACTCTGCTGAGGAACCCGTTTACTCTATCAGGAGCTGCTAACACAGAACACTTGTGATCATTTTTCTTTATTTAAATGTATTTTCACAGTCAGAATAACACTCCACGCTAAACAAACAGCTTCGTCGGTCCAGTTTTAAATAGATCCAAACTGTAGAGACAGATACACACACGCACACACACACACACACACACACACACACACACACACACACACACACACACACACACACACACACACACACACACACACACTGTTCACATTATTGCACGCCACCCAGTTCAGGTTGGAGCTTTAGGTTATTAAAAGTCTGATTAACTAGAGATGCACTGACCTAATATTAATATCTGTATTGGTTGTAAAATAGAAACCATTTGAAAGGTTTATTTTTTAGATGTTTGACTGAGATGATCTACCCAGTGTCCAGTTTCTTTATTATTTATGTTAAATTGGCTGTTATACTCACAACTGCACTGACTGAACAGATTAAAAGTTGTTTTTACGTGTTTGACCAAACTTGTGAAGCAGTTGGTGTGTTTCTGTGTGCTGTATTGGTGCGGAGTTATCAAGTAAGTTTGTAATTCACTACAATTATGTCTGAGTTAAAAAAAAAAAAAAAAAGTTTAAAGTCGATTCAGCTGCACTGGATCGGTATCAGCCCATACTTGACTTCAGATATCGGTATCAGAAGTGGAAAAAAGTGGATTGGTGCATCCATATGATTCACAGGATGACTTCAGTAGTTTTGTTAAAAAAATAAAATCTGATGGTTCTAAATTTGGTTCCAGCGTCACTGATCAGTAGTACTGGGGGTACGGCGGGTAGGTTCCTCTGAGGTGAGAGGGCAGCATGACTCCTGGGAGGCTGCTGTAGTCGTAGAAGGAGTCCAGGGGCAGAGCGGAGGTGCTGGACAGAGGCGAGCTGTACTGAAGGCTGTGAGGGTGAACGTAGGTCGCGGGGACGTCGGGGTCCGGCACCACCACGGCGGCGGCGGCGGCGGCCGGGTGGTGCCTGGGGTACGGGCCGGACCTGTAGGCCTGCAGCTCGGGGTAATGCAGGAAGTGAGACGCCACGTTGGCCTGGCAGGCGTGGGCCAGGGCGTCCTGCACCGTCCTCTTCAGCTTCATCCGCCGGTTCTGGAACCAGTTCCTGATCTGAGACAAACATCACAGAGGGAACGTATGAGGCTGGAGCAAACGTGATAGATGATGAATAACGTTTCACAGAAAAATCTGTGTGAAGATGAAACGTTTTACAAAAAAAATAAAAAATAAAAAGTTAAATGAAGCTGACGTTTTTAAAATCAATTTGTATATTCAGATTTGTTTGGTACCGATAATGAATAAATCCTTTTCTGTCCCAGATACAAGAGGGACAGAAGAGGATGTTGATCTTAGTTGAAAGTAAATAGTACTTTCAGCAACTTACAAGATATTTTCACTCTGATTTATTATGAAGTTACTTGTAACCTGGTTAATATCTTGTTTTTTGTTTGCGTTTTTTTTTCTTCAGTTTTGCCACCCTACAGTTTTTACTGGCCAGCCTGACCGGAACTGGTGATGAAAGTTTTCTGGAGACATCAATGCCAAAGATAACCTGCAATATATGAAGTGCAAGTTTAAAGTGAGGAAATTAAAATAAAATTTAAGCTTTGGAAGGGCTTCAAAAGCAACATATGAGTTTCCAGACAGTGACTGCTTTACTAAAAACAACCCAAATATCTACTCAGGTCAAAGTAATTCAAAGAAAGTCATTTTCTCGGGTTCTGAAAGTGACATGAAAACATTAAAGTTCTTCATTTAAATGTTAAAATGAAGAACAAACAAAATGCAAAACACCAAGAATGAATCATGTTGCATTAAACACATTTTCCAAATTTAAGTTCAATTATGAATTGAACTTAAAGTATTAATCACTTCTAATTACAGTGGATAGATAGTGAAGACATTTAGAATTGACGTGTGTTAAAGGTTAAAGGTCAGAACAAGAAAACGATCTGAGTTTTTTCCTCCAGCTGTCTACAGTGGCAGCCAGTGGAGGACAGTCACCTGCTTGTCAGAGAGGTTGAGCTTCTTGCAGAGCTCCGCCTTGTCCTGCGTTCCCAGGTACGCGTTCCTCTTGAACGCCCCCTCCAGGCTGCTGATTTGCTCCGCCGTGAAGGCCGTGCGGGGCCTCCTGCCCACCGGGGGCGACGGTGGAGACTTGCAGGAGGCGCTGTCGGCGTGGGCAGAGGGGGAATGAGGCTGACCGCCTTCGCTCTCGTAGCCAGAGGTCTCCTCCTCGGTGCTGCTGCTGAAACCGGCCTCACTTCCTGCTCACGGCCAGAGACAAGCAGGACAGGACTTTAAGGGAACCTTAACAATGAGCGGACACAGAGCTGAGCGCCACTGAAGAGAAACACATGGGCCACTGTTTCTGTGAAGGTTCACAGGAATGCTCAGCGGCAACCACAAGGGGGGGCCAGAGGGAGGCCATTGCCCCCTAGAGAGCCATGTTCAGTTCATACAAAGACAGTCATCCTGCTCAATCAAAACATAAATGTGAAATCCAATAAATGCGACCTGTCCAGGGTGACCCCGCCTCTCGCCCGGAACGCAGCTGGAGATAGGCACCAGCACCTCCCGACCCCGTTAGGGAGAAGGGTGACCGGAAAATGAATGAATGAATGAATGAATGAATGAATGAATGAATGGATGGATGGATGGATGGATGGATGGATGGATGGATGGATGGATGGATGGATGGATGGATGGATGGATGGATGGATGGATGGATGGATGGATGGATGGATGGATGGATGGATGGATGGATGGAAATCCAATAAATACATTCTGAATATTTTTTTTATTTTCACCTATGCCACCTTGGACTTGCAACCCCAAAGAAAAATGTAGAAATTATGAAGCAAATGAAGGAAGAAGAAAGACATATAACAATATTATAGTTATTGCTTTGCAGATAAATATGGAGAATAGTGTTATCTTATGAAACTAAATACCAGTGAAAACCAACATGTTTTAATTCTAATTTGTAATATTCCAGCTGATACCAAAAAACATATGATACTAGTTTACCAAAGACAGTAAACTAAGTTAAAAGTTGTTGAATATTTCTGCAAAAGTGAAAAGCAAAAGCAAATGTATTACTATTAAAGTAGTACAAACATAAATAACTATTATCAGCCTAAAAATGAATAAATAGTAAATCAAAAATTGTAAATTCAGTTGGTAGTAAGAAGTATTTTATCTGTACTATTGTTTATTCAAGTTAAGTGAAAAAAATATGAAACTTTAAGTTGTAAAACAGAAATTTGATTAATAAAATAAAGCACAGAGTTTAACTATCCTGACGTTGACATTTCAAATTTGAAATCCAATATTTATTAGAACTTTTAGGACAAGAGTCATTGGAATCTTTAGGGTTATTTTCCCCCCATAAAGTGCATTAAAAAGCAGCAGACAGCAGTTCTGGACCTTTAACTGCTTACAGAGTGAAACTCTCACCCTGATTCCTGGGAGACTTTCGGAGCTGAGGAGCTTCTTGACTGATGGTGTCGATGTGCTGCTGCTGCTGCTCCGGTTCTGGAATCTTCTCAGGTTTTGGTTTGCAGTAAAAACCCGGCAGACTCTCCGAATGCGTCCCCCAAGCTGGCGGCCCGGATGCCGGCCCCGCCGGCTTGCTGCTCTGGGCCAGCCACTCGATGGAGAAATGACCCTTCATGCTTAATGAAGGTTAAAGTTTCTCAGTGAAAAAGAACAAAAACCTTTTTGATTCATAAAAAGGAAAAAAAAAAAAAAAAAAAAAGAATGAAAAGTGAAGCTCTGCTCAAGAGTCCAGGTCAGAGGAAAGTTCTCCTCAGGACGGTCCCTTGTAAAGGTCAGAGAGTTATGATTGCCTCTCAAAGCGGGGGCCGCATTTATAGCAGCCGTCCCCAACCTGAAGATCAAAGCGTGCTGCATCCCCTCCTTCAGTTTTCACAACTGGAGTAATTAAGACGTCCCATTCAGCCTCAATGAGGCTGTTAGAGCCAGGCTCCAGTGAGTCTGGGAAGGACCCCCGCCTGTCCTCCAGCACCCTCCTCCTTCCTGCCTGCAACAGATAATAGACTCACCTCACCACAGACAGTCTGCAGCTCCTCCACAGCCGCGGCCGTAAAAACAACGCAGAGCGGCGATTCTCTGCAGGGGAGACGTTTCCGCTCAGGACCGGTGTGGAAGCGTGTAAAGGTACAGCACCGAATTCGTCTGGGTTAGTCTGGAGTCAGGATTCAGCACTCTGGTTTTAATGCAAACCAACCTGGAATGGAATTAATGTTGCATCTGTTTTGAGAATATGTGCTTTTTGTTGCAGATTTGGCTCTTTAAGTATATATATAACATACTTTTAAAATAAAAGCAGTTTAAATAAAGTCAAAAACTTCCATAATCTAATAATAATTGATAATAAAACAAAACCGGGAGAGGATTAGACAGTGTGACAGCTAATATTTCCACTTTCTTAGTTTTCAGTAGAATTATCCACTGTTTATTTGAACCCTTAAGAGCCTGTTAGTCAGTTTAAAAAATAGAAAATAAAGAACAATCTCGTTTTAATTGGCGCCCGTCAGAATTTCCTGCTGATTAATCCGAGGGAAAATAATGACCGTTAGATGATCCGTGGGTGTCAAGCGGCTCGACGTCACGGCCAGTAAATCAGGTTCAGCTGCTTTAGAATGACGCTTCCTGCATCTCCAAGTGAGAAGGAGTCATCGGGTTAATAAGCAACATAATGAGCAGTGAGTGGTTTAACATACAGACAACAGTTAATCCCGAGATCATCCTGAGATTAAAGGCAGACTTTGTAAAGACTGATATTACTCATGCAAACACACCACCCACACCCCTTCACACACACACACACACACACACACACACACACACACACACACACACACACACACACACACACACACACACACATTCAGCTGATTGAATTCAGCTGCTTCCATATTGTGCTCATACTTAAAATATAACTAATCCCCAAACCAACTTTTTTTTTTTTTTGCTGTTAAACCAGTAAATTAGACAAAAACTGCAAATGTCCAAAACAACAAAGGGATGAAATGACCAGCAACTAGAACCACGACAGAACAATCTCATCCTGGGCCCACCGTAGATACAAAGAAGAAAGAAAAGGCGCATTTCCACCAAGAAGCTCGGAAAGTTTGAGATTAATGCCAGAAATTTCCTAGAAAAATCTCAAAGTGTCAAAGGTCGAAGGAATTTTCTAGCAAATTTTCAGAAACCGGCAAAACCAAAAAAAAGGAATGAAAACAGTGAGCTGTCACCGCTTGCTAGTTTAACATGACACATTTTCCTGAGTTCTGTGTTCATATGACTTGTTTTTATTCGAAATGCAACAGAAAAGGAGAAGATTGTAAACGTAAGCTCCATTACTCCCTCTCATAGTGCAACCTAGAGATAATATACTGTCTTTGAAAAGACAGTAGAATTTAGACATCGGTATCTTAGAATATGGTCAATTGACTCTGTTTAGTTTTTTAGTATTCCAGTTGATGCAATTACTGATGCTGAGTCCAGCTGTGGATTAACTCTTACCTCACCGCCATTGACGGACCAGAGTTCATTGCGGGGGGAGTAGGAGGAGGGGGAAGCTCGCTGGCCTGGCGACGCTCTGTTGTTCGCAAACGCTGAGTGGATTCAACATGTTCGATTTTAGAGGTATATTAAAGTCAAACAACAAGCTGCGCCGCCATTGATAAGATACCGCGCGAGCTCGGGCGCTGCGCACGGTAAGAAGTCACGTATTTTTTGGGCTCTCGATATATTTACTCGCGGTATCTGTGCGCGAGGAGGAAACGAGAACCGAGCGATGTTAAACAGTTATTACCGTGACACTTCAAAGGCAGCGGCGCTTTGATATCGACAGGCGGTGTGAGGGGGAGGGGGTTGGGGGGTACGGCTCGCCTCGCGGCCTGGTAGAGAAAGTCAGGCCGAGGGCTGGACCAATCACGTTCAGTTATTTCATATTTCCCGCTCCAGGAAATAAAACCGTGAAATAATTAAGCAAATAACGCAGGAAGTTAAATAAATAATGTTAATGACACGATTGTGCATATATTTCTTTATTTGCAGTTTTACTTACATTCATTACAATTGTTTTATGAATGCATGTTTTGTTTATTCTTTTGGGACAAAACAGTAAGACTCGAGCATCATTTATTTTGTAAAATGAATTAAATTAAATTAGGTTAAAAAATTATGATGGTGTAATCTGTAGGGTCTTTTAAGACTTAAGCAACTGAAAATCCAGTTTGTTTTTACATTGTTTCCAGATTGATTCAAATAAACTATATTGGTTCAGTTTTGCTTTGTCGTTATTAACGACTAAAAATAATGTAAAAAATCTAATCAAATAACCAGAAATAATAATGTTTCTGGATGAATGTCATGACGTAACATTGCTTGATTGTTGTGAGGAATCTGATCACGGATTATTTAGAGATTTATTCGCCACTTTTTCCTCCCTATACACTAAAAGAGCCGAATTTATGAGCTTCCACCTGATAACAAACAAGAAGACCCTGTTGGTCACTGGTCATTAAAAAAGAAAAAAAAAAAAAAAAATAGGCCTACTAATAATATATGTTCTAAATCTTTGTTTCCGCTGTGTGAGGAGTCGCTGGAGGGTGACTCAGAGTTCATAGTGGCTTACAGCAGGTTACATTTTTGAATGTAAATCTAAAATTGTGGAGCTTGACCAAGTGTCCCAAAGTAACCCCTTATTTGTGTGTTTCTGTCGGTGCTTACCTTCACCGTCAACCAGACATTACAAAACAGAGGAAACTGCAGATTGTTGATTGGTCCAGTTCAGAGTTCAAAGGACTGCTGGTGATTGGTTTTAACTGTCAGCTTCACCTCTGTCTGTCTGTCTGTCTGTCTGTCTGTCTGTCTGTCTGTCTGTCTGTCTGTCTGTCTGTCTGTCTGTCTGTCTGTCTGTCTGTCTGTCTGTCTGTCTGTCTGTCTGTCTGTCTGGATGATGATGATGACGATGATGTAGTATGGTAGGGTGGATGTCTGATAATCAGCCTCCTCCTCCTCCTCTCCCCGCTCTTTAATCTGAGGACTGCAGAGACAGACGACAGGCAGGAGACGGTCTGGATTTTCTGCTGTTTCAAAACTCAACAAAGAATCTATGAAAACCAGACAAAGCTTCAAATAAAAAACAACAACAAAGAAATATCTACTAGTCATCATCACAACCATCTGGGGTTTGATTCCTGACCTTTTCTGTATTTCTCTGCCCATTTCCTGACCGATTTCCATAAATAATGTTCACTAGTGCCACAAAATCTGAAATCGGCAGTATTATGTATTTTCCAGGCACACTGTGCCATTTTTGTAGCTCAGTCAAGTAACTGTTCTTCCTTCAGTAATTATTAAAATGCTACATATATCAAATATGACTTGAAAGAAATTTGACTTTGTAATTCAGTGCCTTGAAATTGGGCCTCTGCCTCTTTAAAAACACTTGCTCTTCCTGAAACTCCACCTTTTGTTTTTACCAGTGTTGCACTGAGAAGCAGCTTGTATAATGAGCTCAGGGGAGGAGCTTCATCCCTGAAGGCGGAGTTTGATCCATCCAGGCGTTTTGTATGGTTGAATGGTTGCAACGGGAGATTAAAGGAATTCTCAAAGATGCACGAAAGCAACTCTCCAGTGGTGAGGGAATTACATTATGACATCAAAAAGTCAGTTTTGCATAATGCTAACCCTATGAAATAATAATAATTCCAGATTTTGTCTAGTCAATGCCAAAACTATCATTTTATGTTTTTGGACCATTCAGAACCATTTGGGTGGATTCATACATAATATCAATAATGTCGATACCAAGTCGGCATCAGTATTGGATTGATTCTGGCGTGCTTAATTTGATACTTTTAGTTTCAGATTACCTGTTATTTGGTATTATAGCTGTACCTCAAAGCAAATTTTGTTTTGAGTTGATCTCTAATGATAACATTTTTCAACTTTGTCAAGCAAAAATTCACACAAATCACATTAATATACTAGAAAAGTATCTTGTAGACACCTATAATCTTTGTCCAAATTATGTCCTGTTAGTTTGAAAAAAAATAATTCAAAAGAAAAACAACAAAAACACCCAAACGTCAGAAGTTTGACAATATATCAAACTTAAATAAAAAGTATCAAGTATCAGTATTGGCGATACGGGCCGTGTATTTAAACGGTGTCAGACACATTTCGAAATATGGACTAAAAACTGGAGCGTCTTGCAGAAAGCGGCTACTCCTCCCTGAAAAATTTGCTCACAAAATAACAGCTAGAAATTTCCCAAACGGCCAGCAGTCGTCTGGTTGCAGCTGTCTTTGTTTATGTGTCGCCTTGCCCTCAAACGTGGAACATGGAGTCTGGCAAACATTCTTCTCTGAATGGTAACAGATTGCGAGTGAGATTGTGAGTGGTGTGTTTTGTGTGTGAACACGTCTTATCCGTGACATCGGTGGGGGAAGGACATTGATCCTCCTTCGGCCCCGGTCGCAGGCCACCGCTGTCGGCGGGGCGACGGACCCCCTTGCTGGGCCCCTCTTTGATTGGCTCCATTCTGAGCCTTTCATCTCTAATGGGCCTGTTTGCTGCTCTGTTATGGACACAAACGCACCTCGGCCGGCCCTCCCTCTCTCAGCCTGGGAGGGGGAGGCGTGTCCCGACAGATCGCAGTCTCTTCATATCACTTCATGTGATTCCCCAAACTGAGCCAGAATAATCTCACCTGGACTCCTCCTCTCCAGGAGCCGATTTACAAACGCTTTAAAGTCAGCAGCTTTCAACTCTGAGTTCATTTGATTCCACTCAGAAAGTCCTTTAAGATGTTACTTGTGTAAAAAAAAAAAAATTGTTTGCAAGGATTTTTTGCACATCTTTTCAAGCTGTAGGGTTATTCAAAGGTAAATCCGCTTGGCATTATCATTTGTTCTTGCCAAATGGGATAAAAATAAAACTTTTCAATCGTGTAAAAACTTCAGATGCAGAAAAATGTGTGAAAACGGCACAAACTCATTCAATGGCTACGTTCAAGATGTACGGTGGCTGATTATTGACCAGAGGGACCATAACGTGAGTCTGATCCTCGGGCCATTGATTCATTCATTTTCCTCATGTTTTGGAGTCATCTATGACATTGTAGAAAAAAAAAATTTCAATTTCTATCCTCCAAATGTTGTTGAGATTAATCTCAGATATTTTCCAGAAAAAAGGGAAATATCTGAGCTCCAAAAACAAAAAAAAAATGCTAAAAAAAACTCAAAAGTTTTGAGATTAATCTCAGAAATGTTCAACAAAAAAAAACTGGGAAAGTTGTGAGTTTGAAAAGTCAAAAAATTACTAGGAAAAACTTTTTGACTTTTGAAACTCAGAAGTTTAATCTCAAACCTTCTGAAATTTTTGTTTTTATCGCCCTAAAACGCCCTGGTAGTTTTCACTTCCTCTGTTCCAGCTAATCTGTTTATTCCTCGGGTTGCCTGGACTAAACCCAGCCCCGTTTCTACGGTTTCTCTCCCGTTCGGTTGAATCGTCTGGGCTTTTTATCCCAGACGATTATTGAACTTCTCCTCTCTGCTCGTGGGGAAACGGCGCTCTTCGGGTTCACTCCCAGAAACCAGTACAGTGTCGCCCTTCTTTGCATCAACCGTTTAGAATAAACAGAACAAATGGGGAGGAGAAAAAACAGGCCAAGATGTGGCCTTTGACACAGAAAGCTGGGATCTGCCAAACACCTCAGAAGATGGCCCTTTGATGCTGAATGGATTCCTCTATGCAGATCAAGGCGCTGATGGCGCCTAATAATCATTGATCTCCATTGCCGGCAGTCTCCAGCAGTTGCCCGCCCCGTCTGTAACACAGTCAGTTAAGGCCTCTTCCCTCGTCCCATTGATCCCTATCAACCTCATCAAAGGCTCCCCGGGCTTTGATGGGGGCCAGCGAGACCGGTCCCAGTGGATGAGCAGGCACTGCGACTCCCTTCATCAGATGGGGCTGGATGGAGCGGGGCATTTAAATATGAGCCAGTGATTGCAGGGCTGGAGGACCGGCTGGCTGGGGAACACCTCCAATTACCCCAGCTGATAGCGGGGAGACCTGGCAGAGTCACTTTGGTTCAATGGTCCTTCACTATGGAAGCTGGCTGTTGTAGTCTGATGACGACCTGATCTATCCATATCTGGAATATTCAGCTTTTGTTCAGAATTTGATGGATTATTTCTGTAGTGAGTTTGTTCCTCAAAAATGGGAAAAACCTGGTCAAATGTATTGAGTCCCATTTATTTATTCAATGTCTTGCAATCTTCTAATCTTATAAATGAGTCAGTGAAGTCATTTTTTGAAACAGCGCTATAGCAGTCTCACATTAGGCCTCCCTTAAAGGGGCAGTGTTATGTCAAACTGAAAGGCAAAATTAACGTATATTTACACTAACTTCATCTGCTCGGCATCAGAGAGACGGGGGCTGATCTTTGACACCTTATGTTCACACATTCAGAGTCAAAGACAGTCACATGGAACGTCTGGTCCAGGAACGTGGAAGGAAACCGTTTTTTCCCTCCCCGGTCCCGCCTGCCACCTCCCGGGTCGCCGTTCCTCCAGCTGCAGAGGGACGTCGGACCTGCCTGTGCAGGCCGGTCCATGCACAAGGAAGAGTGTGGACCCTGAAGAGATGGAGGTGTGAGGAGTGTCGCCGCCTTTGATGTCAAACCGGTATTTAGAGGATAATGAGGCTGTTAGGAAGAGCAGGAGGAAACGCCTGCTAGTTCACACTCACGCCAAAAAACACGCTCTCAGGAAACCGAGGAACCGACAGAAGTCTGCAGGAAGAAACCCGGTGAAAGGTGGCAGCAAAACACGAAGACAGCGCTGTCCAACACGCGGCCCTGGAGCCGCTTGAGGCCGCTCCGCAATGAAATAAAGAATGGAGACGAATTTGACTCATCCAGGAGAGGTGGCTGATGCAGATAAAGACTTTTTTAGAATCTTTACTCAGCTGATTTGGGTGCAACAAAAATGTTCCAGTCATGTCAAATTGCCCACTAGCAGTGATATAATGAAGCCTGTGTTTCCACCTGTTGAGCTCATCATATTGAGCTGTTTGTCCCACTGTAAACCAGATGACGGCTGAGAGCTTCTACGCATTTGCTGGACAGCTCAGGGGCTGCAGAAGCAGCTGTTAGCTCTTAATGATGAATTCTGTGAAGGTTGCATCACTAAAAGAATCTCCACAGAGACATCGATAGCGACTTCAATGTGAGTTTAAACATTTAATGAGGTCAATAAAGTATTTTTGAATTTGCTAAATTTTTCCACGTGTTTTCCAGGGACACCTGTGCATGTATTACATCTGCTTGTCTTACATGTTGGAGATGTTTTAATGAAATGACGGGATATTTAATGGAAGTTTGTCACATTTGCTGTGAACGGGTCATTCAGAGATTACATCCAAATTATGTAGCTTATTTGTCAAATATAGCAGGCTGGCAAACTATTTCACTGTAATCTGGTGCATGATGGCTCTGAAGAACCAATCATTTTACTGTTAAAATGAACTGTCATGACTGTGCTGTGGGTTCCATGCAGATACACTGAAGTGTGACACAGGTGTGTTTGTGGGGAGAGTCACTTAACGGAACCTTCTTTACACTAAAACTGAGCAACATGTTAACATTTACATGCGCAGCAAGGAAGTGCACCAAAAGACGCCCCCCCTAAAAAACCCCGAAACCACAAAAAACCCCTCCTTTAACAGAAATGCCAATGCTTGTCTCTCTGCCACATTTCAGTTTTCAGTTTATTTCTGTGCAAGTAAAGCTGTGAAAAAATTGAACATACAAAAATTTTCTGAAATTTTTTCCCTTCCCAGATTCAAAGCCATTTGCATGTCAGACAGTTGTGACCGCTTTGTTTTATTCTGAGGGATATTTCAGTCAAACCGTCGTTGGATTTAGAATTGTTCTGTTTAAACGCTTCGGGGAGAGAAAACGGTCAACGAGCCACAGGAATGCTGGAGACTGAAGAGGAGTTTGGGAATGTTTACTGCAATAAAATACAATTAAACTTTCTTTAAATCTTAACTACAAAAAACACAATGTAATTGCAAAAACATTTTATTAATTTTAACTGAAATAAGTCACTCCACATTTTGAAAAGCTAATGCTGCCCACATTTCTGATCGTTGATAAAGCTAGCAGTCGAGGCAAGAAGCATTAGAATTTATACCCTGAAAGGATTTAATATATTATGTTGGATATTTTCACTTTATTGTATTTCATCTTGGGGGAATTTCTATTGAAAAAAGATTTTTAAAATACACCAGTAACTCATTAAGGTGAGCTGCAAGCCATGCCATCGTCATTCTTTTGAGGATGACGTTTCTCTCAGTGTCGTGCATCCGGCAGCCGGATCACAGGGCCTGGAGTATCAGCTGGAGTTTTCCCCGTCGTCAGCAGAGCGTTCCTTGATGCTCCTGCAGGGATTCTTCAGGCGTTTCTTTCCGTTGGAGGAATGAACTCCAGACCAAGGTGAGCAAATATCTCCTCCTCAGAAGAAGCTCTTAAATATCGACCCTGTAAACATGATACCTGATACCTTAGATGGTTTTTCTTTCGTGGCAGAAGCAGAGCCTTTTGATCCGTTCACCTGTTTGTTGTCGTACAGGGCGTGGCTGCTCAGAGACATGCCCTTCTCGTGCCCCGCCCACCGCCGCAGCTCCCTCTCAAACAGCTGCGGAGGAAGGGATGATGGTCAGAAGGCGAGTAAAGAGACCCCCCCCGCTGAGGGAGAGTGACGATGCCAACCTTAGATCCGGTCCAGCCCAGGAGAGCAAAAGCAAACTGGCTGATGGGGGAGACCACCAGGTCCACTCTGACCGCTCTCCACCGTCTGTCTGCGGCCGACGGAGACGCTGCGCTTTCCTCTGACTGGACACATCTTCCCGTTTGTCCTGCCGACAGCTTGAAGATGGACAAGCATCTCTCGAAGCGATCGATGTTGGAGGGGGGCCGACCTGGACCCTCGCTACACTCCAAGTAGGAGTTCCTGGTGGTCTTCTGGTACAACAGCAGACCCTGAACGTGGAGAGAGGCAGAGAGCATCAGGCTCACATCTGCAAACCTAAACTGTCGTAGATTTATTCATTTCAAACACAAAGCAGGAAAAGGTTTTATTTAGACGAGAGGAAACCTAAAATGCTTGATGCTTTTCCTGGACTTGCTGATTATCCTGACGCATAACTGACTGATCACAATTAATCGTTTCAGTATAAATTATTTTCTAGTTCTTGGTCGACCCGCCCCTTTCTAATACCACCCTGGGTTACTGCCCGAATTAAAAAATGCCACTGATCACACTTAACAGAATTTGACTGAAAGTCACCATGGATTTAAACATAATGACAATCATTTTATGCTGTTTGCTTATCAATAAAGCAGAATAAACATTACTAACAAACGTTACTCACTGGCTACAGTAAATAGAAATGATCTGCAACACAAAGCTAGCAGTTTTATTTTACACCTCTTCACTCGCTCCTGCTAGTTTCTTTTTTTTTTTAATGGAAAAACGACATCACAGATTAAAAGCACAACTTGCAGATGAAATGATACCCGTGCCTCCAGCCAGGACACCAGTTTGGGCATCAGTCCCACCTCACTGCCCTCCTCAGGGTGAGTGATCAGGAAGTCAACATCGTGACCCGTTAGCTTCCCCCTGGAAAAAACAGCAAAACACAAAATGTTTACATCTCATTTATATGTCATATTAGCAGAAGAAAGACAAAAGTATCAAATTACCCAAGAATTGTTTCGATGAGAGCAAAGACTTTTTTTTTGTATTACTGCAGCTTTTTCCTTGTTTTATTATGACATTTTTGTAATATTGTAACTTCATTCTCATATTATGACTTTTTCTCACATTACTCGTTTCTCATTTTTTAAAGGTTTATTCTCATATTAGGACAAATTTATTTTCATCTTGAAGCCAGCCCTCATACTCCATTGTCCATTTATCAGCAAAGTGTTTGGACAAAAAACCCTGACACGGGTTGAAACACTCCATCACTCTGACAATGAAATGGCAGAGTTCATTTTTGGTTTCTCGTTTGTATAAGACATGTAATTCTCCTGAAGGTGTCATCAGGTGAAGCTGCTGATTCCAGACCTTCTGAATCCTCCTGTGAGAACGATCTGAGCCTCTGGTGAGACGGAGGCGACGGCTCTTCCCACAATCCCCCTGATGGCTTCAGCCTCCGCCAGGCTGACCGGCTGCTTGATGTCGTCGTAGTGCTCCAGACCTGCAGGACCACAGGACAGGGCGGTGGGAAAACATATTGCCCCCCTAACACATTTCCTCTGTTTGTGCTTAACAAATTGAATAAAAAT
Source organism: Poeciliopsis gracilis (assembly GCA_911649635.1). Taxonomy (NCBI): domain Eukaryota; kingdom Metazoa; phylum Chordata; class Actinopteri; order Cyprinodontiformes; family Poeciliidae; genus Poeciliopsis; species Poeciliopsis gracilis. The sequence goes on from CAJVRI010001146.1 coordinate 150,065, forward strand.
TTTATATATATATATATATATATATATATATATATATATATATATCACTGTTCCTGAAAACAAACATGTCTTTGGTTCTGTTTTTCTGTGAATCTTTGTTTTTTTTTTCTTTCCCACTATTTGTTTTGTTGCACTTTGAAACGTTTTTGTTCTATGCTATTAGCATTGCCTCCTTCACACCTAGTTGCTGATTGCCATCAACTGTTGATTATCCTCTTCCTCAGTGGGCCTACCATTTGCTTTACTTTGCTAGCCTTCAATCACTTTTGCTCGTTTTTGCCACAGTCTTGTTTTCTCTTGCACCAGTGTCACACTGTCTCCTGGTTTCTATCTATGGTGGCATATCAAACAATGACTTAATTGGGTCTCAGTGAGAAAAAAATTAAGCTAATTTAGTTAAACATAAACCCTGTCACATGTTTGAAGCATGTGAGAAGCACAGGGTTTTATCTGCCCCCAGATAAATATTAGTCAAATTAATGAAAAAGTAAATCCAGTTGCAGATCTCAGCAGGTGAGTGAATCTTCTTCAGTGCAGACTGAGAGTCTGCATAGGACAGCATGATGTTATGTTACTGTTGCAATTGTTGCTTTAACATTTGAGTAGCAATTGTGTGACTTTTTGTAGCACAATCAAGTAACTATGTTACATTCAGTTGCTGTCAAATTACTGGATAAACAGCTGTGAAAAAATGAAGGTCCCTTTGCACTGAACCCCATCGTAAACCTCCTGGTTATTTCACCAAACATAAATACTTCATTTTTGCTTGGTGTGGGAGAGATATGCGTACTATTAGAGTTTATTAAATACGATCTAAGAAATAACAGAACACATGGAAAACACAAGTAGCTCATCTGCTATGAGAACCTGGTCAAGTCAACAAAGTCAGATATCCGCTACATTGGATGACATATAAAACAGCATAAAAACATTTAGTTGATTTTTAAAACCTGCTTGTTGAGCACGGTTGAGCGTTTGCCCTGAATCTCTCAGTTGCTGCAGGTTGTGGATCCCCTCTCGGATCCATCGGTCCGCTGTCTTTGACCCGACTCCGAAAATACCCGTCAACACCTGAAGCCCAGCAAAAGCTGCATTTACACACCACAAAATGCATCTGCAACAGATTCTTAACTTTTTTTAATTGGACCTTCAGATTCTTCTTGAGGGTCAAAATATGAACCATAATATTTACAGCTTCACAGGCAGAGAGACAAGAAAAGCATAAAAATCACAATTGCAGGCTTTTCAGACATAAGCATGACATTTTTTTTGAAAACAGTTCTTCAGCAGACTAAGTAATCCATCAAAAAGTGTCATTTTCATTTCCATACGCTGACACACCTTTAATGCTTTAAACCGCTCGGACTCCTTAGTGGATTCAACTTCACTGGATGCTCCATTCTCCAAAATGTCCTGAGAAACAGCAGGAATAAAAGAGGGTCGAATCAGTTCTATTCATTTAGAGAGAAATAAAAAAAGCACATCCACTGACTTTGAGGACTCTGAGGGAGTGTTCTCCCAGGCAGGGCAGGCCTGTGAGTTGGGACATGTTGGTGACAGCTGAGGGAAGAGCCTTCAACACGGCGGCCGCCCTGCGGAACGCCACGCCTCGGCCGTCCTCGTCGCTCAGCTCTGCGTTTTCAGCCAGGAGCGACAGAGCGTCCTGAGACAACAGCAACAAAAAAAACACAACTCAGCTCTGACGTGAAGTGGAGGTTTCAGGAAACAGTCACATGACCCGAGTTAGCCGCGGGCAGGAGCCTACGGTCAGGACAGCGTTGTGGTTTTCCAGGGTGCTCCTCCTCTGACAGGCGTAGCTGGGAACGGAGAAGGGAGTAACCTCAGAGTCGTTCACTGCAAACTCCTGAAAAACACGCAACCAACATATTAAAGAGGCAATATTTTGTGTTTCCAGGCAAAAGTCCCGTTTCTTAGCACAAAGAACTGTTGCCTTTAAATTGCAGTACACAAGAGATATGATTTAAAAGAAATTCGACTTTGCAATTTAACACCTTGAAATTGGGCCTCTGTCTCTTTAAGAAACTCCTGCTCTTTTTGAAGCTCCGCCTTCAGGAAGTCATCACGACATGACTCATTTATTAACCCTCTAACAATTTTTATTTATTTTTTTACCAGCGTTGCTCTGAGAAGTATCTCCTATAATGAGCTCAGGTGTTTGCTAACCACCGCTGACTTGTCTGAAGGAGCTGAGTGAGGGAGGAGATGCATCTCGAAGGCGGAGCTAGATCCACCCACGGGTTTTTCACAGCTGAATGGTTGTCATGGACACTAAAGGACTGAATGAAAGAATCAAAGCCACACTGTTTTTGATGAGGGAATAATTTTATAACATGATGTAAACCTCAAAAAAGTCAATTTCAAATAGCACTGCATCTTTAATGTCTATCACAGGAGATTCAAGTGAAGAAAAAAAATTATTTCTCTTCACTGACTGGACTGACTGTTGCTTTTTTAGCCCATAAGTGGGATATAAGCCTAATATAGATCATTTTAATGTAATAGGTAACTGAACTTTTGAAATATTTATTTGTAAAATTGATCTGTTTCCATCAACCTATTGTAGTCATTTCTTCCTCTCTGTTACAAGATGACCTAAATAATACTTTCATCCCAACACTGAGCATGTATGAAAATGACTGTTGCACCTGTAGTTTATGTCTGTCCAGTATCTCCACTGGGTGTCCGTCACGCATGCTCTCTGTGTACCAGCTGACGTCCAGCAGGTGGCGCCCTGCTTGCCCTGCTCCCTGCGCCTCCAGCCAAACCCGGGCCTCCTGAGCAGTGTTGCTCTCACAGACAATGTGCGTCACGTTTTCACTGTGGGGAACAGCAAGGTTTTCATCTCACAACCACAGCGACACAAAATAATGCTTCATTTCAATGCAGAATGATATTGTGCATGGTTTTCTGTTGTATTTACCAGTAAAAATATGACAGGGTTTGCATTTGTTTTACTATTTTGTGTTAGTGCCACTAATTAAGCCTCCTTAAAGAACAATTTCCATCCACCCTTCTTTGCTAAATAATAATAAAGTCAGATTGAATTACAGGCCTCACCATAGACTGTCAATTAGACTTTGACCATGTAACTCTTGAAAAATGCTGTGATGAAAACTGTTCTGATGGAAAGTAAAAAAAAAACAAAAAACATTTTAGCACTAAATTGCTTTCCTCTGACTAGGCTCGTCACAGTAACACATTTTGCAGGGCGATATAATTTGTTCCAGAAATTATTGCTTTAAACAATACTATTGTTATCGTTCTGAGTCAATTTTCAATTAAAGACATCGTCAGGCTTCCATTAAAGCCAGTAAATATCGTCGCGCTGACAAGTTGCAGCTGAAAATATGTTACTCATTTAGTTTTATATCAATGTCCTACTTTGCGTTGGCCTGTTGAAGTTTGACTAGTTAAAATGCAAATAGTAACCAGAAGAGATATGAGCAGCTTTTCAATGCACTAAATTAGTTTATTTCTTGCCACCGTCAGCGCGTGCTCCCTCACCTGAACAGATCCTCCACCTGAAATCCTTTCCTCCGCCCGAGTTGAGAGAGAAAAGCTCTGCGACTGGCTCCCATTTTCCTTTCCAACAAGAATAAAACAACTTGAGGGAACTTAGTCGGTTGTGTTGCTGCGCTGTTGTTCAGAGAGCCCGAGTTGGCGACTTTCCTCCGCTTTAAAGGCACCATTTTCTTTCACCTGACATACAAACCTACGTTTACTAACTTCTTATTTGATAAAGGCGGGCATTACGAGCTGTCTTCAAATAAACATTTGTAAAAAGACGATAACTGGAACACGTCACTGTAGTTTTAGTCATTGGGTCTCTAAACAGCGACTGTCGCCCCACAGCATCCCTCAGCAGGTAGAAGGAGAGTTTCAGCGCAGAAGGGGGGTGAGAGACGCAGCTGTACTTGGAGCGCCGCACCACCCGGGGAGCGTTACCAAAATAGTTCCGACTGGAAACAACACGCAAAGCCAAACTGTCCCTCTCAAATGGTTTTTTTTCTTTATTTGAGAAAACAAAACAAAACAAAATAAAACAAAAATGTTTTTGCGTTAATAATATATTAACAGTATATATATACTGTAATACGTACAGTATATAAAAGATATATGGCATAAAAATCAGACACGAACTTGAGGAAAACTAGAATAGGCTGCTGCTTAAAGGACACATAAGTGAAAAATAAAATAAAATTAAGGAACAAAGGAGATTATACACTCCGAAAACTGGAAATAAACGACAATGAAAAGTAGTCTTTTAACCAAAATAAATAGACAATTAAATAAAAATAAATAAATAAATAAATAAATAAATAAATAAATAAATAAATAATAATAATAATAATAATAATAATAATAATAATAATAATAATAATAATAATAATAATAATAATAATAAACAGGGAATTTCCAGTAGCTTCAGTTTGTTTATCATATGACACAGTTCCACTTCTTGTTGTTCAGACATTAGAAGTGATAGAGTTCCTTGTGAAAACTGACCATATATGTCAGTTAATATGATCATTTCTTTACTGATCTTGTATAAAATTCTATGTTTGTTCTTTTTTATTTACTGTAAGTCATAATAAAATTACAAGAAGGTTTGAAATGTTTCATTCTAAGTCTATATAATATGCGAGTTCAACCCTGGATTTAGATCCATCCACCTTCTCGTCGCCTGCTAGGACCAGCTTCCCTGTTAGCAGTATATATAAAAAAGCACATCTCCACAGCATGATGCTGCCACCATTGGGATAGTGTGGACAGGATTGTGTTTAATCTGGGATTAAATGAAACAAAAGTCACCAATATTTAATAGCATTTGAAGACAATTGGTTGGCAGGAAGAAGGGGACTGAATGCAAATGTCAGCCACAATTTTTAACTACAAAAATGTTTGCAGCAATGTTGCAGCTTTGTAAAACCTCACAGTCATGGAGTGCTTCACTCTAACATACTGGAGTTCTAATGTTTAAAACGCCGACTCATGGTGACCCACTGTGCATTTCACACTGGGACTGAATCCACAATTGCAACACTTCAACGATCAGATGTCTGAGGCACGCCGTTCTCACTTTTGCCTTGTGATAGAATTTCATCTTCCTGAAATAATCCCAGACCGTCTGAGTGGTAGGGCTGCCTGTAACTGTCGATTATTTATTCATCAATGAATCAGCTAAATGGCGCATTCGAAAGAGTTTTCATTGAACCACTTAAACTTTTTCTCAACAAGCCCCACCCCTAAATAATTCAGTTTCTTTTTTTAAATGAGAAAATAATCATTTTATTACCAAAAATATAATAATATGACATTCTTTTAGTCTACGCTTGATTTGTGGTAAAGGATGCAAGAGATAAAAACTACTTCTACCTTCAACATGTGAAAAGATCAGCCCTTTCTGCTTGGCTGTACATCTGCAGTGTTGGGTTTACCTTGTTGTTAACCAGTCAACAACTGGATAGTGAAGAAAAAAATGTTCTGTATGTATAAATCTCTCAGCAAACACATTTGTTGGGGGTGAAGGGGTGCTGTGAACCGCAAACTCCTTTTAATGAGTTGATTATTTGAACTCATTAAATGATTGTCGATTATTTCAACAATCAATTCGTCACGATTAGGTCGATTGATTGTTTCAGACCCGACTATTACAGGACAAACATGGAGGGTTACAAAAGAGCAATATGTTGTTTAAAGAAAACCAAAAATAAATAAATAAATAAATAAATAAATAAATAAATAAATAAATAAATAAATAAATAAATAAATAAATAAAAAAGTTTTTTTTAATTCCACTTAAGTGTAATTCTGTTACATAAAACACACTGTTTATGGTTGTATAACATGGCAAAATGTGACGGAAAAAGACCAGGCAAAATGTGTTGGGGAGAGTATGAAGACATTCTGTTACATTTATGAAGCAGACGTGTTTTAAATAGGCCACATGCAACAGAAACTGCAGCTGACTGTTTCAGTGTGACTGAATTCGGTGAGGTGTGAAGTTGGTCAGCAGTTGTTCTCCGTCTCCTCCCCCTCGGTCTCAGTCATATGACAGCTGACTCTCGACTCCACTTCCTCAAACTTTAAAGCCAGACTCCTGGATCCCAGGCACCGCGTGCGGCTCCTTCTCTCTGTCTCTCTCTCTCTGTGTCTCGCTCTCTCTGGCCTGAACGGGGCCTTCATCTGAACGGCAGCGCCGGGGCGAGAGCAGCAAGGCCCGGAGCTGAACCGCGGAGGCTCCCGTAGCGGCTCGACGGTTCCCCCGGCAGGCATGAGCGGAGGCAGGGGCGGCGGCGGGGCTGCGGTCCGCCGGCGGGGGAGCGGAGGACGCGCCGCAGCCGCGGCTCTGACGCTGCTGACGGCGTTGCTCACCTGCTGCGTCAGGTGCGCGGAGGGCGTCAAACCGAGCAACATCATCCTCGTGCTGGTGGACGACCAGGACACTGTGCTGGGGGGGATGGTGAGTCGGTGCACCCGGAACCACATGCTTGATCGATTGCATTGATCCTTATGGAGCTCGTGACAGCGGCGTGACATCATCATAAACATTTAAAAAACAAAAAAACTTTGTACGAACGCTTTGAGCTTCAGGCATAAACTTCATAAAGTGCAATGTTATTATAGCTACTCTGTTATGATCTCTGCCTGTTATCAGTAAGAATGATCCACTTTGTTTCAGCGATTAATGATTAATCACTTTAACCGAGATACAGATGGCGTTATTATTCTACTCGGTGAAAGCAGATGTTTCTGCAGGTAGATCATAAATGTCACACCTTTAACTGATCACCAGTAAAATGGAGATGATGACGGATTAGTCTGACAACACTCTGACAGGAGTGCCTTCAGGGAATGTTCCGATCCAACTTCTCTCAGGCGATATACCGATCTGTGGGTTTCTTTTCGGTCTGACCTGTTGATTACGATGTTTTCCCTCCCTCCCTGCCCCCCAAAAGATAAAACGTAAAGAAAAATAAGTGCTGCCACTTTTTGATGATGGCTTTTCCATCTTCTAGAATATTAAGATTATAATCAAAGCCCATATTTCTAATGTTTGCAGGATTTGTACAAAAAAAAAAAGCCTCGGAGTATATACTGCATGTTAGGCATCTCCTGGTAGGAAATTCTCATTGTAAGGTAACCATACATAAAAATAATTGATCATTTTTATTAAAGTATTGTGGTATTCACACAAAATCTAAAAATAACCCAGAACATACACCAAAGACACAAAATCTCACCAAGTATTTTTCTAAATCTCTTGATACACTTGAAATACTACTATTAATAATAATGATAATAAATAATTAAGACAAAACTAACAAGTAACATTTCAGCAAGGTATAGGAGCTTGATTCAAGTCAATAGTTCTTGAATATTATATTAGACTAATAATACATCTCCCCCATTTTAAATGGAAAAAAAAAAAATTTGACTTACAGCAAACTCCCTTATCATGCAGAAAGGTTGCTTATGAGTCAGTTTTATCTTCATATTTTAAGTGTACTAAGATATCAACACTGGAAACTAGACAAAAACACGATTAGATTATATTTTTTCTTTTAGTTTTCATGTGAAACAGAAAAGTTGGCCAACATGGCTGTTGAAACTACATTAAAGATGGTGGGAGTCATTACTGTAGTTTCCTCAACAAGATTCTGTTTTTTGGGGGGGACAATAATAACACACCTTCTTACTGGTTGGTTGGTGGCAGTGATGCGTCATCATTGTTTGCCAACTGTCATTAAAGTGAAGAAGGAGAAAGATCTTAATGCGTGTACAGTATGACGTTCCCTCCATTTGTCCAGTGTTGTTGACTTAAATTTCTAAATTTAGACTTGCAGACATTTTTAAAATTGACATTTTCCTCACCTCGTACACCACCTGTTTAAAAATCTATAGTTTTAGTTCATTTGATGGAGAGAGAGAGAGAGAGAAAAAAAAAGTTCAGGCTTATTTATCTTTGACCTGTTGATCACCAATTATATTAACGTCTGGTTGATTGATCGCTGCATCTCTTTAACTGCTTTTGTCAGCGTTCTGGTGTGTTCTCATGCCGGGACATGAGCAGCTTTGCGTGTCTCACACTTGTTTCATTTCGGCAGACGCCTATGAAGAAAACGAAAGCACTGATAGGAGAAGCAGGAGCAACGTTTGTGAACGCTGTGAGTATTTCAGTCTTCTTACTGTTTGTCGTTTTCATAGGAAACCACATATTGTTTTTTTTTTTTTTTTTTTTTTGTTTTTTTTATAGCTACAAAGTCTCGCAAATGTTGTCCACGTTGGTTTTTGTAAATCAACAAGCTTACAGAAGATAGCTCTGTTTGTTTGTTAGGAATCTAGCAGGGAGAGTGTGTGATTGGTTTAACCAAAACCACAAAAATCTCAGTATTTGCCATTTTTTTCTGTTTCATTGTCCATTTTAGTCCTTTTTTTCTTTTTTTCCCTCCTTTGTTTCTTTATGACAGAATCAGCGTCACTTTTAAGTGATTGAGAAATGTGAAACTGCATTGAACAAATGATCCGTTTTTATGATTTTTGAGATAACTGGGAAATATATTTTCTTAAATTTAAATGGCGGATGCATTGATAACTCAGAAACAAAATGTTTGAATTATGTTGTTTCTCTGGGTTATGCTGAGTCGCTCTCTTCTTCGTTGCTCCTCTCCTCTGTAGTTCACGGTCACGCCGCTGTGCTGCCCCAGCAGGAGCAGCATCCTGTCGGGTCGGTACCCCCACAACCACGAGGTGCGGAACAACTCCCTGTCCGGGAACTGCTCCAGCGCTCAGTGGCAGAAAGGACCTGAAGCCGAGGCGATCCCCGTCTACCTCAGCAAGCAGAAATACCAGACGTTCTTCGGCGGGAAATACCTGAACCAGGTCCGAGTTCCCGTCCCGATTTATCCGAACAAAACAAAAGGCTTTCGACAAGCTCACCGACGGCTGTTCTGTGTGCCGAAGTTTGTAATGTTCACATTAGGGGTGGGCATTTGTCGTATCGTTTATCACGATGCATTATTTTATCGCAATAAGAATTTTGATTTATTGTCACTATAGATCTGGTCAATGACGATTAAAAGAAACCCAAAGCCATCCATCGCGTTTCAGTAAATTCCCCTCTTTAAAAAGTCAAAAACATCTGACTTTTTGAAACATTCTGCACAATTGTGCAGAATGAAACAAATATCTGAGCTTAATCTCAAAAAGATTTTTGACAGAGATTTACTCGCGTTTAATTTTTTTCTGTTTAAGGCCCTAAGTGGCCATCGCATTCACCTCCATATTGCACTCAGAAATTTTGAGATGAACCTCAGAAGTTTTGAAGTTTTTCTATAAATTCTCTTTTTTCTAGAAAAAAAAATCTCTGAAATTTGAGATTAATAAGAAAAAATATAACTTTTGGAAATTTTCTGAGCTTCAAAAGCAGAACATTTTTGACTTTTGAAATTCAAAAATTTTTAAGTTTTTTTTTTCTAGAAAATCTGTCAGATTGATCTCAAAAAGCTTTTTTTTGACAGAAATGTACCTTTCGTTGCTATTTTTCCCTCCCCTATCAATGCTGGTCCCAACTCGCCGCTGTATTAACCTCCGACTCACGCTGTGCTCCATCTCCACCAGTACGGCACCAAAGCCGCCGGAGACGTCGGCCATGTCCCCCCTGGCTGGGACCAGTGGAACGCCTTGGTAAGTGCTGCATTAAAACGTCCGTTTGCCCTGCGGTCCGCCGCGGCTCTCTCCTTACCGACGCTGTGTGACGCTGCAGGTGGGGAACTCCCGGTACTACAACTACACTCTGTCTGTGAACGGCAAAGCGGAGCAGCACGGGGACAGCTATGAGAAGGACTACCTGACCGACCTCATCGTGAGTCACACCCTCACACCTGTGACTCCTGCTCTCACTCGGCATCGTTTTGTGAAATCAGTGGTTGTTTACGGGGGAATTTACGGCAGAGCTGCACACATCAGTTGCGACAGAACAGAAATCCAAAAAGCTCAGCGATGTGTGAAGTTAATCATCTGCCAGAGAAACAAGTTGCAGCAGTCGCTTGCTGAGCTTACTCAACATGTCGGTCGTCTTTATGCAGCGATGAGATTTCCTGCAGACACACGGTTTCCTCATTGGGTGATGGTTGATAATCTTTTTGTTTAACCAGAATAACCAGCTATCTATGTGGAATTTGTGATCGGCAGTTTATATAAGAAAGAAAAACAAAGTTCCTGTAAAAGTAAAAAAAGAGAGAAAAGAACAATGTGAGGAAAGGCCTTTGTGTGCAGAATCAATCTATTTTTTGCTCTATTTCACTTCCTGGGTTTCTGTATCAGGACTCTTCTTGATTGGCTCTAAAACCATCTAAATGAAATCTCATGTGTTCAAGTTCATCCAGTTGTCTCCATTTCATTCAGCCTGACTGTCACTGGAGCGCCTTGACGCTTGACTTTTTCAGGCATTCTGTAGATTTGCTAATGGCTGTGCTATGGCTTTGCATCTTAAATTTCTGTCGACTTAATTCCTTATATTAATATTAAAAAGCATCCAGGAGTATTAAAACACCTTGAGCTTGCTTGTACAATATGCATTTATAAGAAATGAATTTAAAAAAACAAATCTTTGTTGCCCCAATCAGTCGGTGCCCTGGGCTGCTGCCCCTGGCCCAGCTCATATCCAAGTATCCTCAGAGTCAGCCCTTTTTTTTGCCACGGTTACGCATTATGACAACTCTACAAGAACACAAAAAGTAAAAGCGAAAATTCTCCCTGCAGCACAGCATCCAAAACCGCCGGGAATAATCGTCCAAACATGCAACGCCTCAACCAAGGACACTGAAAGATAAAAAAACCCCAAACAATCGGAGTTAAAGTGACAGAGACACACCAACATGCTGTTACCATGAGCAACAGAAATAAAAGGTTTTCATATCCCTTTACCCTTTTGGTGTTCTGTCAAGCTACGACCACCAACTTCAATGTATTTTATTGAAGTGATCTGACTGAGTGTATAACTGAAGTTTTTTAAAACGATGTAGTGGAGATATTAACTTTTTATAAAGACCTGGTTGTAAATGACCTTATTAGTATTTTGTGTTTCTTCATTTAAAACAAGTATTTATTGACATAAAAATGTATGCTTTTATTTTGAAAGGGTTTGAAACGGAAGAGTGGTGAAGTGCGACGCCAACGTCAGACAATTAACTGATAATTAACTGCTGGTCATCGCGCAGAAATAGAGCTCATACGGGTCTGAGTAAAACTAGTTAAGGAGTGGTTCAGATTAAAGTGTAAACAGTCAGTCGGTTGGCGCTTGGTTGATGGGGGAACAAGGTGAGAGTTTTTAATATGCAAATATATGTTTGGTTTTACTGTGAAAGTGTGTAGTTTGCCGTTTGGGTGTGATAGTTGTATTTAGTATTAGTATTCGTTGGCTAACCGTTAATAGTTAATACGTTACATTTTATTTTATGAAAGTTTAATTATAGAATATAAGAAAAAAAGGGATTTATTTGCTAATGTAAAATGTTAGAACACTGTTAAGAGTTATTAATTGTATTTTATTTATGTATTTTGTAGCTCTTACGGTGTGTTCACATATAAAGGCATCAAATAAAACGTTGTGAACCATCAGTTTGAGAGACCATCCATTCAACCGGGGACGCTACAGTAAGAGCTTGACCCAAGCTGAGAAGAGCTTCATCCGGAGCTAAGAAAAGGTTCAATCTACTCTCAGCACCAAAGTCCCAGAGAAAGCCATGTTAAGGTTCCAGCTCCACGGCTCCAAATAACGTCTTCTGGGATTTGATGGTCAACTTTATCACCCTGTCCTCAGCATGGAAACATCTGAAAAGGAAACAGAGTACAACGAGGACCTACCTGTCGACGAGGAAGAGGAGCCTCCATGCTCTGTTCGTCAAAGGAGGCCCACAGAAAAAATGCGAGCGTATCAGGAGGAGGAAGCCCACAAAAAGGAAAAACGTCTGCTCAAAGTTTATGATCAATGGAAAAGGCAAGTACGTACAACAAGAGAACAACTGAAAGGAGACGTATCAAACAGTCAAATTGCTTCACTCCTGGACATCTTAGAAAAGGAAAGGGATAGTGTCATAAAGTTATATACAGAAATAAGGGAAATCATCACTCCCTGCAGTGACACAAGGCGACTTATAGATGCATGCGAAGCAGTCACTAATGACATTATCAAAGTTGCATATGAAAGACTCTCAGAGATAGATGATTATGACAGTGGAAAAAGTGAAGGCACGTCTACGCGAACTTCTTATTCCAGACTATGCTCAATCCATTTACAGTTCTTCCATGACACACTCAAGTAAACGCTCAGCTGCCAGTAACTCAAACTCTGCAAGGTCAGTAGCCGCTGTAAAGAGAGCAGAGGCTGCAGCAGAGTTAGCAGCCAAGGAGGCAGAGTATGAATTGTTATTAGAAGAAGAAAAACAAAGAGAAAGGATTCAGCTTTTGGAGGAAAGGCAGAGAAGGGAACTAGAATCTCAAAAACGTGAGTTAGAGAGATTAAAGGCTGAAAAGGAGTTAAAGGCAGCACGAGTTAGATTAATAACTTATGACCAGGAGATAAAGAGGGAAAGCAGTGTTCAGCTTGATTGTACTAGAGCAGATCAGAAGGCTTCTGTAGTTTCTGCTCCCATTCAAGTCCCTAACAGCAACATTGTGTCCACCTCGTCTCCACAAGCAGATGTTCTTTATTTAGCCCAAGCATTACAGGATAGTGTCACCATGAACAGACTGCCAATGCCTGAGCCCTCCACTTTCACAGGTGACCCAATAGAATTCATCGAGTGGAAAGCTTCATTTGTTGCACTCATTGACAAAAGAACATTTCACCTGCAGACAAGCTGCACTACTTAAAGAAATATGTAGGAGGTTCAGCTCGACAAACACTTGATGGCATCTTCTACAGAAACGACAGTGATGCCTACCGGGATGCATGGGAACGCCTCAACCAAAGCTGTATGGACATCCATTTATTGTACAGAAAGCGTACAGACAAAGACTGGCAAATTGGCCAAAGATACAAACAAATGACTCAATAGGATTTAGAGCATTTGCTGACTTCATTCAAACATGTCATGAAGCTATGCCACACATAAACGGGTTAAGCATTCTTAACGATTGTGAGGAAAATCAAAAACTTGTTCAAAAGTTACCGAACTGGGCAGCTGCAAGGTGGAATCGTCAGGCTACTCAGCACATGAAAGAAAATGGGAAGTTTCAAGTTTAAGACACTTTACTGAGTTCATGTCTTCTGAAGCTGAGATTATGTGCAATCCAATCACATCTTTTCAGGCTCTCCACTCAACAGACTTCACCAAAATCAACAGTAAAGCTTACCAGAAAGAAAAAAAAGGCCCACCTCCAGTGTTCTAAATACACAAGTGGTAACAGAAACAGAAAGTTCAAAACAAACGTCAAATATTAAACCACCATGCATGCTCTGTCAAGATGATGGACACAAACTCCATAGTTGTCCTCAGTTTAAAGGAAAATCACTTGAGGAACGTAAGAAAAATACATAAAGGATAAAAGACTTTGTTATGGTTGTCTCAAATCCGGACACAGCGCAAAAGACTGTCGTTATAGACTTGCATGTGAAATATGCAAGAAAAAACACCCAACATGTCTTCATGACTTTAACTATCACAGCGACAAATCACAGACAAACCAAGTTCAAATGAGCACAGAACAAGCTGCAACAACCTTGTCTCTTAATGCAGAAACCAACGAACAATGTGTAAGCACCTCCATGATTGTGCCAGTATGGGTTTCTTCAGAGCAACAACCAGGTAATGAAAGGCTTGTTTATGCACTCTTAGACACTCAAAGTGATACAGTGTTCATTGACCAAGACGTTTCTAACAATCTGAAAGCTAAGTCAACCCCAATAAGATTAAGACTCACTACAATGCTTGGTAAAAATGCAATTGTGCTAGCGAGCGTGTCTCAGGTCTCAAAGTGAGAGGCTACAACTCCTCCGAAATAATTGAACTCCCTCCTGCTTACACTAAAGACTGTATACCAGTTAATCGCTCTCACATTCCTTCCTGTGAAACGGCAAGGCAATGGGATCATCTCAAGGAAATAGTGAATGAGATTCCACCACAGCTAGAATGTGAAGTTGGGCTTTTTAATTGGCTACAGCTGTTCCAAGGCATTAGCTCCAAGGCAGGTCATCTTAGGAGGAGATAAGGTGAACCCTATACTGTCCGCACAGCATCAGGCTGCAGTATCGTAGGCCCCACATCGACTCACAATGACGCTTTTAACATATCTACTGTGTGCCACAGAGTCACAGTCAAAGAGCTCCCGTTAATGACTCCCACTGATGCACTCAGGATTCTTGAGTCTGATTTTAAGGATGATAACAAGGATAACAAATCAGTGTCTCAAGATGATATTCTCTTTCTGAATACACTAAAGGAAGGCATTTATAAAAACAATGAAGGACATTATGAAATGCCACTTCCATTTAAGGAGAGACCTCTGTTACCAGATAATAAGCAAATGGCCACTGATGCGACTTCAAAGCCTCAAAAACAAACTGTCAAAAGACCAAAGATACAAGGAGCAATATGTAAAGTTTATGAGCGAAGTCATAGAGAAGGGTGATGCAGAGGAAGTTCACAACAAAGCAAAAGAAGGAGAAGGGTGGTATATTCCCCATCACGGAATATATCATCCTCAAAAACCTGACAAACTCAGAGTAGTCTTTGATGCTTCAGCAAAATACAAAGGTAACAGTCTCAATGATTATTTGCTGTCAGGTCCAGATTTGCTGAACAATCTAAATGGTGTTCTAATCAGATTCAGACGGCATCACGTTGCATTACTATGTGACATTGAAAAAATGTTTCATCAATTTCATGTGTATGAAGCAGATAGAGACTATTTAAGATTTTTATGGTGGAAAAATGGCAACATGGACTCTGAGCCTCAAGACTTTCGAATGAAGGTGCATCTTTTTGGTGCTACATCTTCACCAGGATGTGCCAATTATGGATTAAAATATCTTGCAAAGGAAAATGAGAAACAATTTCCCCTTGCATCTCAGTTCATAATGAAAGATTTCTATGTCGACGATGGTGTAACAAGTACTGCAAGCATCAAAGAAGCTATTCAGCTCGCCCAGGAAGCTCAGACACTTTGTGCTTCAGGTGGCCTCAGACTACACAAGTTTGTAAGTAATGACAAAACAGTATTAGAAAGCATTCCACCATCTGAACGTGCCTCTTCACAGCAAGCATGTGACCTAGCGTTTAATGACTCTACACTTGAAAGAGCGCTGGGCATTTACTGGCACACTGAGTCAGACACACTGAGGTTTCGCTTTTCGACCCAACGACCAACCTTCCACAAGGCGTGGATTCTGTCTATGGTTGCATCTTTGTACGACCCATTAGGATTCATTTCTCCCTTCGTACTAGCAGGCAAAAAGAGTCCTTCAAGAGATGTGCAGACAAGGCACAGGCTGGGATGATCCCCTTCCCACGAGCTAAGGCCAGTATGGGATAACTGGAAAAATGACTTTAAGAATTTGGAGAAAATCACAATGTCACGCTGTTATGTTCCAAAAGACTTTGGCGAAATAGTAAAAACCGAGCTGCATCATTTTTCTGACGCAAGTTCATATGGTTATGGTCAGTGTTCATATTTAAGATATATAAACAAAGACGATAAGGTCCATTGTGCTTTAGTTACAGCAAAGACCAGAGTTGCTCCGATTAAAGTAACAACAATACCAAGACTCGAACTGACAGCTGCTGTTGTTTCAATTACTGTAAGCAACATGTTGAAGGATGAGCTTGGTTTGACACCGATTAATGAGTATTTCTGGACGGACTCAAAGGTAGTTTTGGGCTACATCAACAATGAAGCACGCCGTTTTCATACATTTGTCTCCAATCGAGTTCAAAGATAAGGCTCAACAGCACCCCCAGCAGTGGAGATATGTTACTTCTGAGCAAAATCCAGCAGATATAGCTTCCAGAGGTTCAAGTGTAAGTGAGCTCATTTCATCAGACTGGTTCAAAGGGCCACAGTTTCTGTGGGACAAGGAAATCCCTCCAGTTGAAAGTATTGAAATGAACCTACCACTTGGAGATCCAGAGGTTAAAAAGGGCACAGGCAGTGAGCACTTTCAAAACAGAGAAGAAAGGTTTGGCAGACAAGCTAACAAAGTTTTCTTCTTGGTACAAAGCCACTCAAGCCATTGCTCGACTGATTCGCTGTGCCAAGAGAAATAAAACGACTAGGCATAGCACAGTACAAGAAAGACAACACGCTAAATGTGCTATTCTAAAGGATGTACAAGCAAATGAATATGCAGAGGAGATAAAGCTGCTTAAACATGGAAAGGCACTTCTCACAAAGCAAGCTGTTTCAAATGGACACTTTTCTTTGACAGTGATGGACTCCTTAAGGTGGGAGGAAGGCTGGATGATGCTTCTTTCTCTTCCTCAATGAAACATCCAGTAATCGCTCCAAAGGGTCACCATGTTTCTCAGTTACTAATTGCTCATTTCCACAGTAAGGTGCAACACCAAGGAAAAGGGCTGACAATCAATGAGATCAGATCAAATGGAATTTGGATTCCTGGCATCAACAAAGCTGTAGCAAACTTTATACACCAATGTGTAAAGTGTCGCAGACTTAGAAGAGAAACTGAGGAACAGAAAATGTCTGATCTACCAACAGTGCGTTTAGAGCCAACGCCACCGTTTACATTTTGTGGAATGGACTGTTTTGGTCCCTTTCTAACTAAACAAGCTAGAAAGGCACACAAGCGTTATGGACTTCTTTTACTTGCCTGTGTTGTAGAGCAGTGCACATAGAAATGTTAGACGATATGACTACAGATGCATTTATCAATGCACTCCGTTGTTTTAGATAGCCATAAGAGGAGCAGTTAGCGAGATAAGGTGTGACCAAGGAAGCAACTTTGTCGGAGCAAAAATGAACTGCAGGAAGCTTTAAAACAAGTGGACTCTAACCGCATTACCACATTTCTGGCCGAGAAGCAGTGTGACTTCAAAATGCACACTCCTCATTCAAGTCATACAGGAGGAGTATGGGAAAGGCAAATCAGGACTGTTCGAAACATTCTGCGTTCTACAGTTTCACTTTCATTAGGCAAGATGGATGACGCATCTTTATGGGCGTTCTTTTATGAGGCAATGTCGACTGTGAACAGTAGACCTCTTACAGTGGATAACCTCAGTGACCCAAACAGCCCAGAGCCGTTGACCCCCAAATCACCTCCTCACCATGAAGTCAAAGGCAGCCCTGCCCCCTCCAGGTAACTTCGTCAAGGAAGACATTTATGCACGGGAAAAAGGTGGCGGCAGGTGCAATACCTAGCAGAGCAGTTTTGGTCACATTGGAAAAGGGAGTATCTATCCAACATCGCAACAAGGCAGAAATGGCACACTCCAAAAAGAAACCTGAAGGTTGGAGATGTTGTCATGGAAAGATGGACGGCTTACCTCGCAACGAATGGAGATTAGCACGTGTAATGGACACAGTAACTGATAAAGACGGACTTGTAAGAAAAGTAAAGATTCGTTTTGGAGAACGGAAGATGGAGAATGGACAATGTTCTCAGAAACCTTCTATAGTGGAACGCCCAGTGCAGAAACTGGTTCTACTATTAGAGACTGTTTAATTATAAGCAAAGTTACATTCTTTCCTATGTTCTGAGTTTTCATAGAAGTTAGGTTACAGGTCATTTATTTTTAGGAAATCATTACCGTTTCTATTTATTTAGTTAAACTTTAATGATTTGGTGGGAGTGTAAATGACCTTATTAGTATTTTTGTGTTTCTTCATTTAAAACAAGTATTTATTGACATAAAAATGTATGCTTTTTATTTTGAAAGGGTTTGAAACGGAAGAGTGGTGAAGTGCGACGCCAACGTCAGACAATTAACTGATAATTAACTGCTGGTCATCGCGCAGAAATAGAGCTCATACGGGTCTGAGTAAAACTAGTTAAGGAGTGGTTCAGATTAGGGTGTAAACAGTCAGTTGGTTGGCGCTTGGTTGATGGGGAACAAGGTGAGAGTTTTTAATATGCAAATATATGTTTGGTTTTACTGTGAAAGCGTGTAGTTTGCCGTTTGGGTGTGATAGTTGTATTTAGTATTAGTATTCGTTGGCTAACCGTTAATAGTTAATACGTTACATTTTATTTTATGAAAGTTTAATTATAGAATATAAGAAAAAAGGGATTTATTTGCTAATGTAAAATGTTAGAACACTGTTAAGAGTTATTAATTGTATTTTATTTATGTATTTTGTAGCTCTTACGGTGTGTTCACATATAAAGGCATCAAATAAAACGTTGTGAACCATCAGTTTGAGAGACCATCCATTCAACCGGGACGCTACACTGGTTATGAGTCAGATTGGAAATTATTTTTAAACGGGAATTCTGTTACCTAATTTGATTCCGACCTGGACTTTGACTGGGCCTCCCTGTTGATTCTTGGGTTCTCTCTGGGTTATCCCTGGCTTCCTTCCTGGCGTCCAAAAATAAGGATGTTAGTTTAATCAGGCTCTCTAAACTTCCCTTGCGTATTTTGCGTGTGTCTCTCTTCGAGTCACTGTAACGCGCACACTGAGATCAGTACAAGTGTGAACGATATTTCACTCTTGTTTCCAGCAGAAACGGTTTCCATTCTTTACTAAGCGAGCGGCGACTGTTCTGGCGAATTATGTCGGCACGTGCTGCTGATGAAAATGTTGCAGATATGAAAGCATCGCATATCTAGAACTGGTCCAAATCATCAGAGCGCTCGACGATTAAACCAGAACCATAATCGTCTTGTCAGCTCAGAAGCCACACAGATGCGTATCTTGATATCACAGGAAGTAGCGCTCCCTTATCTCCTGATGACGAGATGATGTTCTCGTTATCTCCAGGAAAAACGGACTCTTAAAGGGCAAGGCAGATCTCTGCTTCCACACAGTCCCGCTCTGCAAGTGAAGATGCAGCGATTTTTAGCGGCCAAACAAACCGTTTCAGTGGGCAAGTTCAGTTTAACCAAGAGAGCATTTCTGATCCGTTTCAGAAATGCTGAAACCGGTCAGCATGGTTTGTGACGGTGAGTCGGAGGTTTGGCCTCTGAGAAGGAGGAAGTGCTGTGTGGCGCAAACTAAATCAGAAATATCACGAACCGAAACGCAGCATGCTAAAATAAAAAGTGTTCACTCCCTGGGATGTTTTTGTCCTTTTTGTTGCTTTTACAAATCAGTCATAATCAATAATATCTTTTTTTTGTCAAATAAACACCCGTTAGTGTGTTCAAATGTTTTCAAACTAATACATTTCCTCCATGTTTGACTTTACATCAGAGAAGATGTCATTTTTATTGCTTTGGTTTTAACTGACCGACATGAAGAATGACAGACGACTTTTATTTCTCAGCTAAAGATATTCAGAAAAATCAATAAAACATCTGAATCTACTCCAGTCTGTCCATCTGAATATCACCCTAAGGACGTTGAACAGAAATATGTTGGTGTTTCAAAGCAATGAGGGAATAAGCGCTGTTCTCTGATTGGCTGGGTTTAAATCCAGTTTTATGGCAGAAAGCCCAGACTGAGCTGTGAGGGGAGATGAGAATTGAGTGGAATTTCGTAGGAAGACGATGGAGGGAAGAAGGTTGCTGCCGAACCGTCCGTCAAAAATGGACTTTCTTGGCAACAGAGAAACGCCTGAAACCCTGTAGAGCAGTGAAGGACCAGTGTAGACCGGCCGAGTCTTTTACATCTTTGATCAAAACCCATTTTTATTTTATTGATTCTTTTATAACGACAGATATGGAGTATATTTGTATTTTGTCGTCTTACTTTATTTGATTTATCTGCACAGTTCTTGGGTAAACATCTGCCATTGTCATGCGCTATATTGACATCATAATCTGTTTTGCCCTCGTTTCAGCTGAACCGTTCGCTCAGCTTCCTGGACGACAGAAGCCCCCAGCATCCCTTTTTCATCATGCTGGCGCCGCCGGCGCCTCACTCCCCGTGGACGGCGGCGCCGCAGTACCAGAAGGAGTTCAACAACGTGCAAGCCCCCCGAGACGGCAGCTTCGACAAACCGGGGAAGGTGAGGACATGGACGGTGTGTCGCATCCCACATGAAACCTGCTTTTAGTCCGGATCTCTGAGGAACGCCTGTCTTTTTCCTGTTTGCTGTTTCCAGGACAAACACTGGCTGCTGCGTCAGCCTGTCAACCCCATGCCGAACAGCTCAATCACGTTCTTGGATAATGCCTACAGGAGGAGGTAGGAAGAGATGGAGTGGGATGGAGTTGTGTTTAAAAATAACAAAAATCCCCAAACGCAAAGTGAACAAAAATGCAGATGTACAACATTCACTGTGTGGAAAAAAAAAAACCTGGGTACTGGTGGAACACCAGTGCAGCACTTCCTGCACCAGAATGCTTCTGCAACCATTAATAATCAATGTGTAAATTATAAGTCAATTTGTTTAATTTCCTTGCTATGAAATATTCAGCTTTGTTATCTCTCTTTGGAGAGATAAAGTGGGATTGATTGTGGATGATGGTGACGCATAAAACCAGAGCAGAGCATAAGCACGGAAAGCTTTATCGTTCTTATATGTCCCAGTTTCACAATTGCAACGTTTTCATAAAACAAGGAACACAATTAAAATCAAACATGACTTAGTTTGTTCACAAGATGAGCCATTAGAAAACATTGCAGCGCCACAATCCAGCTACTTCCTGTCGTCTTCTTCATGGTCTGCGCCAGCGGCAACATCGTGTGACTCATGTGATGTGGGGAAAAAAAAAGTTTTTTTTTTTGTTTTTTTTTATTCGCCGTGTTTCCATTGAGCAAAGTTATTCTCAAAATGTCAACAAAGGAAACGCAGCTAGCGATGAGCTGAATGTGGGTTGTCTGGTCCAGGTCTGATCAGAATCGCCTCACTCAGACTGTGGCAACTGACGTTCCTGCAGACCCCACACATCCTGGACACAAACTGCTCAGCGTTTTAGCTTCAGAGAGGAGCTGCAGCAGTGACACTTTCTGCCCCATTCTTTCACCCTGACTGAGACTCCAGAGTAAAACTGATCAGACATGACGCTCCGCTGTGTGAAGCATCATGTCTGAAGGAAAATGTTTCCCCCCTGTAGGTGGCAGGCGCTGCTGTCTGTGGACGACATGGTGGAGAAGCTGGTGAAGAAACTGGACAGTATAAAGGAGCTGAACAACACCTACATCTTCTACACCTCAGATAACGGCTACCACACAGGTCTGCTCCAGCGAACCCCTGAGGGCGTCCTCAGCTTCCATTCAGCATCTGCAACCGACGCTTTTCTTTTCAACTTTAAAAAAATAAGTAAGCAGCTTCACATTGTGTTTCTACTTGTATGTAATTCCTCTGTCCGATCTGCGCAGGTCAGTTCTCCCTGCCCATTGATAAGAGGCAGCTGTATGAGTTTGACATCAGGACGCCGCTGCTGGTCCGTGGCCCTGGCATCAAACCAAACCAGATGATAAAGGTCAGCCATCCTCCACCAACGCTGATTTTCACATGAATTATTGTGACGTTCCAATTTTAAAAAAAAAACAATTTCTCTCTTTCAGGCTCCGGTGCTGAACATCGACCTCGCCCCCACCTTCCTGGACATTTCTGGCGTCAACCTGTCCGCCGTCAACATGGACGGACAGTCGTTCCTCGCTCAGATGGTTCGGCTGCACGGTTTCGCTCACAGACATGATTCCCTTTTATGATTCCGAGTCCACCTTAAATCCTGACCGAGGTTTCTGTTCAGGCCCCGTCGCTGCGGAACGGCACGGCGCGGCCCTTCTTCCTCATTGAATACAACGGAGAGGGAAATCCAACCAAGGACCCGACCTGCCCGAAGCTTGGCCCTGGAGTGTCTGTAAGCAAACGCTGACGTCTTCATCACCGATCTAAAAACCAGGACCCGAACGCACAGAGGGCCTGATGGTCTCAAATCTAATTCTCACTTGTTCAGATTTCTAGGCTGAACTTTCTCTGAGCCTAGAAAGTCTGATGGGTTTGAGGAAGTGTGAATGTAACGTTATGTGATCTGGTTGATGTTGACATCGACGCTCAGCTGTCAGCAGTTCGCTGTGATTTCCTGCCTGTGTGAACTTGTTTGGCAAAGCGACCAACATGAAATGGGGAAGTGAAGGAAACTAAAGTGGGAGCAAGACCTGCTGTTGCCACGGCGCTGTCCGTCTCTACTCCGTCACCATGACTTGTTCGATGCAGTTGTTCCCGTCACATACTGAGTCAAATTAAACAAGTTGTCCCCATGTGTTATATCTGGAGCAGAATTTTTTTCTTTTTCTTTTTTGTTTCTTGTCACCAGAAGAGCTCCGTAAAATTCTAAGAACTTTAGAATGGAAAAAAAATCCTACGCTTTCCACTAGAGCTGTTTCCAGTCTTGGGATTCTTTGTGTATTTGTACTTCTTCGTTTTAAATTGTCCATTCTGGATGCTGGAGCTTGTAAGGAATAAGTTCTGGGTGAAATGATGAGTGAAATCTTTGTAAATGATCATTTCCCACAGTGAGAATGTATTGGAAACACTTGCTGAACTTGTGAGCTTTTTCGAAACGCGTTTGAAGCGTCATAGGAATCCCAGGACCATAGATTAGAGTTACCACAAGACGTGCGCTGTGCATTTTAATGGGATTTTCTGTGCAAGTCCATCACAATTTATCGCGTTAATAGAAAATGGAAGAGAAATTCACTTCAGATTGAAATCTGTTGTCACTTTACATTCCAAATGTGTGCATGTTAAGGAAACTTGAACTTGTTTTCCAGCAATGTTTCCCGGACTGTGTGTGTGAGGACGCCTTCAACAACACGTATGCCTGTGTGCGGACGCTCGACGGCAAGCAAGACCTGCAGTACTGCGAGTTCGCGGACAGCGAGGTAACGGCGACTCAGCACCTGAACCCCGGAGCGGTGTGTGTGTGTGTGTGTGTGTGGGTTTGTGTGTGCGTGCGTGTTCGTGCGTGTGTGTGTGTGAGCAGAGGCGGCGTTTAAACCTGTCTGGTGTCTGCAGTCTTTTGTAGAAATGTACAACATGACTTCAGACCCGCACCAGCTGGAGAACATCGTGAAGAAGGTGGATCCGTCAATCCTGCAGGACATGAACCAGCGGCTCATAAAGCTGCAGTCCTGCATGGGGGACAGCTGCCGTAACATCAAGTAGAGGGGAAGACGACGAGCGTCCTGATGCTTCCGGACAGGTAGACAGACATTTTGATTGGTTTATAGAGGAAATTTTAAAAAAAACCCAGTACTTTCAGGTTTCAGGCTCCCACTGTTGTTCACGTTTGATATTTCTGGACGCCACCGTTCAGAGGAGAGAACTGGTTTTCCTTTAGGTCTGCGCTCAGAGCTGATGGTTCACTCTAATGGTTCTTAAAGTTTTTGCGTAGTCAAACGCCTGTCGTCTGTACTCCATCTCAGAAAGCTGGGGGTCGTCCAATATGGCCGCCATGCACATGAAACACAAACAAGTTGCAGAATTCGCTGCTTTATTTATCAGATGGTGTCGATAAACCAGTGACACATTTTGTCTTGTTGCTCTTTGTCAACTTATCTCTAAAGTGTCTGAATGCACAAAATGCTAATGAGTACATTGCTGCTGGTGTTTCTGGCTAATAGCGGTTAGCTAGCTCACTTAGCAAAACAACTGGCCAGCTCTGCTGGATTTTCTGACCTTTAAGGCAAACAGACCATTAACTTAGCAACAGCTAGCCTAGCCTAAAAATAACAAAATTAAAATTGAAAAAATATCCTGCTGCTCAAAAGAAACAACTTACATGATACAGGAATGAATAAACAGTTTTTATTGGGTTTTACATTCAGCCACATTAAAAAAGCTTTAACTAGCGCTTGACGAATCAAAATGTCTGCCACCTTTCTAAGCGGTTGCCTGTTCATCTAGTCCTTTTAAAAGCGTTCTGTTTGTCTTTTAAAGCACATTTCTTTTTCTTTTATTTTGTTTTTAATCCACGCTGTGACATCATATAAAACACACTATAATGTTTAACACAGAAACATAAGAAGCTGTCAGACGTAACGATTTGTTTCTGATGGCGACGTCCAGCCAAAGCCTCGTCCGTTCTGCCGTAACCGTCTTTCTGTTGGACGAAATGAGACTTTAGGGGTTTTGTTTTTGTTGTTTTGTTTTTGTTGTTTGTTTTTTTGGGTCTGATGTCTCCCGCTCCATGCAGCTGTATGGAGCTGTATTGTCAGCCAGCTGTAGCGTCACTCTCCATGTTTAACTCGGTCACTGTGAACTGTGGAACTCGTCTCTGTTTTCATGCAGATCTTTTTATATCATTTATTCTCTGCAGCACTTTGAGGAAAAGAAATAAACAGAGTTCGGAGTCGGACGCTCAGTCCCATCTTGTGCCTTGAGATGTGAAAAATTGACATTTTATACTAAAGTTTGATATGAATTTGTTTTTTTTTTTTTTGGATTATCCATGTTGTGTTTTGGAGGTGAAGGATGTTCAGTGTTCTTGAATGTCTTCTCTGATTTCTGAATAACTGGAAAGGGATTTTTTTTTTTAATTACCTTTAATCTTGTGTGCCTTTTTGTTTTTGCACAAAATATGTGTAAATTGCCTTAAATGTGAATGGATTTGCACTGTGATGATTGATTATTGAAATAAAGTTAATTTTACTATGATCATGGAAGTATTTCCTTTAATGTCGCTGTCAATTCAGGTCCTGTTGGCTCTTCAGTTTCACTCATTTTTGTTGAGTTAACATTGGGTTTTATTCCTACTTTGAATTTGGTGGAAAAAAGAAATTGCTATGCGTTATTACATGTGTGCATAGTATTTATTAATATGCATAAGGACCAGTTGGCCTTCCGGTCTTTAAATCAACACAAGGAGAGACATTTTAAGTTTGTAGAATCGGTCATGTGCCGCATGTCACATATATTTTAACTGGACGGTTTCAAACTATTTGATTAATCCTGGCTCCGCCCACTGAGTTTAATGGCTGAAGGTTACAGTTGAAATTAATTTATGAAGCGCTTCATTTAAAAAAACAAAAAACAAAACAAAAACATGACATTTAATGTCTACTTGTAAATGAAATCAATACATTTAGCTTAGCTCAAACTAATTCTACATTAATTTACTGCTATTCCCAGAGACATTAACATAATTTTAGGAGTTACTTATTGCAATGTGGAACTCCTCACTCTCCATAATGTTCTAGGTAAATATTTGTATTTGTTCTGGTGGTTACATTTTTTTAAATTTCCTTTTAGAAAATTCCTTTTCACTCAATGCAAAAATAAAACTATTTAATGTTGCCAAAATATGAGAGCAATCCAAATGTACTCTTGCATAAACAAGTTTACTTGGGCAGTTATTTGTGCTATTGATGATAAATTCAGTTTGAATGAAAAATACAAAAATCTAAAATAATTTTATTTGAAGGAGTTATTTAGCTAAAGCTTTCTTGCAGTGAATTAATATAAATCTGCTGGCATTCTGCAATAATCCTAAAAGTTGTCAGCAACATAAACTAAAGAGCAATGAGTTTCTGCCGACTTGGAGCATAAAAGGTCACATTGTGCAAATAAAAGATGACTTTAAAACCTGGATTTTATTGTCACTTTAATCTGTTCAGATTCTATGTCCATTCATTATAACAGCAGCTCACGTGTTTACATCTCCACTCATTTCTAACAAATCTATACAGCATTTAAATGCACAAATTTGCACAAAATATACAAAATGCAATCTTGATATCATCTCAGTCTGGACATTTTTGATTGAATGCAGACGCCATAAAAACAGGTCCGATGCTCCAGTTACAAATTAAAAGATACAAAAGACATATCAATACATCATTGGACAGTTCTGTCCAATGCTCCTTTCTTAAACATTTTCATTTTAAGATGATTCAAAGACAGACGTGCTCGTTCTGTCAGATGTACTTGTATACGACTTTTTCCTGCAGCGTCTGGATCTCTAACTTCACCGGACATTTATAGAAGTGGGACAGCAGCTCCTCCGAATAGCCGATGAAAAAGTAAAACCTCTGAGGCGCCATCTTCTGCAGCATCAGCGCGCACACGACGAGCACGTTTCCACGGCGCTTGATCACCACCTCGTTGGCCAGGCAACCGTGGAAGGTCCCGAACATGAACTTCCGGATGAAGACGTCCTCCACTGTCCGCTCCGCCGCACCCTGCTCTCCCTTCAGGTTACCTGCCAGAGCCAAATATATGAAAATTTTTTAACCTGTCATATTTCATATAAGTCCACCATCTTGACTGCTTATTTGCTTATTTTATGGCCATTTATCTATCTCCATAAATGCTAAAAACAAATGGCCATCAAGGCCATAAACTGATGAAATATAATTTTATAGTCTGGAAACTAAATGGAAGGAGGAAGAGACCAAATGGTATCGGGAGATTTGAAAATGGGCTTAGAATTGGCCCAAAGACACCATCTCAGGAACATAATGTGGCAGCACTGATGTTATTATGCATCTCAGTTGTTCAGTTGGTGGATTTGTGCTGTGAAGCAACGTTTGGCCTTTCTTTGGTCGTGCTTACTGGGGTGCTGAGACAGCCATCCTTTGCGGTGAGCGATGTGATGAGGATGCAGCGCTTGCTCGTACGTCAGCGGCTTGTCTCCTTTGCCAATTCGGATCCGAGCCGCCCGGTTCTACGAAACGACCGGAGAGGGAGACGAGACGGAAAAGCAGCAAAAAAGAGTTACGTCAGCACAACCTGCTTTAGTTGGACAACGCTTTAGTCACAACCGATGAGAAAAACAAGAAATGACCGTGTTCCGACTTGCAGATTGCATAACCCAGTTGGGTTTTTACAAAAGCATTTCACTATGACTGCAGAAAATTGTGTCCATTCTTTTTTTTTTTTTTTAAAAAAACAAACACATCAAAAGACTGATAATATCGCTCAGCAGCTTACAAGGAACCAAAAGCAACAGGATGCATGTTTACCTTGCAGCACACCGCTGTTGCATGGAAGCTTCTGCTTTCGAAGGAACTGTACAGCGAACTAGATCGGGCCAAAGCAGTCTGAGAAAAATGGAAAAACATGAAGACCAAAACAAAGTCCAAGATGAGTCGAGACTGATTAAATGATGTTTGCAGGACGTTTCAGGAAACAAAATCACATTCAGAGTAGGCAACAAATAAGTCCCACTCTTTATATTTATTATTCTTTTAATTGCGTCATTCAGATAAACTCAACACTTGTCAATATAATATAATATAATATAATATAATATAATATAATATATTCTTAATATAATCTTACTTTAAAACAAACTAAGGGAAATTTTTAACCACAAACGAATTATTTACTTGGATAAATTGGATAACTGACATTAATAGCCATTTCACAGTGATTATTATTATTATTAGGGACATTTACTTTACAGAAACATAAGGATTTATGTAATTTTTTTGTTCATTCATTCGCTATTTTATTTTTATTTCAATGGTTAAGGACAAAACAGAGATGTACTCAAAAGCTAAATACATTTTCAACAATAAAGTTAGAAAGCTCTGAGGTAAGGTGAGCACACATAAAACAGACTAAAAGGTCATTATCATCAGAAATAATGTTTAAATATTAAAATCATTTCACTTTCAGTCATTTTCTTACCAGCAGCCTCGCGCTCCCTGTGAAACTCAAGGACGCCGCCATGTTTCCCTCTCGTTGAAACGTGAACAAAACGTCAACTAAAGGGAAATTATTTATTCCCTCACTCCGGAACAGTTACTAAGATGTGGTGGAATCTGTTTCTGGACGCTGCGATTATTACAGCTTGCGAAAGATTCCCTGAATATTCATTCTGGCCTAAAGCTGCAGTGCCAATCTGGAGCTGGAACTGGAACTCAAGCGGCGGTTATAGGTTTCCGCGGACCCATGATAGCATGTACCAACCGGAAATGCAAAAATAAATCAGATTAAAAACTGGTACCAAAGTAGAAATTTTTAGTAATAGTAAAAATAAAACCTAAAGAAATATAATTTACGAGATTTAAAAGGTTTTTTTTCACTCAAAAATATGTTTTACTATTGATAAAAATACAAATAAACACAGAAAAATTTGTCATGACTTAATTATTTTTTTTTATGTCTATTGGAATGTTAATTTTACTGTTTGTTATTACTATGTTGGTTTTGTTGTTTCCACTTATGCTGTTGGATGTTCCCTGCATAAATTAAAACGTAAGAATATGATCAACTACATTTGAACTGCACTGAACAAGTAATCAATTTTATTGCTTTTAAATACACTTTTGTCCAAATGTAGTTTTAACTTTATTTGAAATTCACCCAATCCATAGTTATTTGGGAAAGTATCCACATGAGTGCCTGAAGTGGACCTCCACAGGAGTCAACTACAGAAAATATGACCTACTTATAAATATTATTAATTTAAGTAAGTGAGTAAAAATAAATAAAAAAATGGATTTAAAATTTTTTTTTTAAATATGTTTAGTGATCATAGAAATATTTTTGCATCAATTCGCTGTAGCTGTATGTCTTCAGTCTAACATACAGTCTAGGAAAAACAAAGAAAAATCTCCATAGAGAAAAGTGGACTTTTATTTTGAAACCCAATAACCGGAACCAGGTGTATTGTTCTGGAAAGAGGAAAACATTGGTGAAGAAAGCTCAACTCGTCCCGCTTATTCTCAAACTTCTGCGTCCTGACGGTGTTCGGCTGTCGGACTGAACATTCCTCGGGTTTGTTGACAGACGGAACCATTGGACGGTCGGATGGCGTCGCCGCCGGAGATGACAGAGATGTACGACAACGCTCTGCTGGGGATCCTCCAGCACGTTGGGAACATTCAGGACTTTCTGCAGATCTACTTTGGCTTTTTGTACCGAAAGACGGACTTTTACCGGCTGCTGTCTGGTCCTGACGACAGGATGGGCTTCCCCCCCGGGGTGGCGGAGAAGATGGTGCTCAAGGTGAGATTTTAAGTGCACAGGCGTCATGGCAACGGCCACCCGGAAAACTGTCATTTAATCTGAATTTCACGGCTTTGAACCCAGATTACATCCTGTAATTAAAAAAAAAAGAATAATTGGATTGATTGTGAAAATGTGCCAACAATTTACATTTTAGACAAGTTGATAAGGAAGAAACATTACATCAACATTAATGAATAATATTTGCAGGTAAATGTTAATTTAGTTAAACTGTACTTGCAGGCCAAGTCAGTCCTTGAACTTGGATTTAATTTTTTTACACTGTATGATTTTGCATCTTTCTTCTGTTGGAATTCCGCTCAATTTCATGCTGGAATTTCTCCCATTCACCTGGATTCCTCCGGCAGAATTTCTACCTGACCAATCAGTGAACAGGAGGAGGAGCAGTGAAGGACCACTAAGATTTTCTGCTCTATTTTAGAATTGTAGTCTGCCTGTAATTTGACCAATTGCAGCAGAGGGAGTGGAGGAAGCCATTCAGTCCATATTGGAATGAATGGCATATTTTAACTTTTAAATATGGAATTGACATGAAGTGAAAGGATTAAACAGATTCCTCTATATCTCTCTCTCATTTCCAAACACTTTCTCCTGACAGTGTATTCCTACTTTTAATCAGGCCATATGCTCTGATCTTTCATCCTCTCCAGACATTCGGGTTATTCGAGAAGCTGGCTGAAAACGACAGAGAGCGAGCGCTGAGCGAGCAGCGGAAGAGGGAGGCCAGCTCGCGTGCTCCCCCTGCTGCCCAGGAGGTGGAGGTGTCCTCTGAGCCCTGCCAGGTCACCGAGGGGAAGAGCGGCGCTGAGCCATCGCTGACTGAGAGAGCTTCCTCTGGCGTGGGCCAAGTTTCCGCTCCTGCAGCCTCTGGAGATTCTGGGAGATCGCAAGCCGCTAGCAGCGGACCAAGAGGTGAGGAAGGACAGGCAGCGGCTAACCGTACAGCAGCAGCAGCAGCAGAAGAAGACAGGTGAGTGCCCCCCGCCATGTTCCAGCTCTCAGGTTCCCAAACTTTTCCATCCAAGAACTTTCAAGCCGTATGAAAAACCCACAGGCAATGCAACAAAATATGTAAAGAATGACACAAATGGTAAAATATTTATTTTTCTATAAATATTAAAAAGATGATCATTTACTTATGCGACTGGTGAATATGTTTTGTAATCCCTCATTCTACAACACTGCCAAATAAAATCTAAATCTATGTTGAAGCTAAGTCTCCTAATAGAGTTTGACTTTTTGAAATTGTCTTACGCTGCCCTCCAGTGGCAGCAACATGCTATAACAGATAAAAATCCCTTTTGAGGAAGGCGGAGAAAATGTGTTCAAAGATTCGAAGGCAACATTTGAAATAAAGGGAAGCAAAGTCATTTTGGATGAATCACTTGAAAATGATTTCTGCCTATGTTTGCATTTTAAATAAGTTAATAAAATGTAAAAAAAAAAAAATCCTTTTTTTGTGCATGCTCTTGTTTCAGGCCTCAGAATGAGTTCCAGTCCAACGCGGACAGTTACAACGGAGCCGTGCGGGAAAACTACAGCTGGTCCCAGGACTACACCGACGTGGAGGTCCGCGTGTTCGTCCCCAAGACGGTGGTGAAGGGCAGACAGGTGAGCTGAGTTCATTCCACCTCCTGACATGTCCAGACTCTTCCGTCGTCACGGCGCTAACCGCTGCCCACCTCCGTCCCTCAGGTCAGCGTTAGCCTGCAGAGCGGCGGTCTGCGAGTGAGCGTGAGGGACGGAGCGGAGGAGAGAACGCTGATGGAGGGCGAGTTCACGCACAAGATCAACACCGAAGACTCTCTGTGGAGTCTGGAGCCTGGAAAGTGCGTGCTGGTGAGTGCGGCGCTCTCAAGAGTCTGACGCCGCTGAGCGTTTAGTACCCAGGCTAACCCGGCAGGTGTGCCCCGCCGCAGCTTTCTCTCAACAAGACGTCCGAGGTCTGGTGGAACGCGGTGCTGAAAGGCGAGAAGGAGATCGACATCAACCAGATCAACCGCGAGCGCTCCATGGCAACGGTCGACGAGGAAGAGCACGCCGTTCTGGACAGGCTGACGTTCGACTATCACCAGAAGCAGCAGGGGAAACCGCAGAGTCACGAAATGGTGAGGAGCATCAACATATATTGTAATAGCCGCGCATCCGTTAACCATCGCCCTGTGCAAATTGAAAATACAAAAATATATTTCCTAAATGGTAATGCGGCAATTAAAAAAAACAGAAAAAAAAATCTTTTTTTTTTTTTTACATAAAAAATGTTTGCTCTAGGATGGTGTTTTTCTGGGGGCCGTATCAAAATAAATGTATTTCATAAAACTGCAATGGAAACATTTTTACATATTATGTGAGTCACATGATCAACAGCTGATTTTACTACTGGTGAAAATGACAAAGCGACGACAGGAAGTCGCAGGAGGACGATGGCTTGCTTTTTTTTGTGTGGGCTGCTGTCTCCACCAGAGCTCTCAGCGTCACCGTTCATAAAAACCTTGTGTGTCGTTGGAACATGTTGAATCCATAACTCCTTTGTAAAAACATCGTCTACAATTTTCCCAAAACGCTACACGCTCCCAAGTGGGCGGGGTTTGCCGCTCTGAAGCCTGAATAAGATGCCGACGTCTCCTCTGATTGGCTGATAGAAGGCGAATACTAGCATCATGGCAGAGTGGCAAATAAATCTGATTTATCTGTCGCTGCCAGGATTTTTAATTACTTAAATATTGGGAAAAAGTGTTTCTGTCGCAGCTTTGCAAAATGCACCAATTTCAATTAAACCTCCTCTTATTGGAAATACTTTGAATCAAACTTTTTCCTTTCCCGATTCATGCAATTTTAACAGATAAAGCTCCAGACCTCAAATCTGACTAAAACCAAATCGCAAAGTGATTTTTAACCCATCGGGTGTTCAGGGTAACATCTGCTTGTGCTTTGGCTCCTAGAAAGTGCATGAGATGCTGAAGAAGGGCTGGGACGCAGAGGGCTCGCCTTTCAAGGGCCAGGAGTTCGACCCGTCCATGTTTGACATCCCGCCCAGCGCCGTGCAGTTCTGATCGGGCCAAAGACGAAACAACTCACTTTTATCGACAGGACGGCATCGCAGGACGGTCAGACGGCGCACAGGATCATCAAACAAGACGAGCGGAAGGAGAATAGTGACAGAGACGCGTCCTGATGGCAAACACCAGGCTGATGTCTGTGAAGGGCTTTCTTTGTTCGGTTATTATTTATTGAGATCCGTGGTGCCTGTTTCTTTGTTTTCTGGTTTGATTTTGTGGAACCAGCTCCCCCTGTTGGTAAACATCTGTACAGCAGGTTTCCTGCTAAAGTCTCAACCAAAGTTTCTGGAGATTCAACCCAGTCCTGCTGCAAATATCTTGCTTTTATCTGTGGAACCAATGCTGGAAAATGTCATAGAGATAAAGGTTGTTTTTTTTTCCCACCAACTTATTAACTTCTGTCTAATTTTAAAAGTCAAAGAAAGACAAATAGCTGCCAACAACATTAGCGAAGGGATGACCTGATGAGCTGATTGTTCAGGTTAGAGCTTTTCAAATGACTTGTTGAATAAAACATGTTAAATATATATATAAAAAAAGCCTTAAATCTTGACATTTTATCTTTTTAGTTTTCAAAAAATAGAGAAGATTTGAATGAAGTTTCCAGAGGCCACCAAAGATCATCCCTCTGCTAATGAATAAAATCAAATGAAATGGATACAAGTCAGTAAATGTTTGTGCATCATGAGATCTTTGTGGCTCCAGATTCATTGGTTTTGGGTCCATGTGTGGCTGGGGCTCTGTGGACATTTCCAAGACCTCTGGAAACTTTCACTGACAAGATTTGAATTGAGTGGGAACTTCAGCCAGGAGCTTCTTAAAGAGACAGACACCAATTTGCGGTTTTTGATCGAGCATCGTTATAACACCCGAACGAAACATCCGACCAGCTCAGCTCCCAGCAGCCCCTCCCCTCTCCGTGGTTTCCACGCGTTCCCCTCGTGTTTTCCCACTTTCCTTCCTTCCTCCCTCTCCGGAGGATCACGTCATGCAGTGAGCGTCTCCTCCCGGTATTTAAAGCGTCCGCGCCGCCGCTCGCCTGCCTCTGCGGAGCGGATAGAGCCGGGGACCGTGAGAGCGCACCGGGCCGCAGCGCAACCACTCAGCCGTCCGGAGCGCCGCGGTGGGCGGAGACTGAAGCCCCCCTCCACCACCCAGCCACCAAAACAGAGGAAGGAAAAAAAAAAAAAAAAAAAAGGTCCGCAGCCACAGCAATTCGGGACTCCCCTCCCTCACACACACACCACACACACATACACACGCGCACACACAAACACACACACACACACACACACACAAGCACTCCGGCCCGTCCGAGCAGCAAGGCGTCATGGCCACCACCACTTGTACGCGCTTTACAGATGAGTACCAGCTCTACGAGGAGCTCGGCAAGTAAGTCCGCGTTCGGGGTGTTGTGTGTGTCCTGCATGCCCGCCTGCATGACCCGGTGCTGGACGCGGACGCGGCGTTAGGGATGGAGGTCTGGAGATTCCCCCCTCTCTCCTCCACCTCCCTCTAATCTGCAGGGATGCTCCAGAATGTTCTTAAAAAGCTTTTTTTTAAAAAAATTAATTAATTTATTTTTTTGCCTTTGGACTTCTTTAAAACGCAGAAGATATTCGAGGAGAGTTATCAAATGAGCCCGAGGAGGCAAGAATCACTCCTGGGCATCCCCTCTTCCTCCTCCTCCTCCTCTTCCTCTTCAGCTCCTCATGCCCAGAGGCTAATTAGGGACAAACAGGCCTGACATGGGGGGGGTCATGTGTTGGATCTGCTGTAATGATCTGCTGGGAGTCTAATGAGCTGTGCCTTGTGGTTTTATTTTACTTCTTATTTTTGGAACATGTGTCTGCAGACAGAACCAGAGAGTCTGAGGAGGGCGACGGGTCCCTCAGTGGGCAGATGCGAAGTGGACTCAGTGTCTCTGTCAGGCTGTGCGTGGGTAGAGAGAGAGGATCTTTCTGCAATGTCTGCCTCACAGGAACATTCATTCCACAGCAGGAAAAAACACAGAGAGCGAGAGAGAGTGAGAGAGAGGGAAGGAAGTTGAGATGTCCATTTTATTAAACCCTGAATGATTAGTTTAGCAGTTTTCTGTTTGTCGCTCGAGGAAAGACAAGCTTGAAACAATAGGATCTGCTGGAGAGGCAGGAGCTGCTCCAGATCCTTGTTGGCGCTTTGCTTGTGTCTGATTTTATTTCAGACTGACTCCCCGCTCTGGCTCGGTGAATCTCTCTCTGGGACTTGGACTTTTTTTCTTTTTTTAAAAATCTTTTTTGTTTTTTACTCCAAACTTTTACTTATTTTGTCGTATTCCAGTCCCAAACTCCAAATGTATAAATGGCAAACTAACCCGGAGCTGTTGGAAGTTTTATCGCAATGTTTTTTTTTTTTCGCGGTTCTATTGCGATAACGATAAAAGTAACGATTTATTGTCATTGTCTTAGGTGACTGCATGGCGCAGCCCTGGTATACGACAAACAGAGGAGAAAATAGTAAAACGGGTCATTTTGGCAATGACATCATTAATTGCAATTTATAACGACATCAGCGAATGTGAAATTTATCACGATAAATAATAAATGATACGATATGACAAATTCCCACCCGTATGCTGAATGTAATTGTGAAGTGGGAGGAAATAGATAGATTAGTTTCTCACCTTTTTTTCCCCCAAAATAAAAAACTGAAAATCTAAAAAGTGTGGTGTGCATTTGTATTTCAACCCTCTGAGTCGATACTCAGCCTTATTTTGGTAGTGTGACTCTGTGAGAGTTGTACGTTTAGAGACTGAAGTGTTTGCTCATTCTGCTTTCTGAAACAGCTCAGGCTCTGTCAGACTAGAGGGTGTCTGTAAATTAGACTTAGCTCTGGACTTTGACTGGGCCATGCTTGGATCTAAACAGGAGCTTTATGGGGCTTGTTGTGTATTGTCTGCCTATATTCCCATCAACTGACAGGCTTTCTTGGCTCTGCTGAGGGAAAACATCCCCACAGAATCATGCTGCTGCCACCTTGTGTCACACTGGGGAGAAATGTTTTCCTCTCATGGTTAGATGGCAAAAACCTGATGCTGTTGCAAATGTTGTACTGTAATATTGTCAAAGTAATAGTTTTTGTTTTATAGCTTATATTTTTATGTCACAATTTGACATAAAAATATCCTGTTGAGCGTTAAAAGGCCGCTAATTTACAGTGTATTTTGAATTAAAGCTTGACATTTGTACTGCCACCTTGTGGTGACAACAAGCCATTACAACAAGATGATGGGGGAGAAAATAGACTCTTGAAAAGCATCTTAGGAAAACGTTTTCCTTCTCCACAATCATGTCTTTAGAAAATTTTTGCTGGAAATTCACTTGTATTTATTATTTATTATTCGTTATTATTATTATTATTATTATTATTATTAGTAGTAGTAGTATATTTGTCTTTTTGAACATTCACCATCCTCTGTGCCTTCATGGAGGGTTTTGTGGCTGCGTAGAGTTTAACCTGTGATCAGGTTAGACACCAGCTGCCCTCTGAGATTAACTAATCCAGGGTTTTGGCCCCAGACCCGGGGCCCTCCTGCTGCCTCCCACCTGCCCTGCAGAAGACGCGCCACGCGGAGGCTCTGCTGCCTGTTTTCCACGGCCAGCGCGTGTCGCGCTCACTCACCCGGCCTCCTCATAATGTATGCAGCCCGTAGAGAGAGAGAGAGAGACAGACAGAGATGGGCTTCTGGGAGTGAGTGTGTCATTGCGTAACAATGCTGAGGTGGGATAAAATTATCTCGGGATGACAGAGGCGGTTATTTCCGTCGGTCTCTGCAGGATTCGGTGAACAAAGGTGATCCTGAAAGCTTCAGAGAGACGCTTTACCCCCCAGATCGGAGCTCCGGGTGTCACTGGAGTTATTTTGGTCGTCGTGCACCAGACACGTTGCTGCCGTTGCTTAGATACTACTTTTAGCAGATGCAAAAGATCCGCACCTCACTTCAGAGTGGGATTATTAATACAATAGATGTGTCACATGCGGCTGCGATGACGTAACGCTGACATTTGTTGGCAACTCAGTGGACTCATCGAGTCTGAGCTTTGATTTGCATTCGATTCTGTTTGAAGGTGCAGGAAAAGTTCACAACCCAAGTCGGTTCTGATTCGGTTCCTGCGTTCAGTTTTCCATCCCTTATCAAACACAAAGAATCTGATGAATTCACAACACAGTACAGATGTTCCAAAAAAACAATGGCAGGGTGCAAAAGCCCTTTGAATATCTTCCAAATAATAAATGAATAAAAATGAGGTAAATCAGTCAATAAATAAATGACCCAACAAAAACCATCCAGGCAACTGACAATAGAATAAACTTGTTTTAATGTATATTTTTATTTTAGTTTCTGAAATCAGAAAAAAAAAAAAAAAAAAAAGACTGACATTTACTAGTGAGCCAACTGTTGCATAATGACATTTTAACTTTCAGCAGCTGGCAGTCAAAGGCTTTTCTTTCAGTGTCCACATGAAGTTTGAGACTCTTGAACTAAACTGAAATACGTTTTCAGGCGATTCGATGACAGTAAATATGGAATCAGACCTCAGTGAACACAGGCGGTTAGAGACGGTTCATTGCACATGTAATGACATCACAGGAACAAACTGCAATTCGATTATAGATTACAGAAACCTGCTGGTAATCCTGCTGACAGCTTTGGAAAATGCAACAGTTTTTCAGTTGAAAACATGAAAGTCACAGAGAAGGTGGAACGAGTTGTGAAACGGGAGAAAAGAACTTTTGGGGTTTTGTGTTTGCATCTGCTGATTTTCTAGCCGACCGTCATTAAATATTAAACCATAACCAAAATTGTTTCTAGTATCAATGAAGAACAACATCAGGACATCGGATGACGTCTACTCACATGAGCCAGTGCAACATGGCAGCATGTGCAGCACATGTCATGTGCTGATGTTCAGGAGGATCATGCATTGTTGCATTGTTCTGTAGCTAAATGCTAACAAAAGAGCTAGTTAGCAAGTGGCTAAAGTGAGCAGGAATTAAACCCTGCAGAGGGAGTTAAACCTCCGAACGCGACACTTTTTCCTTCTCCACAATCATGTAATGCTTTGATTAACCCAGAGAGGATTTGATTCATCAGAGCTGGATTTGATTCAGGAATCGAGGCTCAGCTCGCGGCAGCAGCCGTCTTTTGAAGTGAAGCGAAACGGGCGGATTTAAAGATGAACAGGATTCCTCATATTATCTGAAGCAGGAGAGTGTAAAATGGGGTCAGGGTTCTGTTGAGGAGATCAAAAGCTCAGAGCAGTTTCCTCCTTTTCAGCACTTTTCTTGGCTTGCTAAGCAAGAAAAAAAAAAGGGGGGACTTGCTATGTGACAGCTTGAGAAAAAACAGATTTAATGATGTGGATTTGAACTGTTTTAGTTTAGTTTAGCGTTTCGTTGAGAGGCTCAGATTAAAAAATAGGATTCATTGTATTTGTGAACCTTTAGTGGTTGAAGTTCCCGCTGCTTCATCGGCTTGTTTTTCATTACGGTAAAGTATCGTCACGCAGTAACAACCAGAAACTGGTGTACTGTAACTCCGAGCTCAAGGGATCAGCTTCTGTTGTGCAGAACTGGAAGGGATGAGAGAAAACTCGACAACCTGTGACCCTAAATCGTCTCACGACCGAACTGTTTTTTTCTAAGAAACGAAACACTTTTATAGAAATAAGGCAGCTTTGCAGTCACGGTTTTAACTACAGTGTTGTTTTTAGATTTTGTTGGCACTAGTGGCAGAGAGGAAGAGAGGGAGAAGACACGGGGTAAAGGTCATGGGTCCAGGACTCGAACCTGTGACAGCCTGAGGCCTCCGTACTGAACGTAGGTCACACTTTCACCCCTAGAGTTGATATTTAAAGCTGGGAATAACGTCATCGTCCTCCTAAAAACTCTTCTAGGACGGTGACAATATTCAAATTTTGGATGTCGTTCGTGAATTGCAAATTTTTGCATAATACTTTGACAGATATTGTCAGACATTCAGGCACAACATCTTGACAACAGGACACCGACTGGAAAGTTGAGTTTGGAACATCCATGGAACATCCATGTTAGGATTAGGAGGTTTGAGGTTCTTGCGTGAAAACTAAATCCCTTGTTATGTGGTGGATGTTTCTCTGATCAGTCTGAAACAATCGTCGTCACTTAGTGCTTGTCTAACCATTGGAGTTTTGCGGTTGGACAGACGCAGCACACGATGCAAGCAGACTTTCCAACTGCTTTCCCCCCGAAAAAGTAAGAAGTTACAACAAATCCAGCACAAGTGGCAGGGCTGTGAAAATGCTCTTCTCTGTTTTTGGAGTGTCTGGGCAGAGGGAGAGAGTGAGAACATGAGGGAACGCGTGAGTGTCAGAAAAGTGACAGCTGGAGACTTTAGCTAAAATCTGGTTGGTCAAGCAAACCGAGGGACAGATCAGGACTGGACTGGACTCCTGGATCAGCGCTTCACGCGCTTCCTGTTGACGTCACCCCTGGGCCCAGGGGGTCAGCGGTCTGACCTCTGAGACGGCCGTTTCCATGCTGACGCAGCTCCGGCGGCGGCTGACCCGTCTCTCCCTTCCTCTGTGCTGTCTCTTGTCTCCCAGGGGGGCCTTCTCGGTGGTGCGACGCTGCGTCAAACTCTGCACAGGCCAAGAGTACGCCGCCAAGATCATCAACACCAAAAAGCTCTCTGCCAGAGGTGAGGAAAAGAAAAGTCACGCGGCGGCGAGGAGACGCAGCGGCGTCTCGTCAGTCCGCTTGTCCCGGATCCTGAAAGCTCCACTTTAGCGTATTCTAGTGCCTGTTTGTTTCCAGCATGTAAAGCCTCCATGTCTGTTCCACAGAAAACACAACAGCTGCATTTTTCATTTTCAAAGCTTTGAGGTACACACATGGAAATCCCCCTCTCCGCCCCGGACCCCTCACAGAGCAGTCGTTTTTACGGCCCTGGTTACCAGCTTTCCTATCACAACCACAGATAATAACTTAATAACTATTTTAAAAAAACATGTGAATGAATTTACAGTGATTGAAGCTGAATTACGTTAACAATCAGTTCAGTCTACAAAAATTGAAAATTAGTTTTGCATGGGAGTTTTCTGCATAAACAGATTAAGTGAAAAATACATAAATAAAAATGTGGTTTTATTAAAACCGCAGTCTTTCCCAGCATTTCAACGTTATATTAACAGAATTGTTTTGTTGTGACACTTTTTCCAGTGATTGGCTTTAGGAGGACATTACTTTCTCAAGAAATTAAATCTTTCAAAAGCTATATTTTGTATTAAGTGAGGATCCAGAACATTTAAATGAGACAATCAAAAGCAGAAATCTGTCAGCACTAAACATTTTTTCACGTAAGGCAAACAGTATCCGATTTTATCCATGTGTCTCTCCTTCTTTCCTCACGTCTAATTCCGTCCCTGTCAGTCCAACTGCGATGAAGCAGCATCTGCTTCTTCTTCTTCTTCTCCCGCTCCTGTAATGCTCATCGAATAATGAGCCAGCGCCTCGGAGAGCTTCTGAAAATAGAAGCAGTGGTGTTATTAGCACTCACAGCAGAGACTGAGCTGACGTCTGCATCATGGCACCTTTATGAAAAACATGACAGCTGCTCTCCGTCCTGCCCTCTGCTCTGGCAGGATGAAGTCCTTCACTGCTTCTCACTTTGTGGCTGAAACAGCTGTATCTGTGTGTGTGTGTGTGTGTGTGTGTGTGTGTGTGTGTGTGTGTGTGTGTGTGTGTGTGTGTGTGTAAGCTGCAGGGCAGGACCAGCTGTCACTCGGGTGAAAAACAGATTTTTTTTGGGGGGGGGAACTCGCCCTCTCATCTCCTCAGGATTCTCTCCTCCTCACCTCTGTCTCGGTTTGTCCTTGCGCTCACGTTCGTTGTTCCATCTTTCTGTTCCTCCTCTTTCTGCTCGTTTTCTCGTTTTGTTCTTCTTTTCCCTCGCCTTCCTTCGCTTTCCTTCCCGCTCTTCGTTTTGTGCGTTTTCACTTCTGCTGTTCTCTCGGTTCCTTTTGTTGTGCTTTCCGACCCCCGTTCTGCTCCGTCTGTTATGTTGCTCCTCCTCTTATTTCCCCGTTTCATTTCTGCCACTTTTTGCTTTCTAATGTTCTTCTTTTCACTGCAAAAACACAAAATCTTATCAAGGACTGTTGGCCTACTTTCTACTGCAGCTATCTTAGTGAACTTGAAATAACATAACGAATAAGCAACTTTTTTTTTTATCAAGAAGTAGAAGCTTGTTATAAGTAAATCATTTCTTAATGTTGCTTAAAAAATAGATTATTTCACTTATAACAAGACGTTTTTCTCATGTCATAAGTGACAGAATCGGACATTTTCATCAACAGTAAGGAATTATTCACTTAAACAAGCTGCTTTTTACTGCTGAAAATAGACCAACCATCCTTGCTGAGGTTTTGCGTCTTTGCAGCGTAGTTGCAATTCCATCTGAGGTCAGCCGCATTCAAGAACTAACACACACGAAAGTAACCATAAAATTTGGATAATACATGAAAACGTGACTCAGTTCCCTGTCCTGCTGTCTGTGGCATCCACCGTCTCTGTTCTGTTCTGTTCTGTTCTGTCGCTTCAGACCACCAGAAGCTGGAGAGAGAGGCCAGGATCTGCAGATTGCTCAAACACCCCAACATCGGTGAGCTACTGACGAACGTCAACATCGAATGTGTTGAGGGAAAATGAAGCTGTACCTGCTTCTTATGTCAAGGTTGCCTCGTAGCTGAACTTTGTGGAAAAATCATTTGAAGAAGACAAAGATCCGGTCCTAAGCTGTGCTTCAGTGCACTTTTGACTTTACTGTTGTTACCAAAAACAAGTGACTCTTCCACGATGAAGATCAAGCATTTTGACTAAAAGTGAAAAAGAAGCAGCTAAAAACAAAATGCAAGTTTTTAACAGTTTTTCAGTTTATTTCTGCAAAATCTGCATTGAACCAGTAATATGTTTTTAGTTGTTTTTATTGCTGTCAGGTTGAAATGTAGATGCTTTTTTCAAAAAATGTTCTTAAATCATTTCCATCCCAAAGACAAAAAAAGTCCATCCTCTTTTTTTTTGCTTAATATTATGTTCATCTTTGTTTTAAATCCTAAAATTAGGAATAAATTGGTGGTTGTTTAAAAATTATGACAGAAAATGAGAAGTGGTCATTTTCTCAAAACGTTGTCGGACATTTGTGAGTTTTATTTGGACGTTTTATTTTAAGACGGCAAACCCCTGATCTGATCTGTGGTATCAGGATTTAATAATGATAATAAAAAAAAGATGTCACCGATACCTGATCTAGGATTCTTTGTTTTCAATATCGGGTCCTTTACCGATATTCATATGGCATTGGTGCATCTCTGATTTCTAAAGTCGACAGACACGACATGGGCCTCAGGTTAAGGATGATCTTGATTCTTCTCTTGCAGTTCGTCTCCATGACAGCATCTCAGAGGAAGGCTTCCACTACCTTATCTTTGACCTGTAAGTTTCTGCACCTGCTCCCTGCGTTGCTCTGCGCTGATTTTAGCCCTCCATCACTTCCATGCGTTACTTTACATCCCCATCTCTGCATTCCTTCTCTCTTCATCCCCCCCTTCCCCTCGCCCCCCCTCCCACCTCCTCTCTCCCATTACATAACTGCACACACCCTCCCTCCCCTCACTGCTTGCGGCTCCCGCTTAGCGCCGTGCACGCTCTAACACACACACTCTAACGCACACACTCTAACGCACACACTCTAACGCACACACACACACATATGGAATCACAACTCCCCCGCACTGGAGCTAGTCTCCATGGCAACACTGTCAGAGAGAATCCTGCAGCCGGGGTTTCCCCCTAATGAGGACATCCCCCTCCTATTCCTGTGTGTGTGTGTGTGTGTGTGTGTGTGTGTGTGTGTGTGAGTGAAACAGAAGTGTGTAATTTCAAACTCCATCCCTTCTGTCTTTCAGGGTGACAGGAGGGGAGCTGTTTGAGGACATCGTGGCTAGGGAATACTACAGCGAAGCAGACGCCAGGTAACCCCACCTCCTCCCACACACACACACACACACACACACACACACACACACACACACACACACACACACACACACACACACACACACACACACACACACACACACACACTTCCTCTGCATCCTTCCCCTCCATGTGTCGCTCCTCCAGCCTCTGCAGTCCTCCAGCAGTCCAGAGAGTTTGCTCTCCTCTCGTTTAGGCAGAAAATGTTTGACACGTTGCGCGCAGACGTTTGTTTTTGGGCATTGCGCATTGTGGTCTCTGATGGATCCCACCTCTGCACTGTTTTTTTTTTTTTTTGTTGTTTCTTTCTGCGAGCCAAATGGAGGTCGAAGGGAGCTTCCAACCCCCAGAGTCAGAATTTACAGAGAGAACAACACACACACACACACATATTAACCCCCCCCCTCCCCCCCCCCCCCCAAAAAAAAAAAGTGCTCACACGCCCATGCTGCAGCCCCTCAGGAGGTAGACCGAAATCAATTTGAGCAAGGAGGCGGTTTGTGGAGGCGAGAAAGAAGAATAGAAGGGGACAGTGGCGCTGAAAGGCAGAGAGACGCAGGCATAATGAGAGATTTTAGTGGCTTTATTCTCAAAACGCTACAAATATGTCATCTTGTCACTCCTTGCACCTGCTGCCAAATTTTCTGGCTCATTTTTTGTTCATTCTAATGGAAAAGCACATTCGTTGAAAGACAATGTCATTTTTTTAGAGTGGATTTGCTGGTTTTAAATTTACAGATCATACTTTAGCTTGTGTCAAATATTCTTTCTTTTTTTCAGCTTTATCTTTTTATCATTTTAGTAGTTTTCCAAGCACACATACATACATTGAACAGTTAGACCCCCCTGTAGCAAAAATGTGAGTCAAATATTCTGTCCATCTACCTCACAGTTCATCCACTACTCACTTCTCTCGTCGAACAAGAGTCCAAATCCTGCTTACTTTCTTTTAAAGGGCTTATAAGGCCAACGGGATCCTAAGATCTTAAAAAAGGCAAAAATGAGACCCTAAAATTCCCAAGCCAGACTCCCTTGTCACCATAGCTACGCTTTGACGCCAGTCTATGAAAACCACAAAAAAGGGTCAGTGATAAAGAGGCAACTCTGGCAGAGTGAATCCATCCTGCGGACAAACTCAATCTTGTGCTAAGGATGTGGAGGCAGCTTTCACTGAATTATTATAATATAATAATAGAATATACTATTATAGATAAAGTTATTCAATAGAACATCATGAATGTAAATTGGTCAGTCAGCAGAATCTTGATGCAAACAGAAGATTATCATCATTTCTGCACATCATGATCTTCCCATGTTGTTTCCTTGACGCTATGCTAACTGTGTAAGTGTGAGCGTATGCAAGTCTGGATGTTTATGTGTGGGAGTGTGAAGAACTGTGAAGAACTGGCCTGTACATACAGTACATACATAATATTTTGTATGTTTATTTATTTTATGTTTATTTATTATATGTTTATTTATTTAGCCTTGACGTCATGCAAGGTCACATGACATCAAGACTGTCCAAACATCACGTCCCAACACATCTAATACATGTTGCGAACATGCATTAAATACATCTTGATCAAAGTTTATACATTTTTTAGAGTGACTTATCCAGTGATTGATCAGCGTAAGCATGCCAGTTGTTAGCGGTTGGAATGATAGCCCATGCTAATGGACAGCAGAGAGAGCAGGTTATCCAGTGGCTGAGGTGATGCTAATCTACTATGCTAGTCATTAGCCTCTCCAGTGCTAACATCATGAGGAGTTTGCTTCTTAGAGGTGTGCAATACACATGCAACACATATTGGCATTACAAACTGTAACAATAGAAAAACAAAACAAGTTTGAGTGCATGTTAAAGTCCTAGTT
This sequence comes from Poeciliopsis gracilis, assembly GCA_911649635.1. Lineage (NCBI taxonomy): Eukaryota > Metazoa > Chordata > Actinopteri > Cyprinodontiformes > Poeciliidae > Poeciliopsis > Poeciliopsis gracilis. Next base: position 194,129 of record CAJVRI010001146.1, read on the forward strand.
AAAGTGCAAAAAAAAAATAAATAAAAATGTTGAAAATAGATTAAAGCAAAATCTTTCTGAGGATCTGTTGAGGAACTACAATATGAAGACAAACTAAACTGGTCTGGTAGAAAAGTGCTTTATTTGTGGCCCTAAACTAGTCAGCCATTAGCTTTAGCTTTTTCATGTCTGAACAACAGATATGCCAGAAGACAATTCATAGCCAGAACATCTGAACTATTCCTTTAGCACAAAACGCAGTCCTCCAGCCTGTTGAGATGGTAAATATGCATAATAAATATAATTCATTTAATGTGCTCCTCCACCTTGGTTAACTCTTTCCAGGAAACTGTAATGTCTTTCCACCACGTCGCCTCACACACTCCTAGCTTCACCAGGTTTCTAATGAGACGTCTGGCTGAACACACAACTGCAGTCTTCAATAAACTGACTTCTTGCTGAAGATCTTTTCACCTTGAGCCCTTTTTTTTGAAGTGCTAAGCTAACATTAGCCATTTTGCTGTCTGCTTTGATATGGCTTGTTGATAATTCATTTCGTAACTCGTTTTCGTTGCAGCTCAAGTTACCTGCACCCTAAGTATTAACTTTAAGTATTAACTTAGGGTGCATTCACACCAGCCCTGTTTGGTTCACTTTAATGAAACTCTAGTTTGTTTACCCGGAAAGTCCAATTCATTTATGGAGGTGTGAATGTGCGATCAAAGTCTGATGTGGACCAAAAAAGTAAACTCTGGTCCACCCACAATCTAAGACCTCTGCTAGGTTGAAGTGAACTCTAACATGGTTTGAATGCATGTGTGAATCAAAAAGCATTCATGTAAACACAAATGAAATGTCAGATTGCAGAGAGCAGCCTGTACATATTTTGCTGAATACCATGCAAGAGCCGAGAGCTGGAGGCTTACATCCCTGTGGAGTGTAATGTGTGTGTTGATGCGTCAGTTTTTCTTTCTTGAAGACCCCTTGTCCCTTCCCGTCCCCCGTCCCCACCCTGTCCTTCTCCTTGTCGTCTCTTTTACCTGCTGTTCACCTTGTCGTTTTGTCTCCGCAGTCACTGTATCCATCAGATTCTAGACAGTGTGTCTTACACCCACCAACATGACATAGTGCACAGGGACCTCAAGGTGTGTGTGTCTCATTGTGTCCTATCGTGTCCCTGCATTTACATGCTTGCGTCTCTGAAACATGCCTGTGATTTTAAAACAATCTGCCTGTGCCTGCTGTCTGTCTGTCTGTCTATCTGTCTGTCTATCTCCGTGTGCGTCTGCCTGTCTGCAGGTTATAAGTTTTTTTTTTTGTTTTTTTTTTTTTTTTTTGCTTTTTGCTTTTGGGATTCTCGTTGCACTACTTTTAACCCAAATGATCAGTTCTTGTCAGTCCTGGCAACATGACCCACAGAGCCTCAGAGCAAAAGAGAGTGAGTATGTGTGAGACTGTGTGTGTGTGTGTGTGTGCGTGTGTGTGTGTGTGTGTGTGTGTGAGAAAGAGAGAGCGAGGGGGTGTGGAGGTAGGCATTTTCAAAAAGCAGAGGCTTGAAACTTGGAAGTCCAATGCGGCGTTGAGCTGTTTGTGAATAAATCACTGTGAAAAACGCAGGTTAGACTGAGGGTCTCCCACGCAGAGCGACGTCTCGCTGTGTGTCGCCTGTCTGGGTTTTTTCACAGGCAGGTTGTGTGTGTGTGTGTGTGTGTGTGTGTGTGTGTGTGTGTGTGTGTGTGTGTGTGTGTGTGTGTGTGTGTGTGTGTGTGTGTGTGTGTGTGTGTGTTGCTGGAGCCTCTGCATGAATGTGACCGAGATGAGATGGCCTGAGTGTGTTTGGACTAACCTGCTCCCCCTGCTGTTTGCATGCAGTCATTGCATCCAGCAGATCCTGGAGGCCGTGCTCCACTGCCATCAGATGGGGGTGGTACACAGAGACCTCAAGGTGAGTCACCTGCAGGGGCGTGTAGGTGTGTGTGCGTGTGTGTCAGTGTGTGTGTCTCTCTTTGCTGTTCAGTTTTGAAATCAGGAAAAAAAAAGAAAGAAAAGGAGACGCGAACTGTGAACCGCCGCTGTCGGTTCAGGCGAAGCGAGTCGGTTGTTGAACAAAGGAAGAGGATCTGCGCATTTTCTAACTTCATTCAGCTGAAGAAAAGTTATTTATTCTGGTGACCAGGCCTGTGGCGACAGCAAAGTTTGCCGGACGATGAATTGCTACTGGAAATGATAAACCATAATATTCTCGTTTTGGTGCAGTTTTCAACTAATAAATTGAAAATGCCATAATAGTGCAAAACATTTGAACTTAAATTTTGTACGGAATAACACTCCATGCTGGAACTGGAGGACATTTTAAATCTCCAAAATAAAATACAACAAATAAAACCAGTACAGAAAAAGGCGAAATAATCCCCTCAAAAAACCGAAACCTTTAATAAAAATGGATTATGAAGTTTCTGTAGACAAAATTACCCTCCACAAAATATTCGACAGAATGGAAATTGAGCTTATTTTAATTTTCCATGTTATTGATTGATCAGATAAATCATCAATCATTTCCTTCAGAGCGAAGTGCGACGTCCGATCGATGTTCCGTGCACATTGTCTGTCGTCGTGACAACTTCAGGGTCAAAGGTTTGCACTCGGACATTTGTGATTGGTGCTAGTGATTTTGTCTCTTATTTCACACCTGCACGTACATTTCATGTTGACACTGACTTCACTCCATTAAACTACCAGCGGAAAATGGAATAAAAACATAAAGTCATGGCAAAATACAAAGCAGCCAGCCAGAAATCCACACCAGTCGGTGATGGATGCTCGTGTTCCAGAAAGCTCTCACCTGCTGACTGGCTGAAACTTTGCAGATTCTCTTCCTTCTTCCTTCCTTTGTCCACCTTGTCTGACTGGTGCTGGATGTTGAGAAGTGGTAAGTGTAGTGAACGTGTCCAACAGTCAGCATGTCTGCGCACGACTCTGGGCCCGAATGCATGACGATCCAGATGTTGCCAACAATCTGAGTTCCTGTGGATGCTCTTCACTGTGCTGCATGTTTCCTGCCAAATGGACTGTTTCCAAGATATCCTTCATTTTTAATAATAACCTGGGTTTTTCTTTTTTTTTTTTTTCCCAGCAGAGGACAAGCGAATGAAAATGTCATGTTACCATAGCAACACAGAGCTGTAATTAAGGGCGTGTCAGTAAACTATAGGAGGAAATTTGTCAACAGGTTTTTTTTTTTAACAAGTTAGTCCTAAAGTTTACTGATAATTAAAAGTTAATAATCAACTTGGCAGCGGGTTGTATTCGCTGATGTCACATTTATTTTTAATAGGGAGGGTGAACCGTGTTTTACATGGAAATATAAACGTTAAAGACAGGGAAGGAACGCTGTGTTTTACAAACTCTGCTCGATGGGCTCCGTCATGTGGCCATAGTAACCTCGTAACAACTTCTTATCAGTTATCAGAAGGACTGGACTCTCTTTATCGGCCAGCGCTTTACACTGCAGAAAGTTATATATCAAAAAATAGATTTATTTTGATTATTACAATAGTGGAAACTGTGTTATTATTGGTGACGTCTGGATCCTGAGTTAACCTGATCGACCAAAGACGCAGCCAAAGTGTTTGGAACAGTGGTGGCAAATAAACAGAACAGAAGAACTAGCGAGAGAAAAGCACCAGTTTCTGCTATTACAGGATAAATAAACCAAAAACATGGCTATTCATTTTTCATTGTGTAACTTTACAATCCCAAACAGTTGTATCTGATTCCTGTCGGTGGATTGTCACATGCAGTCAGATTCCAGAGATCCAGATAAACTCAAACGTCTGCATGAAAATTTAGCTTCGATGCTACATAGGAAGCACAGGGTGAGAGTAGAAAGGAACAACTTCCTTCAAACAGGAAGCTCCTCACCGAGCCGCAGACTGGCTGGCGGCTGACTGACGAGGAAAGAATGAATGTTTTTATCTGAAGCGTTTGGATCAGAAAAGCGGCAGACGGCGCGGCGTCCAGCTAAACACACAGCTAACAGATCACTGTTCGATTCCTCGGATCGGTCAGTGCGTCTTTCCTCGGCCTCATCATTCACTCGCCGTCACAACAGCACAGACACCACTACCTCCAACAGACAAGCTGTCTTCTGTCGTCCTGCATGAAAAGAAAACAGCAAAAAGGATTTAAACTCCATCTGTCAGCCTGTGACATCCACAGCTATTATTAGTCCTCACAGCTTCCTTTAATGCCATGGAAACGATACGGGGGCAGAAGTTTTGGGTTAGTTTTTATCAATGTTAATGTGTTGTCTTTAATTATATGAGTGAAAATACTTACAAGTTTTGAATCAGGTTTTACACACTGGAAGAAATAAAGAGAACAGACCTGCAAAACAAACATGGAGGCGTTTCATAGAGACGAAGGACATAAATAGCTCATGTTTTGGTGCAAAAGCAGAGACCAAAGAGAGAGAAAGTCACAAAGAAAGACCGAAATACACAGAAGCAAAACAAAAGACAGTGAACACAATGACGTACCGCCGCATTATCTAACAATGTGATGAAGTAGGGTTTTAAAATGTAACCCAACATCATTGTGTCATGCAATAATTGACCCAAAATGTAATGAAACCCCTGGATTTGTTTTGAATCGTTTTGCCTCGTAGCCCAGGGTCCAGGCTGTGAGTCTGAAAAGGTGATTGAACCATCAAAGGTTTGGTGTTTATTCACCAAAATTTCAATTTAAATTCATATAATATGACTGTTAGTAGAAGTACAACGATTAGGATGAACACATTATCACTGTACGTAATGCGCTATTTATTAAATTACCATTTCTAAACATGTTGAAATTCACACTCAACATCGTGGCTATGGCGACAGAATGTGGAAAAGTCGGTTCTCCGCTGAGTCAGGCTGAACTCTTCAGGTTGTTGATTTCTTCAGACGTTGTGGAGTTTCTCCTTCCTGACCCGCTCGCCGGTCAAAGCGAGCTGCTTGGCTCAGATCCCAGCCAGGCTCTGTTAACAAAGCCGGCGTCCTGCAGAACCGATGTGACTGTTTGTCTCTGGCGTTTGTTCTGCCTGCAGCCGGAGAACCTGCTGCTGGCCAGCAAGTGCAAGAACGCAGCTGTGAAGCTGGCTGACTTTGGACTGGCTATAGAGGTTCAAGGAGAACAGCAGGCTTGGTTTGGTAAGTTACACACACACACACACACACACACACACACACACACACACACACACACACACACACACACACACACACACACACACACACACCCACACACACACACACACACACACACATATACAAATCATCCAAAAGGGTGATGTCATACAAACACAAGTTTAAATTTCATAAATAGCTGCGTTACAAGTATGTATGCAATTCTTTGTCTATATTCCACTAATATCAATAAAACAGAATTTCACAATTGCCATGCTTCCATGAAATAAAAGGTTAATTTAAAATCACGTGAATAAACTCGTTTATGCGGAAAGTCACTAATGAGCAGTTAGCTATTAAATATTGCAGCTTTAGGAAACATTTAGAGAAACTGCATTTGAACATAAACATCTTGTGCTTTGGAAGATTTCGCTGAAATCTCGTGGTCAGATTTCAGATTTCGCTGAAATCCGCAACATGGTCAGAGTTTTGTAGAAAATTGCTCTGTAAATTGTTGCAAATGCAAAACATAGAAAACGACAAGTCAGACCCGCAGTCTAGAGTAAAAATGGCTCAATGTTTATGACTCCATTTACTCCAAAACTAAGATCAGAGAAAAGCATTTTTCTTTTTCATTTATTATTATTTTAAAAGCTCAGCATGATGTAAAATCGACTTTTTTGAGCTTCACATCATGTTATGATGTTATTCCCTCATCAAAAGCATATGCGGAGTGCTGCCTTGATTCTTTCATGCATGTTTAATCTCCATGGCAACCATTCAGCCGTGCGGGTGAGCGTAGCTCTGCCTTCTAGGTCCAAGCTCCTCCTCTGAGCACTCTTTCTTCCTCTCCTCGTAGCAAATGATCCAGTTGGAGGCCTTACATCTTCTATTTCCCCCAGTATTTTTCCCATAAATTATCTAAAGAATAATAATTGAGAATTCCAAAACAAAGTTGGTGGTTTTCCGTCCAGGAAGCAAACATTAACGGGTTACAGAGATGAAAAGTGCTTGCACAAACTGAAACAAGTGCTCCACATTTCCTCCTGTCAGTCCAGAGCCCAGGCACAGATGCATAAAGAGGCTGCGCCAAAGTAAAAGCTCTGCCTGGACGTCATCTATTGTTGAGCAGCACTCACTGCTGTGATTATCTGAAACAATTCTTAGCTGCAGTGGAAAACATCTCAACTCGCTTTCTTTGCTGCGGACATATTTACTCATTATTTTTTTGAGCTTTTTTTTTTTAAAATTTCTAGCTTCACGCAAAACACTGAAAGCCAGTCTCTCCTGTAGACGGGTGGAGAGTCTCACTTTTTAAATCTCTCCTCCGTCAAATACAGCCGCCAGCCGACTGATTAAGATGTCTTCGTCCGCCATCTCCAAATCCGCTCAGCGCCGAGGCAAGCCAGACAAAATCCAGACGTGTCAATATTTGAGGCTCAAGTGAAACAGTTTCCGCTGATTGATCCAGCGGAGGCAGGAAGCTGCAGTCGCAACGCTGCCGGTGGGTGGAGGAAACTCATTAAGACTCGCCAGGAACAGTTTGCCTCCGAGAGCGAAGGCAACCAGATCGTTTAATCTTTAAAGACGAGACGGCGGCAGAAAGGTTCCAGCTCTGGAGGAATCCAGCACAATCCCAGTCAAACACCAGAAAGACGGAGAGCGCTAAATACCATTTATTAAATAGTCCCGAGATGAAGCCGTTGTGCAAGTCAAAGGGATAATGATGTGGTTCAGTTGTGATTGTGTCATTTTATCAACTTTATATATTATTAAAGAAATTCATTTAGAAATGTATGTAGATGCAGAAAACATGGAGACAGAATCAGAAACCAATCTGCAGTACTTGTTTTAGTTTTAGTTCAGACTACAATTAGCTACAGGTGAAGGTGTTGCACACTCATAACTGTCTCACCTAAAGGGGCATTAATATGTTAACATGTGTCGCCTTGATTCTTTCATGAGTGTAAGTCACAAACATCTCCGCCCACTCAGCTCCTTCAAACTAGCCTGCAGGATTTAGCAAACAGCTGGTGGAATGTCCCAGTGTCTGGAGGAAGAGTGGACAGGACCAGAATCCACCTTGGTTGAAGTCCAGAGTGACGCGTCCGCAGTCAGTGACGGTTTGGGTCACCATGACACCTGCTGGTTCTGGTCCACTGGCTTTTCTGAAGTCCAGTCATCACAGCTGTTTTCTAGGACATTCTGGAGCACGTCATGATTTGATTTTTCAGCTGGACCTGGAAAATCTTGACAATGCCAAAGGTCCCAAAAGCTGCTTCAGTGACCATGATCCTGTTCCTGATTGGCCAGCAAACTCCCCTGACCTTTAGAGAATCTATGGACTGTAGCCAAGAGGAAGATGAGAGACACCAGACCCAACAAGAGAGATGACCTTGAGGAAGCTGTCAAAGCTGGGTGTCCACCACACCGACACAGAACCACAGGCTCGTCGCCTCCATGCCACGTGGAACCAGTCTTTTCTTTCGCTTCAGAAACTCATGAAGCTAAAGATGCTTTTGTCTCTAAATGTCTTTGACAAGGAGTCATCTGCCTGTAGATGTTTTTATTGAGGAATCTTAACTCTCTGTTCTGTGAATCTCGATAAAAATAAACCATTTCACTTTACCGAGATGGCTGACATTTTCCACTTTTATGCAATATCCTAATCATTTGAAACGAACCTGTGAAAAGTATCTCCAGTATATATATATATATATATATAAAAAAATGCTCTTTGTATGAAAAGAAACCCAGATGCTAAGAATGTGCGTCCTACTTTCCCCTCGTTTCTGTTTGCAGGCTTTGCAGGAACTCCTGGCTACTTGTCTCCAGAAGTACTGAGGAAGGAGGCGTACGGTAAACCTGTAGATATCTGGGCATGTGGTAAGCTCTTTGTTGACGTTGTCATGCTTGCCGCCTCCTTGTTCTCTCGCCCGTCACTCTAGACAGATGTATTCCTGTGTGTAGGCGTCATCCTTTACATTCTTTTGGTTGGGTACCCTCCGTTCTGGGACGAAGACCAGCACAAGCTCTACCAGCAGATCAAAGCCGGAGCGTACGATGTGAGCCTGTTTGCTCCTTCGCTTTTCTTTCACTTGAGATGGAAAAAAATATTGCTGCTTACATATTTGTTGAATGTGCGTGTGTGTGTGTGTATGTATGGGTTTGATTAGTTTCCCTCTCCAGAGTGGGACACGGTGACTCCTGAAGCTAAAAATCTGATCAACCAGATGCTGACTATCAACCCTGCCAAGAGAATCACTGCCCAAGAGGCTCTGAAGCACCCGTGGGTCTGCGTAAGTGGCGTTCGCACATCCAGAACCCCGCTGCTGCTGACAGAAAACAACATTTTGTCAACTCCGCTTTGACTAATTTGTAAAGGCCTAATTGGGAGTCTCAGAACATCTGATGGAAGCTGCCAGGCCTTCCCACCATCTGTTCCCAAACACACAATCCATCCCTGACTGGAGCGGATACCAGGCCCGGCTCTCTCTGGACAATTAGTGTCAAAGAAACACAAAAGTGTGACTTCTCTCTGAGAAGGTATTGCAAGGTATTACATTCAAAGAAGACGTTCTAACAATGGAGCAGACTAAACTTTTCCTGATTTAGGAAAGATTACCCAAATAATTTCTGTTTGCCAAATGTCAGAGTAATGAGTGAAAGACGTCTTAGATATTTTTGATATTCAGAAATTAGCCTTTGAGCAATTTTGGGAAACCCAGATGACGGTTTTGTAAGCAAACCTGCCTCAGTTTGGTTGGAGTGAACTCTGGTGTAGTTTGAATTGATTTGTGATTGCCAACTGGACCGCAGACCATCCACAAGCATGTAGAGGACTACAGCGCAGGGCATTCTGGGTAAATACAACCAAAACAAACGAGCTAGTCCAGAAATGACTCGTGGTCTTCTACCAAAGAGAAATCCCACAACTGCTAAAATTTCACACCACTCCCATTTTTGTTTAGATTTTGTGAAAAAGGAAGTTGCGCTCAGAGTCTTCGTCCGGGGGTTTTGTGTCGTTTCCTTCAGTAGCTCTTGGTGCACTGCCTCCACAGGCGAGGAGGCAGGAACAGGTTTCTCAAAGCGTTTGGTTGGTTCGTCACAGTGCAGTGAGGAAGAGAATGTCAGCAGCTGAAGACGGAACAAATGTTGCCGTTTTGGGCCCCGACTCAACCGAAGCAACCGGACTATCAGATGGGAAAACAACCATAGAGTTCATGATGGGACGGATTTTTTCGCTGAGCAAAATGAAGTGTTTGTAGGAAGGACTCACTTCTTCTATTTGGCTCTGAGCAGCTTTGAGATTCAGCTGCAAACAGCGGCTTCCCGAGGTCAAACATCGCCCCTTGGATAAATCTCGCCTTTGTAGTTCAGTTTGCCGTGTTTACCGACGCCTGGCTCTGCTCCGCAGCCTCGCAAATCACTCAAAATACTTTGGCCGGAATCCACGGAGAGCAACGTGGATCTGTTCAGGCCTGGTACCTCGGGAGCCTCAGAATCAACAGAATGTGTTGCGCAAAGCAGAGGCTCTCCTGCAGCTTCTGCCCACATGAATCTGTCAGTGCCAGAGCTGCTCTGCTGTGATGTTTTATTTTCAGCATCTCTCTGTCTCTGTCTCTGTCTCTGTCTCTGTCTCTGTCTCTGTCTCTGTCTCTCTCTCTCTCTCTCCCCCCCACAGCAACGCTCAACGGTGGCCTCCATGATGCACAGACAGGAGACGGTCGAGTGCCTGAAGAAGTTTAACGCCAGGCGGAAACTTAAGGTGTGAAAACACTAAATAGGTCATGAAGACATTTTGTTTCATCTTCCATTGCTCTACATTTTGTTTTACAAACTCAGCAGCGTTATAGAAATAGAGATGAGCAAAGTGACAGGCAATCCAGGCAAGTAAATTCAGTGGGGGTCGAAATTTCAGCATGAACACTGTCCTCTGGTCTAAAGGAATTTGCACATGAGTAGGTTCGTTTTAATTTCAAAATATGCAAAAGCAGCGTGTGCATTTAAGCGTTCAAAAGAAATGATTATTTCTAATATCTTAGAAATAACAGATGACGCAGTAATATTTTATCTTCAGGAAGCAGGAAGCGTAGTGTCTCACTTGATCACTGCCATGAATCATCAAAATAAGATGGAGATTAGTTCTATCCAGAGTGATTTGATCACATGTGCAGCTTTCCTTCACATATTTGTTCCAATGGGAAGCATTGTGAAAAAAAAAAATGCTTGGGACTGAAACTCTTCAAAAAAGTCAGATTTTCCTTTTTTCAAAGTCCCTTCAAAAAAATGGATGTGACTACTTTAAAAGAAATGGCTTAACAATAATAGTCCAAGTTTCAGAATAAAAGCCCACAGAACTTTCTAAGGCTATGGATTCACAAAAAGCCTGGCTAGACAGATGCTACCTTTCTCTTTTCATGCATAAGAGCCAATACTGAAAAAAAAAATGCCACAATTATTTCTGTTAGCACTTCAAAATTGGTCATTTTAGTTGCAAAATAATAATAAGCACGATCAATGTGAAAAGATGTTCAGTATTATTTAACTTTAAGAAGTACTTAGTGAATGCAGATACAACTATTTATTAATGTTTTATTTTATGTAACAATGTGTTGATGGGTTTTATCTCAGCGTGTATCGATAAATTGGCCCCGGTTTCCTTAATATTGGCTGATTGGTGATCGACCCGTATTTACACGTGAGGCCGATCTTATCGGCCTCACGATCTCATCTTATCACGATGATAATGCTGCTCTATCTCTCTCCCTTTCTTTCTCTCTCTCTGTCTAACCAAAGGGAGCCATCTTAACCACCATGCTCGTCTCCAGGAACTTCTCTGGTAAGAACTGTGCTCCGATCAGACGGCTGACGTGCCATCTGTCCTTCACACACGAGCACGCCCACACTAAAGTTCACACTCATTTATGCATATGATGGCAAAGTACAGAAGAAATGTGAAAGATCTCTCCAAGCATGGCCAAGAAAAGCCATACAGTTCATCCCGTTCGGTTCCAGCTCCCTGCAGTTCTGACTAAACATGTCTTAATTACAACAGACCATTACGTGTGATGTGTTGCAGCAGTGCTGGTGGGAAAAACTTCGTTTGGGAACCGCAGCCAATGAATTTTATGACCACTTACTCAGCCAAACGAGGAGAAAAGGAAGTTCCCTTTACTGCAGATGAGTGTTTAATCAGAGATCAGCCTCTGCTTCTCAGTTCAGTTGGTACACAGATACGTACTATCTGACGCACCAAGAGGATGACATCAGGTGTGAGGAACAAACATTTGAAATGTTAATGTCTGTCTGATGAGTCCAGAACCGTAAACCACACCAGCATGGCCGCCAAAGCGTCCGGCAGGAACATTAACATCCCATCTGGTCTGAGTTTTTCAGTCGAAACGCACCGTGAGGTCAGGTGACAGAATTAGACCAATCAGCAGAGTCACTCAGAGAATGACTGAGCATGTCTTACAGATGCAGAGCTTTGACAATGTATTCAAGCCCCTTCAGCATGTTTAAGCTACAGCACAACCAGGTTGTTTTATACATTCTGTCCAGTCAAAAATATAAACTCTAATGTATTTTATAGAGAATTTAATGCAACAGAGGATCAACCAAGTTATAAACTAGGATAGAAGGAATATATATATAATATACTTTTTTATGTCCAAAAATCTAAAAAGTGTGGTGTGCATTTGTGTTTAGCTTCCTAGTAAAAAAACCAAACTTCTATTTCTGCTGCGGTTAAAGAAAGAATCTTATCACTCAAACAGATTCATTTTGGACCTGCTTTCAACTCTTGGCAGATTATAAATATATAAATATATTTGAGTGTGTTAACAGTTTCACTGTTTATATTTTATTTTATTATATTTTACATATATTTTAAAATTGTCACTATGTCGTGACAGTGAAATGTGAGACAGACAATTGGCGAAAAGACTGATCTCCTCCCCGTCTTCCCTTACTGCTCAATGTGTTCATTCAGGTCAGGCTCTGTTAGCCGCAGCGTAGAACGGCGCCCAGCCGAGAGGCAGAGGGAGATGATGAGCAGCGCCAAGCCCCGCCTCCTGGCTCTGATTGGTTGTTTCTGGTTAGCATTGGGAGAAAGCAGAATAGATCGGTTATTTTCACAGATGATCTGTCTCATAACAATCACTATAAGATGACAGTTTTAACAAATATGTAACAAAATATATATGTATTTTTTTTTTCAGAAAAGTGACACTGCAGCTTTAAATCGAACCCATGGATCTACAACCTGCGATGATAGAGAACTAACTGATATTTGTTAAATAAAATTGCATTTCATAAATTAACGTGTAAATACAGTTATGATTTCTTACTCCAGTAGAAGACCCTGAGGTTCACGCAGTTCCTGGTTTTCTCTTGTCCAATAGCGTCCTCTCTCTCTCCGTTGTGTTTCAGTGGGTCGGCAGACCACGGCTCCGGCTGCCGTCAGCGGGGTGGCGGGAACCACCGCTGGAATCGTGGAACAAGGTGACCCCGCTTCCTCCTGGGTCGGTTTGGAAACTCCTCAAACCGACCTAGAGACATGAAAACCTGCACGTCGCTCACACTCTTTGCTCCCTTTAACCTCTCTCTTTCGCTCTGTTCACCGTTAACGCACCTTAAATATCCGCTGAGGTAAGCAGCTTCGTCGCTCCTCTGTCGCCGCTTTTCCAACCTCTGCCAAAAAACTTTGACGAAGGTTCAACCCGCCGCCACTTCCTGTCGCTGCCCTCTTCGTGGTTTGAGCCAGTGGCGACATCCGGTTGTTCCTCACGTGACTGGTGTGATGCAAAAAAGTGTTTCCATTGCAGTTTTGCTAAGTTAACTAATTTCGATGCAACTGGACAAAAAAATAAATAAAAATAATCATCCTTCATCCTTCATCGTTCTGTCGAAGAGTTATTGTTTCACTTTTCAAAATTGGAGTGTTTCCATTTGGCAAATTTATTTTTGAAATGTCAGACTGCGCAGTCACACGGTGAATGGAAACGCAGCTCGCGAGAAGAGCGAATTGATTTGCATCTCTTCCTCTGTGGTAACAGGAATCCGGGGCGCATTGAGAATTGATATTGATATGATATGATATATTAATATGAGGGGCAGACAGGGAGAGATGGGAGGGTTCGCTTCTCCACGCGGAGCTGCAGTGTCGCTCTGACGAGGGATCAACGTGGGCGCTGCAGCTCCTCGTCTCGTTGTGAACGTGTCAGAAAGCTTCCCAGCGCCGGAGCGCGCTCTCTCTGTGTTTCCTGCCCCTCACTACCTTCACTGCTGCAGCCGCCAGTGAACCGCAGTAATCCAGCCCACTGCTGAGATTAACTGACCCATTATCGTTCACCTGCAGCTCCATTCCACTGCCTCCACAGCTCCATTCCTAATCCCCCCTCGGTGGCTGTGTGTGCATCTGTGTGTTTGGATTATATGGAGAATTAGACTTTTTTTTTTTTTAAATCCCCCCACCCTCCCCTCATGGCTGATGCCCTCTGCTTATCTAATGCTCTGAAGAGCAAATCAGGGTTTGGAAGTGGCAGTTTTTAATGTTTCCCACTGAACTAAAGGGAATGTTTTTTTTTTGTTGTTGTTCTTGTTTTTATCAGTTTTGCTTTAATCTGTAATAATTCCATCTTGCTTTCAAGCAGGTGGTGTTTGTCGAATGTATTTTTTATTTTTGCACTCATGCATGCATGCATGAAGAACCGTGCGCGTGTGTTTTGTGTGAGCAGATTTGCAGGAGTGGTGGTGGTCTGAACGTTTGCTGTGATGTGTACTCTTTCGTCTGAGGGTGTGTCGTTCTGCCTCTCCGCAGCAGCCAAGAGCCTCCTCAACAAGAAGGCGGACGTCAAGGTAGGCCAGGTCCAGTTTTCATCCGCTCCCCGTCTCCCTTTTATCCCATGTTTATTGTTTTTTTTGTTTGTTTTTTAATTCATGACAAACTTGTTGTTTTAGCTTTAATGGCACAGCATGAGTTTTTGTTTTGCAGGAAGTTTCTTTTCTTTTTCTTTTTTTTTTTTTTACATTTGTTTAAGCTTAATATATTTACTTGGATAAACTTAACTTGATTGCTTGTGACAAATCAACTTGATTTAAAAAAAAAAAAAAAAAGAAAAAAGCGGGATCACCGTGCTTTACGTTTCGTTTCCAGTGTACTTGCAGCCTGAAGGAGGCCTGCAGTGGCATATTTGGTCAAATTATGATCATATCATATTCAAAACTTGGTATCAGTTTTGTGTTCGATGTCACAAACCCACTGATATTCACATGATTCACATGAAAAGAAAATCTTTTCCTCAAGTTTCCTTCAATCTTTTGAAATCTACACCCGATTCTCTGCATCCTCACTGAAAAAAAGCGAAAGCACCTCCAACTTTAAAATAATAAATGTGTTAACTGGTCACAAGCAGTTGAATGAAATTTGTAGAACTTACTTTATTTACTTTGACAACTTCATAAACTTCCTAAATTTACTTGGAGTAACTTAATTAGACCTTGTGTGACGTATTTGTTGCTGGTTCAAGACTCTCTTGACATATTTTTAGTTTGAATGGACTTTTTATTCTGGTAAAGTAAAGGTTATGTACTGAAAACTTTTGACCAATTATTGAATTTTCTTCAAGTTGGAGTTGCATTCCGTTTTTTCCAGTGTTTGCTCTCTCAGACGTCTTCATTCGGCTTGGCGGATACTTTGTTCAGCTCTGCTGCGAACGTTTTTCACTCGGAATATTCCCTCAGTGCCAAAGCGAATCTCACTAAAATAAATCCTGCTTTAATGAGGGGTCAAAGCATGCAGTATCCACGTCTGCATGCTTTAAGTCTCCGAAGAGACTTCACAGATGCTGACTGTGCAATAATTTGGGTTCTGATGGTGCTGCTGCACTTATTTTTGCTGTAATTTCATCTAAAGTTTGAACTGTTTGCAGTCCGCTGCTTTCTGTTGTGCGTGCGGGCGTGTGTGTGTGTGTGTGTGTGTGTGTGCAGAATGTGGTGTTCCTCTGTTGGAAGCCTGTGTCTTGTGTGTGCTGTATAAGCATGCTGTGTTTGCATGAGTCAGTGGAGCCTCTGCGTGTTCTCTGGATGAAAGCTCTGTGTAAGTCAGCTGCAATGCTTAAAAGGGCAGCATGAAGTATTTTCCAGCTACACAGTGCGATTTTGTAGCACAGGCAAGTGTTACGTTAACTTTAGTTGCTGCAAAATGCTGTACATGTCAAACATGACTTGAACAATATTTCGTAATTCAACACGGTGAAATTGGGTCCCGTCTCTTTAAAAGCCCCTGCTCTTTCTGGAACCTGCAGCTCCAAATGCAAGCTTTGTCTCCAAGGCGGAGCTGGGGCCACCCGGGCGTTTTGCGCAGCTGCATGGTTGCCATGGAGATTAAAGGACTTCTCAAGCATGCATGAAAAAAAAAAATCTAAGCAACACTCCAGGTGTGTTTTTGACGATGTAAAGCTCAAACCAGTCCATTTTGCACAACACTGCACCTTTAAGACGTGAACCTGCTTCCACTTTGACCTCCCAAAAAATCATCCTCCCCACTGCGGCGCCACCAACAGCTGGTTCAAAACAAGTACATGAATAAATTGACTCCTCTGCTTTTTTTATATTTGTAATGGATCTAATATTCTGTTATAGAAAACCACATGAAACTAAGATGTACAAAATAATCTCCTCATGGGACCAAAACCTAAGAATCTGTAACCCGATGCAGAGACGTTGTCTTTGCTGTCAGGCATCCAGTGAGGCGTCCTTGATTCCACCATGGTTCTTATTAATAAAGCAGTTTTCCAGTCTCTTCTTTCTGTCTCCTCCAGACTCGTTTTCCCACATCACTAACCCCCCCTTTGCTGGCGTGGAGCGCCCTGATGCTAATCTCAGATTATTTCCCACCAGATGATTAATCTGTCATTACATAATCGCAGGCCTGCCAGATCTGAGCTGTGAAGTCACAGAAAGGCAGCCAACCTGGAAATGTCTTATTATCCTCCGGCACTGGAGCTTTACCTTAAGACTAGGAGATTTAAAACCTGAGGATGAGCGACGGCTCAGTTTAAATCGCTCTGTTCAACGTCCCTTTTTATGTCTTTCTCTCTCTCTTATTTAAATAATGAGGGCAGCGGTGCTGAAATATTCTGGGCTCACATTCTTACGTCTACTTTTCTACCTGCAAATAAAAGTTTGTACCCCATTGAGTGTATTTTTTTCAGATCTGGAAACATGCGCCCTCTGCTGGGCAGGGTTGACTTCCTCCACTAAAACTGGGACGGAAAATATTGTGTTCCAAAAGTCGCTCTTCATCACAAATGTCAGATTTCAATTTGTTTTCAAAGTTGGAAAACTTTCACTTCCTCCTGACGGAACACGACTCGAGCTGTATTCCAGATGATGTAAGTGTCAAAAGATTTAAAACCGACTGGAGAAAAACATAAAACACTGCGTGTAAATGTAGTAAATTACAGAATATGCAGGTTCCATTAAAAAAAAAAAAAAAAAAAAAAACCCTCTTCAGATGTTTTGTCATTGTTACTGAAAAAAGCAACAAAATGACTTAGTGAAGTGATTGCTGTAATAACAGCTTTCCACTCAGCAAATCCCCGCTGATGTTTTCTTTTGATTATCACAAACAACATTCAAATCGCTCAGATTTGCTTTGTGGTTGAGTTTGTTTGACTGCAGGTTATATACTCTCATTACCCTAAATATAACCACTTCATGGTCCTCAATATTAAGGTACTAAATATATAGACATATAAACTGAATGATTGCAACCAGTTTTGTGGCCCCGCTCGGCTTTCAGAGCGTTCCTCTGTGGAGTTTGTGTGTGTGTGTGTGTGTGTGTGTGTGTGTGTGTGTGTGTGTGTGTGTGTGTGTGTGTGCGTGCGTCATGCCTGCAGTCGACTGTTTCTGCATGCACTTACATTCTCGCCGCTTATTTAAGAAGCAGAGCGGCTGTATATTTAGCATGTTATGTATTTGTGTGGGTGAGTGTGAACTGCCTGTTATGCTTCACAGTTTTGTCAGGAAGAAATGCCGCCGGTCTCGTTCTCTCCTCTGGTTAAACGAAGCGGCTACATGTTGCTTTATTGTTTTTGTTTTTTTTCTTTCACTAGGTTTTGAAAAGTTTGCTTGATGTTTGTGTTTTAATATCAAAAGGAAAATCTGTTACCAAAATTGCCAACCCTTCCCCTCGAGTGTATGGACTACATTTATTCAAATGTAAAAGTCTCCTAATCTAGAGGTGGTTGTGTCACCCTTGGCAACGGCAACTGCAATCAAGCCGTGGTTTTTGAGATCCTTTGATTAGGCCACTGCAAACCAAGTGCACTCATGTAATAGTCATAAACTGAGTTGATAGAATCACTGTGGAAACCCTTTTCTTGTCCACACCTGCGTAAAAACACTCCATCCGATCTTCCTAGAGTTATTTTGTCTGGAGCACTCCTCCGCTGTCTATGTTTACCTTGATTTCACTGTGTATCTATTTTTCTTTTGTTGCTGTTGTTGTCCAGTCCTCACTCTCTCCCAGCCAGCAGATGGCACCTGTCTGCGTCGTCTCTGAGCACTAATGCCACACTTTGTGTTTCCGTCACAGCCGCAGACAAACAGCACCAGAAACAGCATAGTCACCAGTCCCAAAGGCAACATCCCTTCTGCTGCTCTGGTACGCAGCTCTGCATCCCGTCTGTCTGTCTGTCTGTCTGTCTGTCTGTCTGTCTGTCTGTCCGGGACCACATTTACACTGCACAGTGTGCCTGTGTGTGTGTGTGTGTGTGTGTGTGTGTGTGTGTGTGTGTGTGTGTGTGTGTGTGTGTGTGTTTTTGTGTGTTTGCAAAATAATAAAGTTTTGAATCGCAGCTTCACGAGAAATGTCTGTCGATGCAAAGGTTGACTATAGAGGTTTGGGTTCTGTAATGGTCTCCCCTTTGGGAAGGCTCTCACACATCTATGTAAGGTCCCACTGCTGACAGTGCAGGTCAGAGGTCAAGCACCAACAATGACATGAAAGGAAATGTCTGTAGAAATCTGAGACAGGATTGTCTTGATCTATCTATCTATCTATCTATCTATCTATCTATCTATCTATCTATCTATCTATCTATCTATCTATCTATCTATCTATCTATCTATCTATCTATCTATCTATCTATCTATCTATCTATCTATCTATCTATCTATCTATCTATCTATCTATCTATCTATCTATCTATCTATCTATCTATCTATCTATCTATCTATCTATCACTGAACTCAATTATATAACTCAACATGATTCTCTGGAGGTTTCCTGTCGGGTGACCAACATTTTTCCCCTCTAGGGGGCGCCACTGCTTCTCTGAACTTTAATGAAAGATTAGTAGGACTGAATGTTTCCTACTAATTGACTTTTTAACCTGATGGATAGAAAAAAAAAAACACATTCCTTCCAACCTGTGGTCCTAATTCCTTTTTCAAAATTGAGTGAAGTTTTACTTTTCATCATCATTTCACTGTCGGGGAGAAAAATAAAGCCTCACATTCATATTTTAAAGCGTCATATCCAAGAGGAGTGTGTTTAAACTAGTGACCAGAGCTGCACTCATGTTTGGATGTTAAAGGGAGAAAAGTTTGTTTATTTATTTATTTGTCCCTCAGTGGGATACTGGTGTGTTTTAAAGGGCTAAAAACAATCTGCTAGGCTTCATCTATCATAAGAGACGAAGTGGAATAATAATTACATGACTACATTCTTGTGTGTGTTTTTTTTGCCGTCACTGTTTGTCCCAGGTTCTTCCCGTGTTCAGAACTTTCTTCCCGTTTCCATGTGTTGCTCTCGTCTTACTGTCTGCTGACTCTCATTTGGTCATGACTCATTTTTCCTTCATTTACTCCCGCTTTCTCTTTTTTCCTCCCCCTCTTTCTCTCCATTGTTCCTCCAGGAGCCACAGACAACTGTTATCCATAACCCAGTAGATGGGATCAAGGTACATCCTCTCTTTTCCTCCCTCCATCTCCCTCATTCCTCGTCTTCTCCCCGTCATTTGTCATCCCTCCTCTTTACTCTACTCCTCTCCCCTGGTGGGCCAAGAAGTGTCTTTCATAGGGTCTTTTTTTATGTCATACTTTATATACTGTGAAGTTTTTATGTTTTGTGATTTTCTTTCTCTGCATGAGAGAGGTGTGAACCTGTGGGGCCTTTTCACTGTTGTCTTCTGCTGCCTCACTGCGTTCAGATGAGTGAAGTTCTCTGAGAAATGAGTGTGTGTGAGCAGGAACGCGGCCAGATTAACACCCATTCCACTCAGACTGTGTGCTAAACGTGGCTGAGCGTTCTACCTGTGTCTGCGTTTGTTCCCACGGAGACGGGCTCAATCCGCAGAGAGGATTGGGCTGGGTTTGCGGCAAGAAGTGCAGCGTTGTGTTGTTGTTTATTTTGTTTGTTTCTCTTTTGTATTATTGACATAACTGTTGTGTGAGATGGAGCTGCAGGCTGAAGCGTGAGCGTGTTGTGTTCAGGTCTGCATGCCGCGTCAGGTCGAACAGCCTGGGTTGGTCGGGTTTGGTGGCTCCAGTCATCAACGCGCTTTCTGTTCTTCCTGTTTCAGGAATCGTCCGACAGCAGTAACACCACCATTGAGGACGAGGATGTTAAAGGTAGGCCCCGACTGCACGACCGCACCCAGCTGACTCGCTCGAATTTAAAACTGCTGACTATTAGAGTTCCTCAGAAGAGTTTTGGAAGTCATTTTCCAACTTTATCACGTTACGACCACCAGCTACTGGGTTTTATTAGGATTTTACATAACAGACCAGTTGAGCATTGTTGTGAGGTGGAAGAAAATGATAGTTTATAAAAATGTTTAGTAAAAATTTTTACCCGCACCACCACAGCACATCCGTGAGCTTCGAATCTTGTCATAATATTCCAACATCAAAAACATACCTGCAGCGGTGCCTTGATTCTTTCATGCACGTTTGAGAAATTGTTGAAACTCCCATGGCGACCAATCAGCTGTACAAAACGCCTGGAGGGACCAAGCTCCGCCTTCCAGGACGAAACTCTACCTCTAAGCTGCAGTTTCCAAGTTCCACCTCCCCCACCACTCTGTTCCATGGCACTGAGAAGCAGCTCCTATTATAAAGCCATCAAACGCACACTTCCACTAGCTAATTGCTGCTGACTAGTCTGAAGCAGCTGAGTGGGAGAGTCGGAAATTGCAACTCCGAGCAGCAGTTAGTCCTCGAAGGTAGCATTTGGTCCCGGCAAGCGTTTTTTCATAGCTGAATGGTTGCCATGGGAGACGCAAGGATTTCTCAGTCATGCTTGAAAGAGTCAAGGCAACAGTCCCTTATAACATGACGTGAAGATCAAAAACGTCTACTTCAGATAATGCTGTCTCTTAATGTTTTTCATTGGTCTTCAATGAAAAATAAGGAAAAAACAAAAAAAAAGGAAGGAAAACCTGTCAATCACAAAAACACATGATATGGCAGAAATTGCTTGAACTGTCTTCAGGTCAAAATTTAAATGAAAATCTTGATGTTAACTCAGACAGTGGAAGAGTTGAATGCTGACTGGAAGCAACAGTGGGGAAAAAGACCAACACAGAACAACTTAGAAAAGTTGTCAGTCGCCTTTCTAAGCAATTTTCCTAACCTGATGTAAGAGCGTTGTGAAGATAAGGAAGGTTGATGGGGAGACATTTATACAAAGGAGCAACTCTTCTACAACATAAAGCACCAAACACCTTGACTGCACTATTTATGAATGATGTAGGTCATTCATAAATAGAATGGAAACTCATCAGTTCTTATTTTATTGCTGCAGTGAGATTTCACATGCTGCACTTCAGCAAATAAAAACATATCTTGTAAAATATTAGATCATTCGGTTGGTAAAGAAAAAAAAAAAAAAAGGCCACAGAACATGTTATCACTAGCTGCTTATGTAAGCTGCCCAAAGTCCCGATCACGGCCTCGTACGTTTTAAATACGTGAAAGTCTACTGGTAAGGCGGTCCAAGCTTCGGATTATGGGACAGAATTATCTCCTTTCTGTCATAAACGACGGTCCGGTGCTGCTGACGGCAAAAGGAGATTAACAAACCGAGAGAGCTTGATCGAGCTCTTCCCATGACTGGTTCTCTCAAAAACAAATAAGACAAAAGAAAGTTAGTTCACAAACTGAGAGGCTTTTAGCTGTGCTGGCCTGATCAAGATCAGCAGCTAGCCTCTTCCAGGAAACAGACTTCTGAACAGCATCATTTCTATGCACTCGGTATTTGGTTGGGGCTCCTTTGGTGTCTCTTGACAACAACACATAGTTTCTCTTTGGGGTTAAAGGTCAGGGGAGTTTGCTGGCCAATCAGGAGCAGGAACACCGCCGTCGCTGAAGCAGCTTCTAGTATCTTTGGCAGCGTGGGCGGGAAAATCAAATCAGCATCTCCGTTCAGCTCACCAGCAGAATGTCCTGGAAGACGTCTGCTTTGACTCAAGTGGGCCGGAACCAGCAGACGGCACGATGAACCAAACCGTCACTGACCGAACTGGACTTCCACCAATGTGGATTCTGTTCCTCCGCTCTCTTCCTCCAGACGCTTTCCAAAAGGAAAAGCACATTTTTGAGCAACAGTCCAGTTCGCATCAGACGGGTCACGTGATCAACAGTCCGGTGTTACTACTGCTGAAAAAGATGAGGAAGACGACAGGAAGCAGTTGGAGGATGACGGCGCTGCTTGATTTTTAAAGTCTCATCTCGTGAGCAATCTTACTCACTTGTGATTTTAATCACTTTTCTAGTTTAATGGAAACGCAGCAAGTGCAAAACAGTTTTTCTTGTTGCTTTTTTGTCGTCGCAAAAACATTTTGCGCAACATTTGTAATGAAAACGCGAGTCAATTTGCAACACAGGTGATTAACTGCAACAGGCTCCGCCCTGAATGAGGTCATCAATGACAATGGGAAAATAATTGACCTGATAACCCAACCCAATATTTTCAAAAAGATACAAACGTATCTTTTTGTACTTTCTTTTTCTTTCCCGGAAATGAAATGAAACTGTGCATCTCCAACTTTGAATACTTTAATTGGCCAAAAATAAATTTATCTGCACTTTATCTAAGTGCTGCCAAATGTCTCACTGTATAAATTTCTAATGAAACAAGGACAAAAGAATCCAGCAGTGGCAATTTCTTGGGACAGGACTGTGCTGTAATTAAAACTGAAATGTTGCTTTAAGCACATTAAAGAGGGATGCAGTCTGACGTCTCTATTTCACTGACTTTTCATTATGTGACATGCAGCTATGTGACAGGAGAGCATGTAGACGGAGCACAGAGGTGCTTTCATGGTAGAAAATGGTACAAAAAGTAGAGAGAGAGAGAGAGAGAGAGAAAGAGAGAGCAAATGAGAGAGAGAGACAGAGAGAGAGAGGAAACTAGACAATCCGAGTGAGTTAAGCCCTTCACTTAGTGTAGGGAGGACGCGGTGGGAGGAGGACGGGGTAAATCTCGTCCAAAGGCCGGGGACAAGAATAGCAGCATGAGCTCCAGCAGCCTCATGTGTCCAGCAGAGATATGATGGATGATGAATGGAGGTAGAGGAACGACCAAGTGCCAAGACACACAATGGGGGGTACGTACGCTGTACGGTGTGTGTGTGTGTGTGTGTGTGGGGGGGGGGGTGTGTGTGTGTGTGTGTGTGTGTGGGGGGTGTGTGTGTGTGTGTGTGTGCATAAAGTTCAAGGAGGAGATGGGATCAGGAGCCGGACCTCTACCAAACCGATCAGCTCTGCTGTGACTCGCCTCAGCCTCAGATTGGTCCTCAGAGCCTTTTGCTCTGGCTTAGCTGTTGTTTTTTCTTTTTTAATTTTTTTTGGGAGGATGACTTTCACATCCTTCTCTCTCCTTCCTCTCCGCAGCTCGCAAACAGGAGATCATAAAGATCACGGAGCAGCTTATCGAGGCCGTCAACAATGGAGACTTCGAGGCCTACGCGTGAGTCCCCCCCCCGCCGCATCGCCCCGTCCCCCCCCCAACCTATCCCACTCCCGCTCCTCATCCTTCACTGCTTTTAAAAGTTCAGGCCAGCAGCAGGAATGTGCATCCTGTAAAGTGAACATTTAAGCTCTCCATCAGCCACGAAGAACCATTAATCTGATTGACATGCAAAATGTGTTGTATTAAAAGATTAAAGAGTAATTACATTCATTGTTTCATCCACATCCAGCCCCCCTCCCCTTCTCTCCCCCCCTGCTTACTGTATAATTAAGAATAATGCCAAGCAGATTGAGGGAGAGGGACGGGAAGGTTTAGCCCTCAGTGATGGAAGTGCAGTTCCACTAAGATGGGAGATAACATATAAAAAATTAATATGAAGGGAAAAAAATAAATCAATGGCAGGAATGAACCTGACATGGTACACTGATGACTAACACATCGCAAACAGTGACAGTGTTTGTTTGAAAAAGATGAGTGAACACAACCTGACTTTTTTTCAACACTTGGTAACGCTCAAGTAAAAGTGACGACTTTGACGTTTCTGGTGAAACCCGAAAGTATAAAAACCCGCCCAGGTTTTTCCTAAGTGAAAGTCGCTCAGTATTATTTTCAATGCGAGTTCAAACTTTTTTCTTTTTCATGCCAGAAGTTTATTTCCGATAGAAAATGAGATGGACACATTTTAAACGACAATAAAGCAGTGTGAAAGTGGTATTAGGTTCAAAAAAGTATCTGTTTCGTTCATGGCAAACAGTTTTTATACCATTCTCAGTTTGGCATTTTGAGGATTTGTCTTCGGTGAGGAGCTCCAAGTCTTTCAGTTTGGAAGGGCTCTGTGCCATCACCCTAATCCCGCCAACTCCCTCCACAGGCTTTCTGTTACAGGTGGAATCCCAACTCTTCATATGTCTCATATGTCTTTAAGTTGTAAGTTTCCATGAAAGTAGCTTGAAAAAGCTTCCCCACCTTTTACCTTTCTCCAGTCTTTTTCTAAAGAATCTTCAAGGAGGGAGACGGGATTATTGTGGAGCAAACAGCAGCAAGTTGAAGTCAAAATTAAAGACAGCAAGGAGAAGTACAGAGAGAACCAGAGAGAAAGCTCCAGAGGATCAACAACACAGACATCCCACCTGAATCTGACCCACAGCTTTTGTCTCAAACCCCAGTTTGAGATGTTTCATCTTCCACTTCAGTCCGGGATCTTCTGCTTCCACAAGTTTGTCATATCAAAACCGCTCTAGTTTGCTTATCTCCATGAAGATGGAGTTGAAGACGCCTTCTTCAACCATGTCCATAGGTGCACCACGACCCTTTCGGCTGCAGTTCAATAATTTACAGTGTGGTTGATTCATTTGCTCGGCGGACACACGTCTTGGACACTCGGGTGATGAGATGGGATGAACTGTAAACTGATCAGCACCTGATCACAACCCCCTGCAGTGAGTTGACTCTGCTGGCGGACGATGAATCAGACACATTGTGAGAATCTGTTGGGAATATCTTTTGTCAGAAGGAGCTTTATCTCCCACATCCAGCAGAACATCAAACACATCCTGGTGATGGGTGGGGACATTGAGTCTAACTGGGTCTTGTTCCATGCCTCCATGGTTGAGGCAACTGAGCAGAACTATGCCTGCAAGGTGGTCAATGCCTGTAGTAGCAACAACCTTGAAGTCACTGGTGGACACTCGCCTAGTTGAAGTTGGAGTCATGTTGGGCCTGTTTGGCCTGTGGGACCCCTGAAGCACCCGATAGGTACCGGATCGCCGAGCAGAATGCAGGTCGAGTGGTCACCACGGCGACAGCTCAGGCATGGAAGACGTTTTGTGCGACCATGGAGAAAGACTTCCATATGGCTTTAAGGAGATTCTGATCAACCATTTGGCATTTCAGGAGGGAGAAGCAGTGAACCACCAACCACATCTATGGTGAGGATGGTGCGCTGATGTTAGGGGTCAGTGGGCAGACATTTTGAAGACCTCCTCCATCCTGCCATTGAGGAAGCGCAGTTTTGGGATGCTTGGTGACAATGTCACTCTAATCTCTGGTGCTGAGGTCAGAGAGGTGGTTATAAACCACTTTGGTGTAAAGTTATTTCCAGTTGTTGATTAAGAAGTTTATGTAGGTTTTAAGTTATAAGATTTCAACAAGTATAGTCGACTTTTGGAAGATGCTTAATCATTGATATTCTTTGCCATTTTATGCTAAACTTGTTCTTTTTGTTTGATTTTGATTTTTGCAGGAAGATCTGCGACCCTGGTCTGACCTCCTTTGAGCCTGAGGGACTGGGAAATCTGGTAGAGGGCATGGACTTCCACAGATTTTACTTTGACAATCGTAAGGTCACAGCTCAACGTTTTATCTCTGTCTTTCTTAACATCTGCATCCTGACGCTGTGCTCCGTCCTTTCTTCAGTCCTTTCCAAGAACAGCAAACCCATCCACACCACCATCCTCAACCCTCACGTGCACATGATCGGCGAGGACGCGGCCTGCATCGCCTACATCCGCCTGACGCAGTTTGTAGACGGCCAGGGCCGTCCCTGCTCCAGCCAATCAGAAGAGACCAGAGTATGGCACCGCCGAGACAGCCGGTGGCAAAACGTGCACTTCCACTGCTCGGGAGCCCCTGCTGCACCGCTGCAGGGATGAGGTACGGACAAATGGAAATCTCACATATGCGGAACAGGTTGAACATCGACAAGTAGCGGCCGCACGGTTCAGTTCAGATGATAGATTTAGCACATGTGTAATGAAAAAAAAAAAAAAAAAACACATTTTCTGATAATAAGGTGTAGGATCAGGTGTTTTTTTTTGAGCATATCAAAATAGATCTATTTTGCAAACCTGTAATGGAATCGCTTTTTCCTCGTGAGTTGTATGACGAACAACTGGATGTTACTACTGATGAAAGCAACAAAGAAGGCGACAGGAAGTAGTTCCAGGATGATGGTTTGCCCTTGTTTTTTTCTGCAGCTGCCTCCACCAGAGCTCTCACAGCATCACGCAGCTCATAAAAAATTGTGGCATTTTAACATGTTGAATCCATAACTCTAACATCCATAACATTCCAGTCTTTAGACCTCTCTTAATTACCTGTTTCCTTCTCTTCTTCCCTCCCAGCCGGCCGGAGGAGACGTGAGGCCGAAAGAACCGAGCCGACGATCCGACAGAAGGCTTCCGCTCTGAGAGAGACGTGCAGGTGGATGGAAGGGTGGGGGGAGGAGGCTGAGGCTTTCCGGGGCGGGGCTCGTTCCCCTGGGCACTCTGGGCACCCACCTGGCGCTTCTCTCTCCGCGACCGCAGCAGACCCAACCCGACCTACACCGACAGCAGGGGGCGCAATGCCAGCCGTGAGCAGGAAGCGCCGCCTGCCTGCGCCTTGTCTTCAGCTGGCCTGCATGCGGCCGAAACACCCGGACTGCACCTTTTCTCTCTCCTGCTCCCTGTCGATGCTTTCTCCTTCTCCGCTATTATACAGTTATGGATCTTGATGTTATTATGGCTGAAGTCTCTTGTTGTGCTCTTTCTACTGTACAGTATATTTGTTACCCATTTTAATCCCTTTTTTTTTCTTCTTTTTTATGACAAGCATGACTACCCACCTGTACTCTTAATACTATCGTGGCTGTTTTATTTATTTATTTTTTTTCTGCACGATTAAAGCCGCCTGTGAAGCGAACAAACAGAGCTGACGTCTCTCACAGAGAGAGACCTGTGGGTGTATTTAACTACGTGTTTTGTTACTTCTTTGTTGTTTTTAATCCTCTTTCTCTGGAGTGTTGTTGTTGACCCTGAACCGACGCCTCCGTGTGTGTCTCCCCCCCGCCCATCCGGGGCCCCGCCGGGCCCCTCTGGACCCCCTCCGAGCTGCTCTGTGAGACAGTGGAAACCCCATGCAGCATGCTACAGTATTCCCTGTTCTTGAATATTTTCCTCCATGTTTGACCTGCTGGACGACAAGAAGCGGTTGAGATTTACGCCTTCCCCCTGCACATGTGCTGTATATTTCCAGGTTTTGTTGTGCCGGTGTTTACTTGCATGATATTTCCGAGTTAATGCATCACTAAAGTTGGATGTTTCTGTGCATTTGGTTGAATTTTGTCTTCTATGGACTGATCCTGCTGGTGAGCTTTAATCTGTTTCCTGGGCTGTGTGAGTGCAGGTCCTGTTCTCAGTTCAGTGTAGAAAAAAAAAAATGGATGTAAGTTTTTTTTTTTCACTATTTCCTGGCTCCTGAACAGAGTAAGAATGGCTCTTTACTGTTTATTAAGCAAAAATATGAGTACTGAGTATTTTTGGTGCTTTAGATTCAAAGCAAATGTGACTGGAAGAAATTGCCTATAATAAGGTTTGTGGCTGAAAGGATTAATCCGATTAATTGTGATGAATCAATTATTGAAATAATAGTCAACTAACTTAGTAATCAATCAATTAATTGGAGTTTACAGACAAACCAAAACCCCCTTACTGAAAAAAACAACAACCTATATTCTGAGCAGTAATTAAGCTAAAAATGCACAAAAATGATATACATTTTGTATTTAAGATCAAATCTTTTTCCTATAAACATGTTCTCTATAAAATTCCTTAAGTGGCTGTTTTAGCTTCACCTGGTTCAAATTCTGTGAAGAAAAAAAATAAATGTTCCTAGCATCTTGCACTATCCAATTATTAATCACTCATTCCAAATGTGTATCAGCAGATTAAATAAAAACAGCTGAGCTTGTCAGACGTGTGGTTTCAGCTGCAGATGCATCCTTTGCTACACATGAGCCAGCCTTCACTAGAGGAATTAAAATGTTTATTTTATTTTATTTGTCTACTTGTATCTTCGAATGAATTTCTACTATTGCATAAAAACGCTTAAGTGGTCATATAAAAGAGCTGCAGAATGTGCCGATTTGTTTAATCCGATTAATCGACTAATCGTCGGAATAATCAATGACTGACATAATAGTTAGTTGGAGCCCTAATAATGATGTTTCACTCCTAAAATAAATTGTTGCCTTTTACTAAAAGTTGCATTTTAATGCTTTTCAGTTTTTTCCTTTTCCTTCTGCATGTTATGTGCAGCACATTGAGTATCTCCTTGAACTTTGTCACATGTTGCTTTGTGTTTCTGTAAACACTAATGAGAAATATAACACTACGCACGAAACTCATTCACCCAAATCCTGTCCTACATTCTGCGGATTAACACGTAATCCCAACTGACTGGTTCTTTTTCAGTAATGATTCCCTAAAGATTTCATCAAAAATTCATAAGGATGAGATCAAAGCAGGACAGACGATGAAGCCCCGCCCACCCGGAACCCGAGAAGCTTCTGAACATGGCGGAGCAAGTGAAGTGTTAACGGATGGATTGATCAGCTTTTTCAGCACTGAGACTGAGATCAGGATTCTCAACTATCGAATCCTGATAGCAAATATTGTATGTAACTTTTACAAACCCCCTTTTTTTTTTTTTCTTTTTTTACATATTTGTTGAAACTGTCACTATTTGGTGACAGTGGTTTGTGACACAAATAATCTGTGAAAAAGATCAAGCTCCTCTGCTTTACCCTAGTGTTAGCTCAAAACAACCAATCAGAGGCAGGAGGCGGGTCTTAGCGCTGTCAATCAAGCCCATTTGAACGGCGCGAGCTTTTCCACATCAGCAGAGCCTGTAGCGAATGCCACCGATGACAGTGGATAAACTGTTTTCTTGTCTTGGTGAATTGCTTCTCCGCCTTTAGCACATTTAGCAGTTTGTACATTCGGGTGATTGACGGCAATAAGACCCTCCTCCTGGCTCTGATTGGCTGTTTCTTCAGATGGCGGTAGTAGCTCATGGAAGGAGGTGGAGGAACTCCATCTTTTCACAGATCGTTAGTCTCATCTCATTCTGGTGATAGTTTTAACAAATAGCCAAAATACCCAGAGAAGAGTTACATCTCTGGGTGAGAGCTTTATAATCCTGTTCAGTGAGGAAAACGTTCTTCCTGGTAAAGTTGAGACAACATCTGGGTTCAACACAGATTCAAAGAGGATGTTTTTATTTTCCACATGCTAAATCAAATTATTGGAAATGGACACGCTATACCGCCCTGTCATGGAATACTTTCTTTATTTAGTGTATTTATATATCTTATATTCACATGAAATGTTTTATTACTTATCATTTTAAGGCAAACGGAGGCCATTTAGATCTAATTCTATAGAGTCTAACAAGGTCCAAGTTAAGTTCAGATAATTCATTCAATTAAGTACAATTCAATGTTAAAGTAAGACAAGAAAGAAAAAAACTGGAGGTAAAAGTTTGGCATGTTAGGCCTTCTTGCCCAACATTAGTGTTTGATCTCACAAATGCTCCTCCAAGAGGTCAGGAATTCTCAAGCACACACAAACATACATGCAAATTCCCAGCTACACAGTTTGATTTACAAGTACTAAATATTTCTGACCAACCCCTCCCTCGTCGTTCAACATGGCTGTTATGTCATGAAAACATGGTAATAAATTCTTTATTCGCTTTTTAAATTATGTGAATCTCACTTTAAGAAAATCAGTATGTCTCAGAATATGTTGCTTCAGTTTCAAGTCTTTAAATGCAGAGAAAAAAAAAATTATTTGCTTATGTTGCTAACGCAGGTTAGCCTGATCAGTGATCACTGAGCAAAACAAAAAGTGACTGCCGCTGGCTTCCTACCACTGCTATTGAACATTTAAACTGGCGTCGCAGATCCAAGTTTGATTTTGAACTTCCAATTCAAAATCAAACAATTTTGACCAAATAATCAACACTAATTTAGAAAGTGCAATATTGTGATGTAAACATGACTAAAATGCACATATCAGAGAAGCCAGCTCTGCCTCGCAGAGAAGGACACGCTTTTGTCTCAAGGTTATTTTCAAAAACATCCTGCAGATTCTCAGCTTTTTATTAGCGTTTGTGCCACTTAGCCCACCCCCCCCAAAAAAGCAACAGGACAGAACGGATTCCCTTTCTCTATCCAGGCCAAGGTTATAAAATTAGTTTTTTAATCAGATTGAGGGTCTCTGTGGAAGTCGGTCTCTCCTCCAAGGCGGAGGACTGATTTATCTAGTGCAGTCGAGGCGTCGATCCCGATGAAACAGATCTGATTTAAAGATTTTATTCTCCTAAAGGTCAGACAAGTACAAGCAAAACCCACTGAGTAGATGTGAAACAAAGCAATGTTTTCAGCTCATCATGCCGTTTGTACTGCGATGTAATCAGTGTGTGAATAAATAAATAATAACTGACCAAGTGGAGACTTCCTCTGTCTTTTATCTTGACTCAGTGTCAGGAGAGAACCGAGTCACTTCCTGGAATCGTTCTTGTCCGTATTTGATGCCACCTTCTCCTGAACGCGCTGCGGTGACTATCCAGCGTTCAAGAGCGAGTTACTGGACGGGGCCACATTTTCTTGCCACATATGAAGATTTTCATGTCATTTTAAGCCACATTTGATTTGTGTTTTTGGAAGGTGACAAAGATAATTTCCTAAAAAACATTAAAAAAAATAAAAAACATTTTCTGTAACAAATGAAAATGATAAAAAATGAATTAAGCCATTACTTAGGAAGGTGACAAAATATAGATGCAGACACATATTCTTCTTCGTTTTACTTCAGTTCAGTTCAACAATACTATATTACTCCCATGCACTGACTGTCTGATGAGAGTCAAAAATACACAAAATATTATAAGAGGTTCAAGTCCTTTAAACTTTACGTAGACATTAAGTAGCTAGTGGTGCAATAAACTTTGTGATCAATCAATTAGGATAATTTTGAAAATACTTTAATTGTACTTTCATAAGGTCAGATGTCAAACAGCTGGAGAGCCTCTGGAAACACTCTCTTTCTGTTTTCCTCTACTGCAGTCCAGCTCATCCTATAAATGCAGCAGATCCGACCCAGTAACAACATTCCACGTAAATATTACATTATGCTGCAGAATCCCGTGTTGACACTTTCACTTATTTCACACGAGGGATCTCCATTCAGCACAGTTTAATGATTACTCTGAGAGCATCCATGAGTCAACGTGAGGGTCATTACCTTGTGCTCTCATGCAACCAAAGCCAGAAGGACGAAGGTCGACATTTATTGCCCCGCTCTGGGTGTAGCAGTGAATAAAGTGAGGCCGCCTGTCAATGAACCTGAACGTCCAAATGTACTTGATGTGAAAGTACAACAGGTCACACATCAGTCAGGGCGTCTTATCTGGAGAGCGTGCAGGACTGAATCAGCAAAAGTCAATTTGTTTTGGAAGCTTATCTCCTCTCTCTGCTCATGAAATGATATTTTAAACTGAACTCTTCCAAAGCAAAACACATTGTTGCTGCTGGTCCAATAATCAGACATAGAATGGACAGAAAAAATGTCCAAAGTATTCCATCCGGGACTAGAAAGCACCAGAAACAATAGAAGACATGGATAATGTGTGATGGTCAGGGTTTTTTCAAATGGGGCCCATAACGCCCCCACCCCTCTTGGGTGCGCCTCTGGTCATTATTACTCAGAGATGATCTAATGTTCCCCACAGATCTATTCATACAGCTGGAATTATTTTTCTTTTTTACATTTTGCCATTCTACAGCCCAAAACCTCCAAATACTTTGTTAGGATTTCATCTGGTGAACCAACACGACAGAATGTGTTACAGGGAAAACGATGCCTGGATTTACATTTTTTTTTTTTTTTTCAATTTTTTTTACAAATAAAAATCAGAAAAGCTTGAATGATGTTTGTACTCAGCCATCTCTCAGGCAGTCACAGCTGCAAGTCAACAGGGATGTCTCATTCTTCTTTACAAACTATCTCAAGCGTATAGATGAGCATCTCTAAATATCCAGTTGTGGCAATCAGATTTAGGGCTGGACTTTGACTAGACCATAAACAAATATCTTATGATGTTTGGATGATGACAGAGATGTTTAAGTATTCATATTTTTCTTGTTTATTTTTATTCATTAGATTTAATCTTGTTTTGTTCAGTCCTATGTATTCATTATACAGTACAGAGGACTGTACTGTCCTCATTCTGTCATCCTACAGAATACATAATTCTTTTATATTTTTATTTTTGATTTTTTGATTTAGTTAATATATTCTCCTCTTGGTTCCTTTGGATTTTGTTCTCTCCTCTGATTTGTTGTCTCTGTTCTTGTGTTCGTTATTCCCTCAGCCTGCCAGTTTGCTGTGTTTGCAGCTCTTTCCAATCACCTGATTTAATATCATTTTCTTCTTATTATATTTATTATTTGTTTTGTACTTGAAATGAAAATCTCTGCAATGTTTTTTTTTCCAGTTTCCATGTGTCTCTTGACTCTTTTTTTTTTATTTTTTTTATCATTAAGACCTTATGCCCTGTATAGACTGTAAAGACCAATAGGTTCATGTCTTAAGACAAAATGTCTTAAAATCACAAAAACTTATCAAAAGTAGCCTACAAAAAAATGCAGGCACACATCAATAATGCCTTTGATGAAAAGTGAAATATTCACTAACTTATTTCATTCATCACCTTTTTATCGAGTTATTTTTCTGCCTGAATGCCAAGATATTAAACTGATTTAATGTTGGAAGTCAATCTGTCTTAGTCAATCACTGCAGCTCAAAGATCCAAGCGCTTCGCTTCAGAAATGACCAGAATGTCTTTCACCAAACTGTCGTCTTCCTGCCTGTCAGCCTCTCGTATTACAAAGACTTTCTTTGCATCTCCGCTGGGGTTTGTTGACAAAACACTAACTTCATTATAAAACACATTAGCATGAAAATGACCGGCACAAGGATGCAAAATTCCAGGAAATGGTCTGTTCCTTTCCAAACTGAGGTCTTTCTAAAGCATTCTGGAAAACATACATCTAATTGTAATGAGAACAGTGATCTCGGGGTGATCTCTGAGGTGGAGCTGTTTGATTTCCTTAATCCGACTCAAATATTACTTTTTTACAAGTTGCCTTCACTGTGTCAGACCTCCTGGAACTGTATAATTCTGTGACAGCTAGCAGGTCTGCAGATCCCACACATCCTGGACACAAGCTGCTGCGATGGGAACTTTCATTTGGATAAAGCGGCCAAAACAGGAGCAGTTTCTTCCCCCAGGCTTTTTCTATGACGATCACACTAAACACTTTCCATGCCAAAGCTGTCAGCCACTTCACTGTGATGCAAAATAAGAAAATCTACACTGTCACAACATCTAAGCATCTTATTTCCATACAACTGGAGTTGTTGACAATGGAACGTGTTTCATCACCTTTCCATTGGCGTTTCCTTTTACCCTAACCTGTCTTATCTTGCTGACATCACCGCGTGACGCAATTTAGAGGTGAAGCGATTGAGCCTGGAGCGCACGCGGCGGCTATTTACCGGCACACAGAAACGCGCGCGACCGCCCGCTCGCCCTTCCGCACCGCACAGGTTCCGTTCACCAGGTCGCGCGCGCTGGAGGAGCCGCTGATTCCCAGCAGCAGCGGCGGCGGCGGCGGCGGCAGCGGCGGAGCGCGAGGCCGAGAGAAGCGCCGGGAAACCGACAGGAAACCAAAAAAAAAAGAGGGGAAAAAAAAGAAAAAAAAGGTAATGAAACAGAAATATATGAACACGTCCGCCTCAGGTTTCAGCTTGAGTTTAACTTATTTGAACACATTGGGGTTTAAAGTCTCCTCCTCGTGACCTTCCGGTTTGTTTGCGGCTCTTCGAGCAAAGTTGTGCTTTCAGTCTAGACACAGTTGTCATAGATAGACCCGTCTGAGGAGTAAATAGTACATTAATATATATATATATATATATATATATATATATATATATATATATATATATATATATATATATATATATATATATATATATATATATATATATATATATATTTCACTTTTAATGTTTAGATTCGTCTACGAGGTTTTATTCTTTGACGCATCGACCCTCATAGAGCGATAATGAGACGTGAACATCGACAGAGATGATGACTTTACAGCAGTACTGTAATGTTTCTGTCATTTAAAGTAACTGGTTTATTAAATGAAAACGCTCCAAACATATTGAACAACAAACCAACCAACAAACGGAGATATTTAATTAGCTCTGGTCCAGGCTGCTGTGCTTTATGATGTTTATTAAAAAATAAATAAATAAATAAAAATGGAGCAGTCTGTCTTCTTCTAGATCTAGTGTTGAAATGCTTCAAGGCCTGGACTGATTTCTGTTCAAAGCAGCTTTAAAACAGCTGAGATTCTCTGAAATCCCGTTCCTATGGTTTCTAGGTCTAAAGAGGGTCCAGGAAGAATCGCCTCAGTGGCCAGAGTTATCTCTGACATAATGAAATAAATTCATTTCAGAAATGAAAGGCTTTGCTTTCTGCTGTCACAACCAAAATTTTTATTCATTTATTTATTCCTTTTTCTTCATTGAAGAAAACCAAACTGCTGCTTTACAACCAAACATCTGGGTCATAACTCAGTGGTCACATCAGGACAGCTGATTGTGTCCCCAGAGGCACAATTTCACAAATCCAGTGAGATCTGCAAACAGAAGGACATTTCCAATTTTGACACATTTGATAAATGATATTGTGTTGATCTTGTCTTATGATGGCATGTCAGAGCCACTGTAGACGGAACAAGAAAAGTAGCAAAGCACTTCGAAATGCCTTGTTGCTGAAATGTTAAATTACAAGTTATAATAAACAAGTTTAATTTGATTGATTGATTGATTGGTTGACAGTACATTTCCACCCAAAAAAACTCTGAAATTTTCTTGAAAAACACATAGAAATTTCTCAGATTTCTTTTAGTAAATTTCTGAGATCAATCCAAAAATGTCAGTTTTTTCTAGCACATTTTCGACTTTCAAACTTAGAAATTTCCTTGTTTTTGTAGATATATTTGTGAAATTGATCTCAGAATTTTGGAGGTTTTTGGCACAAATGTACTCCTCTCTTTTCTTTCTATCTGCAGTGGTTCGAGTATTTCATCAATTGTCAGCAGTTTCTTCAGCTTGGAATAATTAGTGAAGTCAAAAATGATGGCAAACAATGTGACATTTGTATTAATTCAGCCCTTCACTGTTCTTTAGAAGAGTTTAATAAACCTGTGTCCTTTTTAGACTCGACCGAAACCTGTGGAGCGAGTGAGGAGCAACATCTGTGCAAATTCTCGCATCAGCGATTTAAAACCACCTCCAGGAACGGAGCGGGAGAGGACCTCATGTTGACAGGGTCTCCTTACGCCGCACCTTCTGCTGCATTTTTCTTCCAAGAGGAGAGTTGGGGTGTTCGGAGCCGTGGCTGACCTGCGGCCATGCACCGCTTAAGGACTGCGGTTGCGAGGCTCGGGCCTTTAGCTGCTGCACAGACAGCTCAGAGCGCGCCACAGTCCCGGCTGCTGGCGCTGGATGGAGGTGCAAGGACATTTCAGCCTGTGAGGAGCCTGAGTGCATCTGTGGCTGCTGAACCTTTTCTCAACGGAACCAGTTCCAACTATGTGGAGGAGATGTACTTCGCCTGGCTGGAGGATCCTAGGAATGTGCATAAGGTACTGAGGGTTTATGAGATGGCAGCTAATGACAAAAAACAACTGACATTCCATGTGTTCAAAACTGTGACAGGGAGGATTGTTTGTTCAGTCTAACCAAACAGGTTTTCAAAACTTTGAGGTTTTGATGACTGTACGATAAATTGTCAAGGAAGTTCTTGCAGTAACTAATGACATTGTTGTTTTGGGACCATTTTTACTAAAATAATGGCAATGGAACAATAATGGAAGAATTTATCCTCAGTGATCAATAAACTTTAAACTCTAATGGACATTTAACACTGGAACTGGAAGACATTATCCAAAGTAAATAAACAAAACAACAGAAACAACAAGTAAAATGAATTATAAAGTCTCTAGAAATAAAATGGCTCTTCACAAAAGCCCCAGGCTGAAGACTTTTATCTAGTTTTTGGTAGAAAAAGAGAAAAACAGTACATAGAGTTATATCTAATTTATCATGCAGTTGATTTGTGGCAGGTCTACATGAGTCTTGATTTGAAGTTCAGTCATATTACCTTGTGTTTAATTAACGTCATTTTGAAGCATTGCAGCTTTTTGTGGCATCTATTATGGAAGACTCCCACGACGCATGACTTAAGAAGAAACAATACGCAGCAGTCATGTTTGTACACACTAGAACTCAAAGTGCGTTGCTTAATCACAGGAATGTTTGTCCTTGTGACGTTTCCTCCAGCTGCTGGCTGTCTGGAAGCTTCTCTGTTAGCGATCTCTGCCTTAAAGACAAAATTCAGGGAACGCTAGTCTCTCAGGAGTAAATGACCGTCTCCCCTGGATCTTTATGCATGTTTGTCATCACATCCAGTCTGAGCCCCTTTGCACTGATTGCATGCAAACCGAGCTGACATTTTGGGGACTAACAGATGAATGTCCAGGATTCAGCGAGTCAAAAGTTTACGCACTGAAAACTTTGATCCTCCACCTGTTTCTGTGAGTGCGTTTTTATTGAAGTGAAGACTCAGCATTAACATCATTACAGGAGTGAAGCTTCTTTGTCGAAGAAAATAGTTATTAGTTAACAGGTCACCTTTCTTGGTAATACCTCAAATTATGTTATCATAACAATGCATTTTGTTGTTTGTGGTGAAAATGATGAGAGCTGCCATGAACCTTGTTATTATGACGCATGCTTAACAAGTCAGCAAAAAAAAACATCAGTGCAGATCTTCATGTCTGTGTGGAACAGTAAGACATCAGCTGTCAGTGAGCTCATGAACACCACTAAATGGATTAAACTACGTTCAGTCACCAGACTTTTACGGTGGGGAACTGTACGTCACACAAGGGTCAAACATAGGCTTTGACCTGCAAGCAGTTTTCAGCTAACAAATTGAGTTGCCTGCTGTCAGGGTCTGTAGTTTGAGTGCAGCTGTAAAGCAACTCGTGCACCGTGCTAACTGTGAGCTAACATCCAGCACAGGAAGCTGATCCTAAAAGCTTCTCACTCCTGTAATCTAATTACTCCCTGCTCCTGTTAGAAACTTAGGTGGAGAGTGAGGTTAATGCTCATTAGTTAATGGTGTTACCCACAGTTCATGTAACTTCTGATCTGAATGAAAATCTACTTTCATTTTGGTTTTGCGAGTGAACCAAAATTGAAGTTGCTGTTTTTGTTTTCAACAACAAAAACAATCTTCGACAACCTTCCAAAAACGTTGTTAAAACTGGTGAGGTTTCATTCCCTCAGGAAGTTGGAATGTTGTCCAACCTGACCTGAGCCAGTGATACTTGTGTTACAAAATAATATGTCTGCAAGCTGTGCATTGAAACACTAACGTCATAGAGAAATTGTGTGTGTGATTGATTGAGTCAGATAAAGTAACTTATATGATCATAATGTACATAAACCATAACTGACTGAGGTTGTTAGGAGCTGAGTCCGTGCGTCTTGTTGTCAGGCGCAGTCTAAGCATGTTGGCAGTGAACAGAAACTTCAAGTCACTGTTTACCAGCAGAGTTTTTTTTTTTTCTTTTTTCTTTTTCTCCTCACAGTCTTGGGATATTTTCTTTCGGAATGCAAATGCCGGAGCGCCGCCCGGTGCGGCGTACCAAAGCCCTCCGCCGATCAGCGGGCCTTCTGACGGAACGACGGGCGTCCGGATGCTGGTGGGAGCTCAGCCCAATGTAGAGAAGCTGGTGAAAGACCACCTGGCAGTGCAGTCACTGATTAGAGCCTATCAGGTAAACAACAAACACTACTGTCACTTCTACATTCAAAGCAGAATTTTCTCCACCATGATAAATAATCACATATCTTAAGGCTTTATAACTTTCAGAAAGACAAAAACATGATTGCAAACTAGATATGCACAGATCCTATATCTGTATCGCTCCTGATATTCCAAAAAAATGTAATTCAGTTTATTTCTATGTTTTGTGCTCTGAGCAACATAATACTTTATTTATTTTACATTATATTTCAATTTCTCAATTGCACTTTCTGAATCATTCTAAAGATTTGTTGCAGTTTGTTGTAGTTAGTTTCAGTGTCTTTCTTTTCCATTGGCTGTTCAACTCCTAAACCCACTGACTGAACAAATTACAGTTGGTTTTACATGTTCGACCAAACTCGTGAATCTGTTGGTGTGTTTCAGTGTGCTTTACTGGTGCAGAGTTATCAAATAAATTTGTAATTCAGCACATTTATGTTTTTCTGTATCAGATCAGTATTAGCCAATAATAAACCTCAGATATTGGAAGTAAAAAAATGTGAATTGGTGAATTTCTAGTTTTTTCTCTCTGTTTGTGTTGATTAAACATCCTTTCTAGTGAGTCTTAAAGTTGCATAAAGGTCATTTCCATCTGGGCAAACACATCAGATGTTCAGAAAACCTTTCATATTGAAAGTATTTTGTTGAGGCAGAAAGCTGGCTCCGGGTAAAACAGGCAGCTGGTTTAAAGCCTTTAACCCACTTCTGATATGAGGGCAGAAAACTGGGCCAGCCATGTTGACATCATGAAGGTGACCTGCTGGAATGAGTTTAGACATCCTGACCTCACCGACCCTCATCTGCCTGTCTGCAGGTACGGGGCCATCACATAGCCAAGCTGGACCCGCTCGGTATCAGCTGTGTGGACTTCGATGACGCTCCGTGTACTGTTGGCTTTCAAAATGTTGGTGAGAAAAACAGCCCTGCACCATCCGTGTTACATTTCACTTCACTAAGCGTCTCTCTGACTACCTTTTGAATTTGGGTCAGTATATTTAGGATCTTAATTTATTTAGTAATGTATGTTCTGCTAGAACTAGATATCTGATCTCTAGATGCTTTTGCAGAGCATTTACACAAGGGGGCTGAATATATATATATATATATATATATATATATATATATATATATATATATATATATATATATATATATATATATATATATATATATATATATATATATATATATATATATATATATATATATATATATAAATATAAAATTTTGCTTGGCACTGTACATTACGAGTCTTATTAGTTCACTGTTTTCATGGAAACAGAGATTAAAGTAGTCAACGTTTTAATAAGTAATGTAAGACCACACTCAAATTTGAGTTCTTCACCTAAATTTAAAATCCTATTTGTGATGCAAACAGTAACGCTCCATGGTAAAAACATAGTGGTGGCAGCATGAGGCTGTGGTGATGCTT
Source organism: Poeciliopsis gracilis (assembly GCA_911649635.1). Taxonomy (NCBI): domain Eukaryota; kingdom Metazoa; phylum Chordata; class Actinopteri; order Cyprinodontiformes; family Poeciliidae; genus Poeciliopsis; species Poeciliopsis gracilis. The sequence continues at coordinate 233,469 of CAJVRI010001146.1, forward strand.
CTTTGTCCTCGAGGAGAGGGAAATGTTCAGTTGATGAGACAAATTGTGAAGTTAAATAGGTAAATCCTATATTTATTTCACACTGTCTGTCAAATAAATGTTTTTTTTTAAAATTCAGTGATTCATTTGTTTTGTGTCTGTCACTCAACACTCAACAAAGATCCAGTAAGACAGCAATAAATTGTTTCAGAATTTAACCTTTGGCTATAATATTAATTAGTGAAGCCCAGAAAGTGTCAATGAAAACAGTCTGCATACAGGAAATTGAAATTTTTGGTTTAAAAAAAAAAAAAAAAAATGTTATCATACCGTCAGGGTATGGCTGCAATAATTTGAGAACATTAATTACTGTAGATTATGGCCTATCTGAAATTATAAACCCTTAATGTGATTTTATGGAACAATTATTTTCTATTAAGCAAACCAGATAAATCAGAAAGATAAACACAAGCTTCCTCACTGCCTCAAAACCTGATGCCTTATCAACCTCAACGACTACTTCTTGTTGTCATTATGGTTATTATCAGTGGTAGTGATGTTATCATTCATTTTTCATGTGTCACATGGACTCGTGCTGCTGCAGTCGCTTTCTGAACATCCTGTACAGAAAGCCATGTTCCCTCTGAGATAAGACTATGTTCTTGCTTTATGATGCTCTGGCTTCTGATAGGCTGAGCATGTTATCATGATGATGTCAGCAGTTCAGTCAAAGCACAGCTGTGCAGTGTGTCCCCTCACAGCGCTTTGCTTCTGTCAAGACTGTGTGTGTTTTCAGTTTCACCAAAGCCAGAGAGATATTAGAGTTTTCTCCTAAAACAAAACAAAAAAAAAAGCAAAAAGCAAACTGGTACTGTAAACAGGAAGTACTGACCGGACTGTGTGAAAGGTGTGTTTGCTGTTCAGTGTTGCACATGTGGTCATTGTTCCCTATGAAAAGGCCCGGTGCCTCTGAGTTCACAACCTGCTGATTGTTCTGACCTCTGATTGGATGTTTCCATGCTCACTTGTGGTTTTGTTCATTTTCAGTGAGAGGGGTCACTGAGGTCAGCAAAAGGTCGCTGCATTATCTGACCTCTGAAATTAAATGCGTGGCGTTCTACTGGATCCTTAACCAGCAGTTTGTGTGTTTTGTCACATTGTGGCTCCCGAATGATCCGTGCGCTCTGATTGGTCGATGTTGTTCAGCTTGTGGCCCATCTTCTGCAGTAAACACCCAGTGAGAAATTATTCCATATTATTCTGACAATAAGTTAGGGAACAATTACATTATTTAGCTTCTCAGCAACAAGCTAGTTCAAAGTACTTTACATCGAAAAATCACAAACATGCAAAGTGAATAAGTGAAACAATACATTTTATCAAATGTAATGGCTGCACATCAACATGTAAGTTAATGTTTCATTTATAATGTTTTAAAAAAATCAACTCTAAGCAGGTGGGTCTTCAGTCTGGATTTAAAGGAACTCAGTGTTCCGGCTGCTTTACAATTTTCTGGAGCTTTGGTCCAGATTTAAATTCCTGCTTTCCAGGAAACTGTTAAGAATGTGATTAGGAGCTCGCAGATCCATAAAGTTAATGTTTGAGTTGTTAACATAATAAATGATTACCATAGAACCCTGAGGAAACTTTCTGGACTTTCTGTTCCTTGTTAAGTGAGTTATCTCATCGTGTGACAAAGAAAGTTTAGGTCAGGGTGTCCAAAGTGCTTCTCGCTGGACATTTGTAGGTCTGTTCAAGAATGGTGCAACTTTGGCCCCACATGAGGGGTTAGGGGGATATGTAGCTTTTATTCCTGTGAGAAGTTATGTCAGCAGGAGTCTGTCAGTAAATGTTATCTTCCATACTAGTAAGATAAAGGCAGAAATTCTAAACTTTTATCTGTTCTTAGTTTCTGTTTCTGTCTCAGGTTTGCCATCCTACTTTAGATCAGCTCCACTCCACATGGCTCCGCTGATCTGGTTTAGATCCAGTTCGATTCAGTTTCCTGTGCCTCTTGTTGGCTCCAGGTTCGTACGGCCTGACTGAGGGTGACCTGGACAAGGTGTTCCGACTCCCCGCCAGCACTTTCATTGGCGGCAATGACAGCGCTCTCCCACTCAGAGAGATCATTCGCCGCCTGGAGGTAGAGCTCTGATAAGTGCACACACACATTAAAACAGCTTCAACTTGGACATTTGCTTGGAGCACTTTTGTATTAATAAAATTCTGCTTTATAGGAATATTTATGTACATTCCAGTGGCGTGTGGTTGGGACATGTATTGTTATTCATTTGTTGTTCAGCCCTATTTAAAAAAAACCCCATCAACAATCCTGTAGCATCCATTCACCGTTTATCTATAACCCAGCTCTGTCTCAAACCAACACATGTTCATGTCTGTTTTCTAGATGGCCTACTGTCAGCATATCGGGGTGGAGTTCATGTTCATAAATGACGTGGAGCAGTGCCAGTGGATCCGGCAAAAGTTTGAAACTCCAGGAATCATGCAGTTTTCCTCGGAAGAGAAGAGGACTCTGCTGGGCAGGATGATCCGCTCCACCAGGTCAGTCTGTCGGTTCTACACGCTCCGAGTCCGGAGGTAATGGAGCCAGAGTTCTGTGAAGCGTCACACTGGTCACAACTGTTGGCAGGTTCGAGGAGTTCCTTCAGAGGAAGTGGTCTTCAGAGAAACGCTTCGGCTTGGAAGGCTGCGAGTCGCTCATCCCGGCCCTGAAGGCCATCATCGACCGGTCCAGTCAGTGCGGAGTGGAGAGCGTGGTCCTGGGAATGCCTCACAGGTACAGACAGACACACCTGGTGCCCTCTAACGCACACAAGGACACTTTTTATTCTCTTGCTGTTCCAGCAAAAACATTTTCCTACAAAGTGCTGACCCATGGTGACTGAATGCAAATGTGATCCACATTTTAATATTTCTTTTAATGAAAAAATCTTTAAAAGCTATACAGCATTTCCCTTCCATGCCGTCACTGTATGTACTTTTTATTGGTCTTTCACCAAAACAAAAAGAAAAAAGTAAATAAAAAAGATGAAAGACACTGAAGTTTGTAGTTACAAAATGTGAAATGTTTCAAAAAGTCTGGATACTTTGCTGGGAAGCAAAAGTAAAGTAAAAGTTTTTTTGTTTTTTTTCCCCATGACTCTCTTCAGAGGGAGGCTGAACGTTCTGGCCAACGTCATCCGGAAAGACCTGGACCAAATCTTCTGCCAGTTCGACTCCAAGCTGGAAGCTGCTGATGAGGTTTGCACAACAGAACCACTCACTCAGTTAATGAAACTGACTCCAACTAATTACATATATTATATTGGAGCGCAATATAAAAAAAATAAATAAGATGATTTCTTCTAAACATCACAGATTTAACACAAAAATATGTCATTATGGAACCATGGAAAATACCATTTTATACTTATTTTTCTATTGCATAGAGGCCAGAAGCATCAGGAATATCTGGTTCTTCTGGTATAGAGTAAGACATCAACCCAGTTAACTTCCCCCATAGTGTAGTACTTTCAAACCAACTTGTTATTGAAATAAATACATGTAAAAGCGTCTTAGCACGAGGACAAATTTAATCAGACGAAATGCTTCCTCCAAATTGGAAAACCAGACAAAGTCATCACTTAGACTTATGGATCACTGTGGCTTAAACACATGAGCTGTAACCGTTTACCGTCTGTGTTTAGGGCTCAGGAGATGTGAAATATCATTTAGGCATGTATCACAGGAGGATGAACCGAGTCAGTGACAGGTACATCACCCTGTCGCTCGTGGCCAACCCGTCCCACCTGGAGGCCGTGGACCCAGTGGTGCAGGGGAAGACCAAAGCTGAGCAGTTTTACTCTGGAGACACCGAGGGGAAGAGGGTGAGCGGCCTAACGAGTTCATGAACAGACAAGTCTCATGAAGTGTCTTTTTAGGACAGTTCATGGAAAGGACTGTCTTTAGGTTTTGAATTTGGAAACTGTTCCAGGTGATGTCTATTCTGCTCCATGGCGACGCTGCGTTCGCAGGCCAGGGCATCGTGTACGAGACGTTCCACCTTTCGGACCTGCCGTCCTACACCACCCATGGCACCATCCATGTGGTGGTGAACAACCAGGTATTCACTTGTGAACCCTGAAGGAGTTAAAGGTTATTCACCAGAAGGCTTTTATTCGGTTTAAGATGGACGACTCAGTCTGATAAATCAAATGCCTTGAAATCTTCATGTCCTCTGTTACTTACCTAAAACCAGAAAAGCTTGCTTTTCTATTTTTCCTTATATCTATTAAAACACAGCAAAAATAGTGACATATTTTTACTTTACTTACATCACTATTTTGATTTCTGTAATTATGCAGATTTTTTTTTATGGCCAAGTTCTTGGTGTCTGATGCACTGTGTCTTATGATGATTCTAATTGAACTGAAGAAATGCAATGAAACCTAATTAAGCCAGTAACATAAAACCGTATATCTTTATGCCGAGCTGTTGGCCAATCAGAAACATGAAAACGCCTGACAGCTTTCTCTGCTTCCTGCAGATCGGGTTCACCACAGACCCCAGGATGGCTCGCTCATCTCCGTACCCAACAGACGTGGCCCGAGTTGTGAACGCGCCGATCTTCCACGTCAATGCAGACGACCCGGAGGCCGTGATGTTTGTGTGCAACGTAGCGGCAGAGTGGAGGAACACATTCCATAAAGACGTTGTTGTGGATCTGGTAAACGTTTAAGCAAACGTCTGCATTTAAAAGAAACAATGACATCCCTTTTAAATTTGTAGTTTGGAGGAAGAGGTAAGAAAAGCCGTAAACAAAACCTCCGTGACCTGAAAGTTTGAGTCAGACGTGTCGCATACGCCATGGGAGAAATGAAGCTTGTGTATCTGTCAAACTTCATTGCTGGAAATATATTAAAATGATAGATCCATAGATCATTGCACAATAACACAGAAATCATGAGAATTCACAATTGACAGGGTTGTCATCGACTGTTCCTGCTGCAGGTTTCTTACAGACGTAACGGCCACAATGAGATGGATGAGCCCATGTTCACCCAGCCGCTGATGTACAAGCAGATAAAGAAGCAGAAAGGAGTCTTGCAGAAGTTTGTAGAGAAGCTCGTTGCTGAAGAAGTCGTCACAACGCAACACTACGAGGTAACGCCACCAGCATGCCTGTACGCCTCGATGTGATTTCTATCTGTCCTAAACTTCAAAAAGGCTGAATTGACTTTTTAGGTTTGAACTCCACATTTTTATTCATGAAACGGAAATGCAAACCTTTTTGACTCGTAGGAGGAAATCGCTCGATACGACAAAATCTGTGAGGACGCTTTTGCCCACTCCAAAGACGAGAAGATCCTCCACATCAAACACTGGCTGGACTCTGCCTGGCCAGGTAACTTGTTTCTAGGAATCATTTGAATGTTCATTTGTGTCTCTTTTTTTTCACAGTAAAATGAATGGCCCTATTTTGCATGGATTACACGTATATTTAGTCTGCTAATGCATTTGAACTGAGAAAATGACTTTTTGTCTTTCCTCATATTTAATGATCGCTGAAACTTTCAATGCTATGTGAGTGTCTTCAAGTAGTCAGATAATTAAATGTTAAAAAGATCAGAAACCAAGTCGGACTCCACTGCTGATGGAATCGCCTCAAGCTTTCGGCATGCTGTGGTGAGTGGATCTTTCTCAGCGCCGACAGAGTATCTGCGTAGTGTAGCATGGGATTAAGTAAGGCTGGCATCAGGTAGCTGTTGTGACACTTGAGTAGAACGTGTGTAAGTGTCAGGTTTTGTAGCAGTGGTGTGGTATTTATGACGTCTCTCAATCACAACACTTCACCACTGAGTTATTATTATTTTTTATGTCTTTTGTCCATAAAATCTTTAGGTTTTTTCACTCTGGATGGTCAACCTAAAACTATGAGCTGTCCTTCCACTGGTATTCGAGAAGATGAGCTCTGTCACATTGGAAACATCGCAGCCTCTGTTCCAGTGGAAGATTTCACGATACATGGAGGTATGCTCCATCACTCCATTAGGACTGTTAGAAAATGTTGTGAATTAGCCTTGTTGAGCCTTCGTGTTTCTACTTTTTGGATCACGCCGCAGGCTTGAGTCGGATCCTGAAGGGACGCGCAAATATGGTGAGCCAGCGAGTGTGTGACTGGGCCCTCGGAGAGTACATGGCCTTCGGCTCTCTGCTCAAAGAGGGCATCCATGTGCGTCTCAGCGGACAGGATGTAGAGAGGGGGACGTTCAGGTAACAGCAAAATAGCATGTTTAATGGTAAATAGTGAGTGACATGGTTTATTTGCTCAACACAGTCGGTACTAGCCTGGTAAAAACCAACGTCTTGTCCTGCGCTTCACTTTGAGGGTCTGGACTCTCGGCTGTTGAGAAACGACTGCTTCCTGGAAGCGTGGACTCTTTAAATGTTACCCGATCGCTAACGTTTGGTCGTGACCTATGTCATGAGACAGTTTGATGCTATGAAGCTAATTGGAAATTAATGAGACGTCTGTTAATGTTAATTAAAAATTTGGCCAACACAAACGTCTTTGTTCAATTCCTCTGCTTCCATCGCTAAAACTACAGGCAGACTACAACTCTGAGGCAGCGCGAAAAATCAATATCACCGTTCACAATTCCTCCGTCTCTTTACCGATTGTGGAAATCAGCAGAGGGAATCCAAGTGAATTGGAGAAAGCCCAGACTGAGCTGTGAAGAGAGATTAAAATCAAGTGGAAGTAGAGAAGAATGCAAAAGCCAGACTAACACAATGCAGTATTATCCTCAGGGAAAACCAGGAAATGATGTTATTGGTAAAAGTTAAATGTTTTTATTGCTGGTTGTTGATGAACTGCTCTGGTTAAAGGTAATTGGGTTTGATTTGTACAAAATATACACACTGATTAAATTGGTTGGAGGTGGATTTTGTTTTGGCCACACATTTTACATCACAATATATCCCTCTGATTAGATTACATCATTTTATGTGAAAATCTGATTCTTTGACCAGCAATCAAATTCAGGACTTTATAAAATGCTAATCAATGAAAATATGCTAAATACACACAGTGGTGTACAGGACTGTAAAGATGCAAAAAGCTAATAGTTTTATATATTCTTTGAAAAAAAAAGTTGGATACAGATTCTCATTCTTCAACTTAAACATATTGTTTCATATCTTTTGCCACAATGTGCTGTTAAAAAAAACAACAACAAAAAAAAATCAAATAGTTTTGACTCTTTTTCACAGCCATCGACATCACGTTCTCCACGACCAGAACGTTGATAAGAGGACCTGCATCCCGATGAACTTCATCTCCCCTGATCAGGCTCCTTACACCGTGTGCAACAGCTCCCTGTCTGAGTACGGAGTCCTGGGTGAGGGGCACACCGACCGGCAGCACCATGAAAAGCCACAATTTACACATTTGACTCTTTGATTCCAAATTCTGACAGAAGTATAAAATCACACACATGATCAAGGAATGCAAGGGACACTTAGTTTCGTACAGTAATCTTGACATCCTCGAAAAGGAGTAGGAAGAAGTAAGAAACTTATGAACTCCCATCCCATAAACTCATATCACACTAAACATGATTTTGGTGCTGTTTGTTTCTATCCCGTCTGTGCAGGTTTTGAGCTCGGCTTCGCCATGGCCAGTCCCAAAGCTCTGGTTCTGTGGGAGGCCCAGTTCGGAGACTTCCACAACACGGCTCAGTGCATCATCGACCAGTTCATCAGCTCCGGACAGGCCAAGTGGGTCAGACAGAACGGCATAGTGCTGCTGCTCCCCCACGGCATGGAGGGCATGGTAGGAACAAACACACACCATGAGAACATTCTGGGCTTTTCTGCTGCGTTGCATTCAACTCTTTGTGTCTCTTGCCCACATCCAGGGTCCAGAACATTCATCCGCCCGTCCTGAGAGGTTCCTACAGATGTGCAATGACGACCCAGATGTTTTTCCTGTAAGTTTGTGTCCCTGTATAAGAACACTAAATACTGGATATGTTGACATGATCTAATGTGTTCATTTGTTGTCAACTGTTGTTGATCTGGCATCAACATTAGAAACTGTTGCTTTTTTTACAACGATGAAATCAGGTTTTTATTGTTTTGAAACTTGTTACATTTGATTTTTTTCATTAGAAAGTCACAGGGGACTTTGCGGTGCATCAGCTTTATGACTGTAACTGGATCGTGGCCAACTGCTCCACCCCTGCAAACTACTTCCATGTCCTGCGCAGGCAGATCCTGCTGCCCTTCAGGAAGCCTGTGAGCGACTCCCACCATGAACCGCAGCTCAGAGTGCAAACCCATGCAGCTCCTGAAGCTCAGTGTGTTCCTCCTCTCTCTGCTTTTCAAACAACAGCTCATCGTGTTCACTCCAAAGTCGCTGTTGCGCCACCCAGAGGCCAAATCAAGCTTCGACGACATGCTGCCTGGTAAGAACTGATTTAAAAAAAAAAAAAAACATCCAGGAAATGATGGCAATGAAATGAAGTCCAGGTTTTAGATTACGCTGGATTTTCTCTCACCAGGTTCCCACTTCCAGCGCCTCATCCCGGATGAGGGGCCCGCAGGTGTCGGCCCCCAGAACGTGAGGAGGGTCGTTTTCTGCACTGGCAAGATTTACTACGACCTCATCAGAGAACGTGAGAGCAGAAGCCTGGAGGATGCTGTCGCTGTCGTCCGCATCGAGCAGGTGATTGGTTCTGCCTTCGCTTCACCCAACCCACGTCGTCTCCAGGCCTGGATCAACGCCGCAGCAGATTTAAAGTCGTGTTTGTGTGATGTTTGCAGCTGTCGCCGTTCCCCTTCGACCTGGTGAAAGCCGAGGCTGACCGGTTCCAGAACGCCGATCTGGTCTGGTGTCAGGAGGAGCATAAGAACCAGGGTTACTACAACTACGTCAAGCCCCGCCTCCGTACGACAATAAACCGCACACGCCCCATCTGGTCAGTTTTACATAAGGTGACCTGGTGTGAAGCACTCCACACCAAACGAATGCAAGAATGCTGGAAGTAAAAAGATGCAAGATGCAGTGCTTGGCAATAACATCAGGGCTATTTTTAACATGAAGTAGTGCATGACTGTGAAATGGAGGAAAATGCATGGCTATCAAAGTTTTATTTTTACAAATGGTGCAGAATTCAGAATGCGTCACGTTGATGAGGTGAAAGTCAGATCAAATGCGACGCGACAATCCGATACGCATCTGAGTTAGAACCACTCACAGATGTGACCTTAAGAGCCGCCTCCTTAAGACATGTTGGACTGATCAAGTCAAGGTCGATGTAAAAAAAAACAAACAAAAAAAACACTAGTTTGTTTTGATGTCAGTGCATGTGTGTTTGTGCAGGTACGCTGGCCGTGAGCCCGCTGCAGCTCCGGCTACCGGAAACAAACACACTCACCTGACGGAGCTTCAGCGTTTACTGGACGCAGCCTTCGATCTGGAAACTTCCCCAGGGAAACTGTAACGACCCAGAAACAGCTCAGCACAGCAAAGAGCGGACTGCTGTCATGTTACCATGAAGGCTGTGTTCACAGCGAGACACGAAGGAAAACAACACAACCGCTGATTCATTCGTTTATTGATTTTGGTGGAATATTTGCTGGCACACAGAATAACAATAAGCAGTTAAAGAATATTTAATTATTAAAAGGATGGTTATGGGAAAAGCTAAACCTCAGAAACTAAGAGAAGCCAACATCCAGATTGGTGACATGGTGAAAACTTTTCATTTTCTGTCAGCACTGTTTGCCTCCCAGCCAGCAAAAATATGAATTATTGTTTAATGGGAATTTGACTGAGAAAACTCAGATAGAATATTTTAAAGGTTTTAGAGATGCTGGTTGGACAGGAAGAACTGATTTATACTCAATAACTTTGAAAAATTGCCAACTAAGCTATTAATTAATATTTACTTATGATTTTAACATCAGAGAGGAAATTTTGCTGCTGTTTTGTTATGAATAAAAGCAGTCAGATCATTTTATTCAATTTTGATTTGAAAATGGTTTTGTTATTAATATCATCAAACGTTGATGGGAAGATCTGCTGCTGCTTCATGCGTACAGCTAACTGAGGTGAGGGTTTCTGGATAAAAATGCAACACTGAGCATCAGGGATTGTTTGACACTGAGATTTTTTGTTTTTTAAAAAATGTTTTATTGGAAGTTCAACAGCTGAATCTCTGATTTACAAAGTCAAGCTTTGGAGCTGAAGATGCTTCTGCAAATCTAACAGATCTGTGACATGCATAGATCACCGAGGCTTTTTTTTTTCTCCCCCAGTCCAAAACATCACTCTTTAATCACTCTTGTACCACATTATAGCCTGTCTCTATGGAAACGCCACAGAATTGATGCAGATATGTCAGCAAACGCACAACCTCTGAATTACAGCATGTATTTATTTTCATTTGGTGCTGCCTGTTTTAATGTTTTGAACCAGAATAAAGGATTTCCGTCAGTGCTGCTGAAAAAACAACTACATGTTTAATTATTTCACTGAGAAAGCCAAACTAACGTACTGTAAATGAAAGCTGTAGTGAAATCCAGACAGAGTGTAGAATTAGAGAAAACACGTTAAAACACACACAAAAAAAGATTCAAGTTCGGTTTATTCTGCAAATTCTCTACTCCAGAAACATCTGGATAAGACGAGATGAGATAACACTACAGAACACTCACTGTTTCACACAAATAGAACTAAAAACTAAGCGCCATGTATCGGAGCAAACATTCAGTGATGGGATGTTTGGTCATTCAGGCTCAGCTTCTCAGAACAGTGAATGTCATTTGATTGATAAATCGCTTTCGACGCCCCTGATGCGTTACTGTTTGTGCTCAATCACAGTGTCAAAATGTGCAAAAAAGCCTATTTCAGAAATATTGTTTTCTCCATTATAAACTAATTCCTTCAGTTTGATGCCTCAGAGCTGACTCTGGTTTTTTCTCAGGTAGTCAAACAAACCCTCGTTGAAATGGTGTTTGTTTCGTAGAGCGCAGTACTTGTCCAGATGTCTGTACAGCTGGCCTGAAAAGAAACAGAACATGAAGCAGATTAAAAAGAGATTAGTTCTGCCAGTACTGGTTACTTTACTGCTCTTAAAGTAAACAGTAAACTGTGTAAAGAAACAGCTCAACATTTACATAAAAAAAATAAAGCTGCTTATGGATGATTCAATTGTGAATCTGACTATTATCTAATTTTCTAGTGCTATTTGAATAGCTGGTTTGTATTGCTGTACTTTTGACCAGAATAACAGAGTGAAAATGCTCCCAATTTAAATTAGGAGTATTTTAGGTAGAAAGAAATGATATTTCTACATGACAAATAATTTACTGAAAGGTGTGCAAGAGAAGAGCAACCTTGACACAAACACCACTGATTCCATTTTTCTAAAGGTTTTTATTCGTATATTTGTCCACCAGAGGGCGGTGTTGTTCCCAATTCATTTTCTGTAATGAGACAGCGGCTGAAATGATTTTCCAAACTACTGAAGTTTAGGAACGGCATGTTTTGTTGTTGTTGTGTTTTTTTTTAAAAAATGATTAAAATATAATATTACCATTTCAAGCTTAACTAGTTTCTTTTTTTAAGGTTTTATTGGCTCTAGTGGTCTTTATTTGGTAATGAATTGACAGGAATGTGGAATTATTCCAGTTATCAACTGATGTCTTCCCAATGTTTTTTTTTTTTTTAAGTTGCCCTATTATTTGTCATTAAGATAAGCTGGGACTTCTGCTTTTCAATAAACTTTACAGTTTTTTCACTTTTTGTCTCTAACACACCATTCATAGTCACTACAGCTTCAACTCAGCTTCTCACCAACTGTTATATTCTTTGTGACCAGCAGGTGGTACGTCTGCTGCAGCCTTCTGCACAGATCGTGGTCTCCAAACGTGAAGAAGCCCAAACCCCGCCGGGCCCTTGCTGCTGCCATCAGCTGGATCACAGCTGCAAACCAACACAGCACATCACTCAGTCACTCTGTCAGATGAAGAGCAGCCAAATACAGAAAACATTTGCCTGTTTTAGCTCCGGACTAAACATTAATAATAATAATAACAATAACACTAGAGTAACAGAGTTTACCTTTGAGTTCTGGGTCTCCATTGAAGGCTCCACAGCCCCACTTTCCTGTGGCGATGTCTGGCTCTTCATGACCATGGTGACCTTTGAACCCACAGTAGGCCTTGGAAAACACACACATGCAAAAAAAACAACCAAACTTGAAATGTATGTACATTTAACTAATATGGCAAAGTCCATTTGATCAGCCATGAGCAAAGTTAGACCAGCGGGACAGAAACCTGAAATACACTTTGCATCATGTGATCAGAGCCTCCTCTGCATGCAGTCGAACAAATCTAAATTCATTTTTATCAATAATGTCTGTTAGGACTGAAGGAAACTCCATCTGTTTTCATTTTATTAAAGATCAGAGAATTCATGTCCGTGATGTTCTCAAGGTTCTTTAAGAGGTTAAAGGGAGCTTGGCTGGAAATATGGGGAAATAAATCTGATACCATGATCAACTCTAAAACGAGAAGATATAATGACAAAAGGAGAGGACTGAGAATTCAACCTTGAGGAACCCCTGAGGAAAAAGGTGTGGATGTTTTCTGAACAAACACAGAAAAGGTCTATCCAACCAGCGTAGCATTTATCCACAACCCAAAGCTCCAAACTGGATATTAAGAGTACTGTGATCAAACACAGTGACCTCACCTTGTTCAGTTCCCGTTTAACTTTCTCCATGTTGTACTGTTCCATGGGATGTTTGAAGTAACAGGCATCGATGGCCAGAATCTGCCGCTTCAGCCGACGCCACTCGTCTCTGCAGAAACGGTTCAAAGAAATCAGAAAACCAGCACAAACTGAAAACATTCCACCTCTTTTTTTTTTTTTAAACACCTCACACCTTTCAAGGTGATCATCATAAGGGCCCAACCACTGAAACCTGTCACTGAAACCAATGTAACAGCTGAACTGCTGCGTACCTGAGGAACAGATGGCAAAAACACAGAGGCAACATGTGAGATGTGACACGGCAACGGCCTGATCAGACGTCCTGAAATGTAGGTTTTATTCATTTTTAACAGATTTTAAATCAAATTTTAAATAACTGAAACATGGTAAAAACCTTGATTTACATTGTTGCAAAATTTCTCAAAATAAACGTGACCGTAAATATTCAGCATTCATCCTGGACTGTGATGTCATCGTATTATTTTTATTAGTTGTTGGGTTTTAATTTTTCATATCTTGCAATTTAACACCACACCTTATCAGGCAAGATATTCATAAAACAATAAATGAGACGGAAAACTATTTGGCGACTGTCTCCTGATTACCCTGTGGCGCCTCAACCTGGTCATTTCAATCTGAATTAATCACTTTATTATTCATAGCCAAACCTAAACCTATAGCTGCACAACACACAACCGGTCTGAGGTGTTTCATTTCTACCTGTAATGATGAGACACTCGTCCTTGTCAAGTTTCTCTGTGAAGAGACGAGCGACGATTAGCTCTGGGTTCATGAGGAACAAGATCTCTTCCTGAACCAGGCCGGAGTCCAGGACACCCCCACCTATCCTGCTGGCAGCGAAGTCCACCTGCACACACGCACGCACGCACGCACGCACGCACACACACACGCACACACACACACAATCCAGTCAGGCCTCAGCTGTGGAGTGAAACAGCTGTGGATCCTCTCAGCTGCAGGCCTTTTCTCACCTGAAGCAACTGTGCACCTTCGTCCTCGATCCGGCCCTCTGATGTGACATGCAGCTTGTTCAGGGTGTCTTTGCAACTGCAAGCAAACACAACAGTGTGGATCAGCCTGAGCTGACCGGGTCTAAAGGTTTGGTTCCATGTTTCTAAAGTGTAACAGAAACACAAACAACATGGCTGCTTCAATGCCTTCTTCTTCTGGTCGTTCTCATTAAAGGGGCAGTGCTACGTGTTTTTGTTATGAGGTATGTTTGTGATGAGTTACTAACATGGCGTGCTGTAAGGCTCAATAGAGTGGCTTTTGCATAACACTGCGCCTTTAATAGAAGTGGAGTTCTACAAAACACATGAACTGAATCTGAATACAACACAAATCATAAGATGTGTCACCAGCAGCTGGATCTGGCTTAAATTATTAATGTTATTGTTACATTTAGCGTTTTTGGCCCATAAATCTTCTTCAGTGCTAACAAAGTAGTTCTTTTTTTTTTTCAAAATCCTTCCTATGTTGAATGTTTTCATCTTTTTGTATTAATTCAAATTGGACATTACTTTCTCCAGGACAGAGTTTCTGCGTCTCTGAGCCACCGCCTCTCGAACGTCACCAGGCCTTCTGGCTTGGGTTCTGAAGAGAAATCAGCAGATCGTCACAAACGTCCTGCGACGTCCATGTCCCGTGAACGCACCGCCGAGTTCTGCACTCACTCTCGTCTGTCATCACTCTGAAGTAGTGCATGATGGCCTTGAACTTCTCGTTCTTCCGCTCCGACCAATTTCCAAATAATCTGAGCAGAATCAGAAGAGTCAGTCGGGACGTTAAATAAAGACGGGGCAGCGGGCGACAGGGCAGCGGGCAACAGGGTAGCGGGCGACGCTGTGTCTGCTGACCTGTTGAAGTTTATGAAGGGGTAGTTGTGGTATTCTGCTTTTGGGTTTGTGGTGTTGCGGTGAGGGAAGGTGCAGTAGAAGGCGTTGGCCAGGAGACAGGAAATCTGACCCTGGGACAAAGTGATGGCGGCTGGTTGGTGGCGCTGCAGCAGAGGGATGGTCTGGACACACAGACACAAACTATTACACTTATGGTGATTGGACAACGACCTTAAACATACAATGAATGTTGCTGTGCTTTCTCTTTTTCTGCCTTACAGCGTCGCAGCAGATGAACATGCAGCTGGATGGTAAACTCCTGCGCCGCATATTGACTCCTGCTTGTACAGTTGCTCATTAGCTTTATGGTGTTTTGTGTTTTATGTACAAGCAGTAATACGTCTGTCTTCACTTTTACCCTTTTATCGATTGTTTGGTTCTCGCCAAATGCCACATTTTTTTCTTCTCCGATTACGGTTTAGTTTTACTGCATAGCAACGTAGCAGCAAAAGAGCAATTTGAAGACAGAAATATAATAAGATTGTTACTTTCGTACTCGGCCTTAAGGTCCAGTTAACTTAGCTTAACATTAACCTTGTTGGACCCGAACTGAAGCGACAGAATTGACCATTAACTGAATTAACTAAACTTCCAGGCTTGATTTCACCCTCGTTATATAGAAATGGTTCCGAGTCCAGTCTAAAGATTGGACTTAAAAGTATGAGTCTGTGTTTTTGTGAGTTCAGTCCAATTTCAGTCTAAGCCTCTGACTCTTCCCTGTGATCGGTACCTTCTTGACTACATTAGGCAGCTTCACGGCCAGAGCAGCAATCTTTGGAAACAGCTTCTCGTAGAGGTTTTCCACGTCATGCTAGAAGGAAAGCAGGAGACATTTCTCACCACCAGTGGCTTTAATCAGTCATAAAACTCATCACGTCACTTTAAGAGGTGACCACTGACCTTCATGTATCCATGAAGTGCATCAAAAGACCACGTGTGTTCATACTTGGGGTTGTATCTGAGGATGGCTTTCTGATGGGACACAAGCAACCAGAGTCAAACATCAGAGAATTAGTACAATCATAGCATTAATAATGACTGATCAATCAGTGGAAAAATTGTCAACTAATCCATCCATCCATGCGAATGTGTGTTTCTGCATCCAAGATAGGAACACACACATTGTTGTCTGTAAATACGTTTTACCCAGAAGTCCTCAGGTGGCAGTTCGAGCCTCACCTGGACCAAATTCACTTCAGGGAAATCTTCATTATTTCAGGAAATAAAACTATTAAATAGGAAATTAATTAGATGTGAATTATTTCTAGTATCTTTGTAACAGTGAATTGAAAAAGGTTGAGCGCTTGTATGAAAAATCTATAGAATGTGTCAATTTGTTTTTATCTGATCAATGGATTAATCATCAGAATTAATCGATTGCTAAAGCAATCCTTGGTTTCGTCTCTCGTTCAATCATACCTCCACCTCTTCGGCTTTTGCTGTTTTCTTCCTGGCCAGAGCATGCAGCTGCTCGTAGACCAGGCTCCACCGCGACACTGGGCCCGATTGGCTCTGCAACGTCATTTACGTTTGACATTTTTAACATATTAAAACATCTGATTTATGTCACCAAAAGTTGAGAGATTTGAGGACAAAATATATCCAGTCCTGCTCCTCTTCTTTCTTATTTTAATCCTGAGTCACAACACATTGTGTTCACAAGAGCAGTTCAAAGAAGCTGCAGGGTTATGTGTTGTAGTTATGAGCAGTCAGTATCTTGCCTGTGGTAGAAAACTAGAGTCAGGGTAAAGGCGGTTTTGTGACAAAGCGAGTAAATGAAACAAGTGCAAAATGCATCCCGTCCATTTGAGGTCTAGATACAGACATAAACATGAAGGTGTTTTTTTTTCATTAAAGTTAACTTTAATTAGAACCTTCACTGATTATTTTCAGGATCAGATGCTTTAAGTGCAAAGATCAGTTTAACAAAGATCAATAAGAAAGAAAAGTCTGATGCTTTAAAGAGATTTCTGGGATCTTTGATTTGACTTTTTATATTTTTCCTTTATATGTTGCAATTTATTTTTATTTTTTTGTGTGTGTCAGCAAATATCCCTTATTTGGAGGAGACATTCATCTGCTGCAGAGCAAAACATCTCTTAACCCTCTCCAGGCAGATGTTGCGTATTTGCAACAGCTAAATGCTACTTAGCTAGTCTTTGCAAGTAATTTGAGCCTGAGAGGGATAACCCCTTCACAGCAGGTCATAAAACATTGCCTTTACTCTGAAACACTGGAAGCGCAAGGTCTAGATGACCTTATGAAACCACCTAAATGTCACTTCATCAATTCTTCACCTTGAATCTAAAGAGACCAGACTGTGTGTCTGGTTTTGGTGAGACGCTCGATGGTGAACACGGCATCTTAACAAAGTTGCTGAACCACAGGTCTCTCCCCTCCTGAGGAAGAATCGCATCGACTTTGAAGGCATTCACCTGAAAAGCAAACAGAGCAGAAATGACTTTGTCTGAAACATGGTTTTATTATTACGCCATAAGCCCAACCTCTATCGAAGGATACTTTTGATAAGTTCTTTTAACATGGCTTAACTAATGATCGAGATGTCATGCACTGTTCTTCACAGTTCATTATTCAGGGATTTTTCTGGGAAACATAACTTTAAATTAGTGCTAAAATGGTTTCGACTACATTATCATATATGAAGGTATGTCTGGTATTTGAACTATTAAAATTTAAGCTATTCCCAGTCAGTTATGGTGACAAACACAAAATCACTACATTTGTGAGCAAAAATTTAATTAAAAAAAAAATATATTATTTTATTTTGGATTGAAATGATACATCAAATTAATCATAGTGAATCGATTACTACAGTAATCGCCAATTAATTTAGTAATAAATGAATCATTAACTGGAGTAGACAGACCCAATAAAAGGCTAACTGAAGAAAGAAAACATTCAAAGCAGTAATTCAGCCAAAACTACATGAGACAAAAATGTTGCATTATGATAAATGCTCAATTTGCAGGATTTGTTAATATGTCATACCCAGAACTCCTGGAGCAGCATGCTGTGGTTTTACCTTCACTTCACTTCACAAAAATCTCTTAACAAGCAGCTTTTGCTATCCAATTATTAATTGGTTAATCTAAAAATGTATCATTAGATGTTCTTGCATTTTAGGCAGTATTTTTTTTTCTCATTTAAAAAAATTATCATGTTTAGTTATTAGCATTTTATTGATATATTTCTAATATTGCATTAAAAAAAAGGCCTGGATGAAAAATCTGCAGAATGTACCAACGTTTTTCCAATGTTGGTACATTCTGTCGAATAATCAACAGAATCGTCAATAGTGGCCGCCCTACTTTAGATATATATATATATATATATATATGTTTTTGTCCAACAGGTGGTGCCTGTAAATGAAGACGTCCTTCTTGTCCAGAACAAAAGAGACAGACAGAAAGGCGGAAACAACTCACATTTATGAGGACGTGGTGAGTCTTTGAGAAGTTCAGTTTTTCCAGTTTGATGTCACACTGTGGAAGCGTCTTCAGTTCATCCAGCCGGCAGCACGACAAGCCGACTCCACTGCGCTCCTTGCCACCCGGCGTCCCCACAGGCATGTGTTTGGCTGCCTCAATTTCATCCTCATTGCAACTGCCTCCATCGAGTTTGCTCGCTTTACCTCCATCCTCATTGTAGCTGTCTCCATGGTGTTTGCTTGCCTTTTTTGCGTCCTCGTTGCAGCTGTCTCCATGGTGTTTGCTTGCCTTATTTGCGTCCTCGATGTGGCTGTCTCCATCATGTTTGCTTGCCTTATTTGCGTCCTCGTTGCAGCTGTCTCCATGGTGTTTGCTTGCCTCACTGTGTCCAGATGTGGATGGATCAGAGAAGCTGGCCTGTATTGAGCCATCCTTGTCATCCTTACCATTCTGCTGGTTTTCACTTTTGGGCTTGTCCTTTTTATTGTGCAGAGGATCAAACATTTGCATGGCTTCTCTGATCCTGGAGCTGTCATTGTGATGTTTTGTCTCTTCCATGTCTGCAGGAAACAAAAGAAGGTAACCAGGATGAGTGGCAGTGTGAATTTTATG
Organism: Poeciliopsis gracilis; assembly: GCA_911649635.1. NCBI lineage: Eukaryota > Metazoa > Chordata > Actinopteri > Cyprinodontiformes > Poeciliidae > Poeciliopsis > Poeciliopsis gracilis. Next base: position 252,212 of record CAJVRI010001146.1, read on the forward strand.
TTATATGGTTTCAACTTGGTAAATTCCAAGATATTCCCAGTCAGATATTTCTCAGAAACCAACATGTACTAATAATAGCCATAACAGTAGCAATAAGATGCTTATTTTTACCACATATAATATATATTAGCATGATTGTGGCCACAGTTTCAGTGCATAAAATATGAAGTTTTCAGTCTAGAAACAGGAAGGAAGGAGTTCGGTTCTACATTGTTTCTTGATCTGAGGTCTGTTTTCTGTATTTCGTTGCGAGAAAAACTTTAGGAGTCTCGATCCTGTTTTTAACTGACAAACAAGTCTCTTTGTTATAAATCTTTTTATTGAAAAAGATCAACAAAATCTTTTATAGACATTTATCTACTAAATCTGCCACGTGATTAATATCAATAAACAAGACATTTAATAGAACATCCATTATTCAATATTTATAGAATATTCTGAATCAGAATCAACAAGCCTGAGCAAACGAGTACATTTATTCCATTTTGAGTGCCGGCAATGTAGGTTCTACTTTTGGGGGAGTTGATAGGGGGTAACTGGGAAAAGGAGCACAATGGCAGGAAAAACCATAAAACTAATGGGGAAAAAATCACAGGAACTAAAAGCTAAATAAATAACAAAAGCTAAGTGACTGAACAAATAAAACAACTAAATAATTAAAACATCTTAAGAAACACAAAAGGAGATAAAAAAAAAAGAACCAAAAAAAAAAAAAAATAATGAAGTAAAAACAAGAAGTAAACAAGAAAGAAATTTCCCCAAGTAACAAAAATAAAACTGAAAGTCTGAACACACGACAGAAAACACGAGTCATTTAGCAGCACGAAGCTCAAACATCTCAGTCATTTGTCAGGAGGTGAAGCGATAAAACAGTCCAGTGCAGTTTGACCTCTTTAGCTCCACGTTGGAGGTTCTTCTTCCGAACCGAACCCTGACCTCAACCAAAACTCCCCAAAACAGGCGCGCGCCCTCATGCAGTCGTATTTAATTTGGCAAAACATTCTGATATAAAACTCACCTTTAGTCGAAGACCGCGCTGGGTTCATTTGAATGTGGTGTAATTCAGTCTGACAGAGTTGTTTTCCTCGACGTGACTGGAGGGACTCGGTTCGGTTCGCTTCAGATGGGAATCGAAAGCGAAAGCGAGCTGAAGCCAAATGCGCCTGCGCACAAACTGGAAAGAAGCTTTGGAGTTGGGCATGTAGGAATCTGATTATCTGGTTTAAATCTCATCATTTGGCTGCAGCAGAATTTAAATCTTTTTAGAATTTATTGCTATTGTCTATTAGATAGGCGTGCCAGCACCTTCTATTACACATCTTAGTTATAAATGAAAAAGCCAAGTTGTATAATACTAGTGTATACAATAGTTCTGAAAATAACTTTTAACCTACCAAAACAGTAAAAAAAAATAAATACTGTAGTAATTGCATAAATGGAGAGTACTAGAATTTTCCCCAAACTTAAGAAATTGTTTTTTTGGTTGTTTTTTTTTTTTCGCATGATAAAGAAAACAACGACTGTTTTGAGGGCCCAACATGTCACATCTCTAGAAATCGTCTTGTTATATAATTCAGTCCAGTTCCAATGTGTGAATAAGACCAATAACTACGAAAACTAATATTAAAAAGTTTTCCTTGCTTTGCTTTGACATGTTAAATCACTAAAGACATCAGATTAGCAGGTTTGTCGTGGCAGAACTTGAAGTTAATGGAGACTGACCTTCGCTTAAACACTGACTTCACAAATGCTGTCTTGGAATAATCGTCGAAGAATCACAGAATTATATTCCTAACACCTGTGAAAAAATCCTCCCAGGTGTGTCCTGTACTTGAATTTGGGTGGAATAACATCATCTATACCTCAATAGACTAAGAATGTAATAATAAGGGAAATGAGTGAAAATTCAGAGATGACTTCCGTCTCATAAAAACTGCCCAGACAAATGGATGACAAGTTACTGAATGTACTAATAAAACACACAAACATAGTAGATGAATTTAGTATAGATTAAGACCAGAATAATCCTTGAAAATGTATATCTTTATTTTGTCTACTTTACTCAAACAAGCATGGTACACCATGAACTATGAGATGTGAAATACATTAGAAGTTAGTTACTTTGTTTCTGTTCAAGAACCAGACATAATATCCTTGCAATTAATCGTAATCATAGAGTAAATAATGAAAACAAGAAAAAAAACAATGAAAACACCCATATGCTCTGAAAATGTTCTTTTAGACACATTAAGATTTGACTGGGTTTGCTGTGTTTGCTTTTCAACAGAGGATGGCAGTAGTGAGCCAGATTTTTCACAACAACACATTTGTATTATTAGAGATAAGCTTTGAATTTAAAACAGATCTTATACACTCACATTTTCACACTTTGACATTCAATTACTTTAATAAATTTTTTTAATTTTCACCGAACATTTTATTAATGTGATAGCCAACCTTTGCGTAAAAAAGATCTAAATATACATTATTTTAATATACACCTGAAATATAAAATAAATGCAAATGTAGCTGAGATACACATTTACATAACGTTCTGGGATCAATACTTTCAATTAATTGTCAGTGAGTTACAATTTTAAAGTTCTGAATAGCAGCAAAACATGTTCAATAGCTATGTTGACATTCTTCAGGCAGAGAAATATGGGGAGACATGCTGCTTACAAATCAAAGCCTTGTGGTACAATATTTAAAAGAAGGAAGGAAACCTTTGTAAAGCCTGAAAAACAAAAGGTTACTATTTCTAAAATGCTCTGCTTTTACTGGAAACTAGTAGAAGGATCTAAATATGGAAGGCAAATATTCCAGTGCAAGATAACCAGTGAGAAGCTCTCGCTTCGCCGGATTGTTCTGTCAACATTGCCTTAATCTCTATCTGCATGTATTGAGTGTTTGGAGTTAACCCATTGTCCTCTTGCGCATTCAGTTCATAAATCTGGATTCACCACAAACCTCTTCAGGATTTAAATGAGTGAAAAACAAACAAACAAACATAACATTATCCTTCAACTATACTTTGCATTGGTCCGTACACCCATTTATCTACCAGTTGTCCATCTGTACCAACTGCCCAGTTACGGGGGTGCCAGTTCCAGCAGCTATTGGGTAGGTTGGCTACACTTTGACTCTGGACAGGTTGCCACGCAACACGGAGACACACAGAACAATCATTCCTGTACGCGCTCACTCACTAAAAGGGACATTTTCAGTAACAGTCTTGTGTTTCTGGACTGTGGGAGGGAGTACCCAGGAAGAACCCGTATAAACATGGAGAGAAAGCCCTGGATGTGTGGGCCTGTTCCATAAATATGTAACAAAATGAACTGAGACCTGTGGTTGCATGATGACAAAATGGGGGTGAATACTTTTGCGAGGCAACATAAGTTTTTCTAAAAAAAAAATACAAATAAAACCTTCATGATCACAAAACTATATGTTTCAATTTTTAAAAATGTTGTTTTTCGGGGACAGCCAAGTCCGGGCTTGCATCATGGAAAATGCCCGCTTATCCCGCCTGAGAAGGTCCTGCAGGGCCAGAGGACATGGCAGCAGAGTCACGGCGGAGCTGGAGGGCGAACGCCGTCATGTGTTCTTGTGATAACAGTCATGTGAGGCTTTGCCCCAGCTGCATCCACACGGCGCGGCGTGGCTGTGTTTTTCCACATGAACGGTAAACAGCGGTTTCAGTGAGTCCGGCAAGCGAGAGGGCGGAGGACCTCACCGCCTCAGTCATCCCATCTCTCTCTCTCTCTCTCTCTCTCTCTCTCTCTCTCTCTCTCTGTGTGTGTGTGTGTGTGTGTGTGTGTAAGTGTTATTCTAGGTCAGCCATTTCCCTGGAATGTTCTGCTGACTGCCAAAGAGAAGTCACTACAAAGGAATGCACACATAACACTGCAGAAATACAAAGATGACTTAAAAAGGACTGAAAGTCAGAAGAGACGGGCAACATGCTAAGTTCTCCTCACTCCTCTTCCATGTGGCACTTTTTTTGTTCTGACTGTTCAGGAAAACACAATTATGAAATATAATGCTTTGGGAAAAAATGATTTCTTCAGGGTTGTTGTTTTTTTTGGCTCACTTAAACAGTTCGTATAATCAATCAAATTTAAATTTAAAGATAATCTGTCTAAATGCCAAAAAGTTTGATTAATTTCTTTATTAGGGGAAAATATAGCAATCTGATCCAACATGGGACTGTGTGAAAATATGACTGCCCCTCTACTGACATAATTAATGAAAAGTGATTCACCACAATTTTAAAACAAATGAGTTGCATTTTCACATGGGCCTAATTAAAGCCCTTAAAAAAAAACAACAACAAAATGACATAAACAGAGCCTGCCTGACAACACGAAGTAGGCTAAAGATCTCAAGGAGCAACACAGAGTACAAAAAAAGTTTTCAAAAACAGATGAGGAAAAAAAGTGACATATTTGTCTCCAGTTGCTCTGAAATAATTATTTGGATTAATCTTGATGATTCGATTATTAAAATAATCGTCAACTACTTTGGTAATCGAAACAAAAAACCCCCAAAACAATGTCATTTGCACAAAGAACAACATAGTCACAACAGTAGATAAGCCAAAACTGTACAGTCTGAATGATCAGACATTCAGTAAATTACTTCTGTAATTGCATTATACGCAGCAAAATGTTAATTTTATAATTTAAAAAAGGAGTTAAAACATTTATCTGTATTATTCAAACGTGTTTCCAATATCTTGTAACATGAGGATAAGTGGTTAATTGAAAAATCTGCGAATATGCCAATTTCTTTTTTTATCCAATTAATCATCAGATGAATCGATTACTAAAATAATCTGTGGCTGCAGCCCTGGCCTGCAGTGAACCACAGTGAACCACTTATCTAGAAAAAGCTGCACACTGCCCACTAGAATCACTGCAGGAGGAGAACATCAACAAATCACTGAAGAGACTAAAAGAAAACCAAGAACAGCCAGAAACAGGAACATTTCTTAAGAGTAATTGTAAAGTAAGATATGGTTTAAAAAGTTTTCAAAGCACATTCAACCAGCAAGACCAAAAATGACTAGTAATGCATATCAACACACTATTGAGAAATAAAACTAAAATTCAAATGTTGATTCTGTGCAAGTTTTGTTCAGTCTCACTGATCTGCGCTCTGCTACATCTTTACAAAAATGTAAGGTTCGAAATAAAAGCGCTTTAATGAGTAACTGCTCTTAATAAAATTCCTCATAAACATTATTGATTTATTGAAATGGCTCCCAATACATGTTATGGACTATTTCAATTATAACTTAAGTTGCTTTATGTTTAAACCTTTTTTAGTTTTTAGTTCGAAATTGGTTTAATATGAGTTACAACAACATTTAATTTCACTTTTGTATCAATAAAGTATTTTTGAAATTTGAATTTGAAATATCTGATGTATATTTGCTTGATGATTTTGATGATGGCATTTGACAAAATGTAACGTTTATCGCTTGTCTCGTAATTGGTGTTTATGTTTTTATGGCGTGAAGCATTTTGAATGGTCTGTTGCTGAAATATGCTAACACAGATAAGCTTGACTTTGATGTTAATGTCAAGAAAACTAAAGCGGCCTAGTCCAAGTCCAGATTAAAACCCTACTGAGACATTGTGGCGTGACCTTAAACACACACGAAAAAAGTCCAAGTGGGAGAACTGAAACAATAACAAACTCGATGTCTGTTATCTTGATCGGAGTATTGTCACCAGTTTCCAGGTTAAGTTTGTCAATTACTTTTCCATAATACAACCAGGTTGGTTTGGAAAGTTGTCGTCTTTTCTCTGATAACCAAAATGATCTGCTATTTGGATTTTACTCCGGTTTATCTTTTTATGTTCTGAACATTTGATTGAGGTGACATCTCCAAAAGGAGAGTCAAGAGGGGAGGCGAATACTTCCCCCCCTCACCGTTTGCACCCGTCTGCATGATTCATTTCAGAGGAGCATTTTGCATCTGCGCCGCCATCAAAACCAGAAACCAATCTAAACCTGCTTTGTTTTCCCTCTTTGTCTCTCCAGCCCTCCCTTTCTCCCCGCTCCTTTCTCTGCCTGTGGAAGTCAGGCTGCTGCAGCAGTGATGGCCGCTCAGACTCCGATCGGAGTGAGCGAAGGGGTCAGCGCTCCTCGGCCGCTGCTCCTGCGTGGCCGTGTCGCCTCTGGTCCTGTGACATTGTGAAAACACTGCAGCAGATTGGAATTGTACGTGATGCGGCAGGTCGCTGGGGGAGGAAGCAGCGAGGCAGCTGCAGCGCGTGGAGTGTAGAGGTGGTGGTGGTGGTGGTGCTGATGGAGGGGAGGAGGAGGAGGAGGAGGAAGGGGAGAGATGGATAGAGAAGAAGAGAAAAAAAATGAAGAAATGGGAAATCTCGGGAACCTGTTTCCAGGGCAACAGAGGTCTGAAAAACACAGGCAGGTTGGACTGTTTATTCGCCACGCTGCACTGCCCTGTGGCAAGATACTGCAGACGAATCTAATAACTCCAGCTCTGGCTCTGGTCTGGGCCCCGGCCTCGGCCCCTGCTGGGGCTCCGTCTCTGGCCCCGGCTCCGGCTTCGTCTCCCATTGGGCCCACGCTGGCTCCTGTCAGCGAGTGTGTACTTCTGTCACATGTGTGTCGCAGGTAAAGGGAAATCACAGGCCCATGCTGCATGATCCATGCCACCCCCTCCTTCTCCCCTCTGCCTCCCCCCACACCTCCTTACATGGTGATCATCTGCAGGTGACGTCATGCTCCCCCTCCTCCTTTTTTTTTTCTCTTTTTTCCCTTTTGCTTTTTCTCGAAAATGATCTGCTCTAATCTGCAGTCATTCACTCAGTAGGCTTCAGGAGGAGGGAGGGGAAACATCCTTTTCTCTGTGGGAGACATTAGCCCTGTGAGCTCATGAATATATTATAGAGGGCTATTGAGCAATGAGGAAAGGCACACTGAGCTGCCAGGTTATGACCTGCGAAAGCAAGCACTGACTGCAACAGCCTGTGTGGGAAAATTAGGTCTAAAGCTCTTGATTTTTTTTATTTTTTTTTTGTGCATAAATATGGAATACATATTTAATTTTTCTTTTTTTATTGGAAAAAAAATGAGGTGCCACAAAAATATCGCGATGGCGGTTGCGCATTTGTAAACGTGCAGAGTGCAGTTTAAAGAGACCAGAAGCATTTGTACCGCTGAGCTATAGTGGTCACATCGGTCCTCAAGCAGCATCGCCTTCTCCCTGTAACCTGACTGCGACACGAAGAGATAATGCTGCGTTTAATGACCGTCCGACATCTCCCCTCCCACGCCTGAAAGTATGGTTCCGAGTTAAAAAAAAAAAGTTGACTTTATACAAACAGTTCGTGAAACAACATTACATCCTACACTACTGAAATAAAGTAGCACACAGATGCATCGGCTGTTTTTCTTTTTCTTTTTCAAACAAGCAGCTGAAGGCGGAAGGATTATTACCAGAGCTTCCCGGGAACGATAAGAGTCATCAATACTGCTGAGCTAGACACGGACTGATTATTCATCACATATAAAAACACACCTTTTCAGAAGAGTTTTTAATGTATTACTATTTTTTAAACGAGGTTTGTATTTAAATGTTCTCCTTTTAAGATTGTGTTTGATGACATAGTGTTCTATTTGCAATTTTACTTGATTCTTGTAAAGTGTCCATGAAAAGAAAAGTGCTATGCAAATGAAATGTGATATTATTATTAATATTGTTAATATTGTCTAGTGAAATAATTAAATGAAACGTGTACAGTACATAAACAAACCTTTAAAAATCCCCCAAGCTCTTTTTTTTTTGGTCTAATGCAATATTTTAATTTGTGAGAAATCATTTTTACGTTTCATTATGTTCAAAATTGCCGCAATATACACATAATATACCTATATATGAGTTTCACTTATTCATCTCGATTACTGAAATACATTAACACAGAGATGCAACTGTATCCTTGTGTCTTAATATTTATATTTTACTGTCAGTTGACAAAAATACGAGTTCTCAAAGGTAATTGAACGCACCCCTAGCTTTATCTCCGTTCAGCTAAGCTAACATAACTGTATACTATAAGGCAGCTTCATTGTCTGCCAGCTGAAGCATACCCACGGTAAGCTCCGGGGCAGTGAACACGCGCTGTGTTAAGGTGTTCGGTTAGCTAGCGTTCGTTACAATGTCGCTCGCGCTTAGTGACACCGCACAAAGGAGCGTTCCACGGTGTTACACAAAGTTAACGGTGTGAGTTAAGTAGCTCTCAGTTAGCTCAGGGTGGCAGCCAGCGGCTCAGCCAGCAGCGTGTTAAAGCCCCTCCACAGACAGCTCTCCTATTCCAGTCCTCTGCTGGCACTTAACACAGCGACACATAACCCAAACTTAAAGCGACGCGAGGCTGCCAGCGCAGCGCCTTCTTCCATTTCCTTCAAAACGGGACTACCTGCGCCTATTTCTTCACGTTTTGTGCTTGGGTTTTTTTTTTTTTGAAACGGCGGAGCTCCATCACCCAGAGCGTCTGCGCTTTATCCCCGGAGCAGCCCGATAAGGTAAGGTTGAAACAAAACAGCTGCTATTCTCCGTTTTAGTGACGGAGGGGAACACGCGCGCACAGAACACACGCGGACACAGACAGAGAGAGGCTGGTCTCATCCACTCTGCGCTGCACAGAGGCTGGTCTCATCCACTCTGCGCTGCACACTGCTGAAATGCTTTGTTCTGCTCTGCTGCATGTTTTTCCCGTGACACTCTTCAAGATGCGTTTACAAATCGGGGGTGTTCATGTTTGCAGAAAGGGCTGCAGCTTATTGAGAACGTCTGGCGCTGAGATAATGAGCAGCAATATGTGTCACATTAATATTACAGCCATATTAGATCATTAAACCTGTTTGGGAAGAATTACCTGCTGTGGAATGATTGGGTTATTTTGGGAGAAGGCAGCTGCAGAGAAAACAAAACACGATGTAAACGGGAGACAATATCTATTTTATATATATATATATATATATATATATATATATATATATATATATATATATATATATATATATACACCACATAGCACAGTTGAGAGGTCTTTCTCTGAAGAGATATTTGGAGGGAAAAATTCAGTGCTGTTACATTTGTTGGCTGACCTTTACTGTGATGCATTTATATAACAATCTTCCTTCCAAAAGTATTTGTGCCCTTTGAACTTTCTCACATTTTGCCACATTACAATCTCAGGCTTTGTTTGGATAGGTTCTGCATAAGGCAGCACATAATTCTGAATACAAATAAATATCTGAAAAGTGTGGAGTGGACATGTATTCGTCCTCCCGATTCAAGCAACAAACAACCAACAAAAAGAAACTCGTTGTGGTGCAGTGTCAGTGACAAATCTTTTTTTTTTTTTTTTTGAAAAGAAGTTGTTTCTACCTCTTTTCATACTCAATAATTAAATTTTGCTTGAACTATTCTTCTGCAAATTAACTCAAGCTCAGTCAGCTGGTGCATGCGGACATCAATTTCGCCCAGTCTCAAGTCTTCTTCATCTATTGACATATTTTCTTCCAGAATGACTCCATACTTTTTCCTCACTTTTTCAACTTAATTATCCCTGCTGGAGAGAAGCATCCCCACAGCATAATGCTGCCGCTAATCTGGTGGCGGTGGCATCATTTCAATGCAGACAGCAGACACAAAGCTAGCTAACTCTTACAGCCCACAAATGAAGCTTTGTGTTCGTTCTGCTGATTTGGTTGCTGAGGTCATTTCTGGTTGTGACTGCATAATTCACACTCTTAGTGGCATACTACTGAATTTAAGTCATTTATTCGTTACATATAAACCGGATATGCATTTTATTGGAGCTGGATGTTTAAACTGAAATAAATAATATTTTCATTCATGCGCATGGGTACGGTTATTGTCAAAAATAACACACTCAAGGAGAAGTTCATGAAGTCGGAATGTGTTTTCCATGATTTAATGCACAGCAACGCAGGAAAACAAGTATCCATATTTATAGTATTTATACTACAAAAGTATTCACCCCCTTTTGTTGCTTTTACAAATCAACTGTGATCAACAAAATCTTTCTATATTATGTTACAAAAAAATTACAAAAAAACCCAAAAACCTCTTTAATGTCAAAGTGAAAATTGATTTCTACAAAATTATGACAATTAAATAAAAATATGTAACATAATATCCAACCCCCTTTGAAGTGACTGGACTAATTCGACAGAGGTCCAGCCAATTGGTGATAGTGGTCTCACAATGAATGGAATGGAGCTCACCTGAGTACAGTGAGTGTGTCTCCAGTAATATTAATATAAAAAAGCCTGCATCTGAAAGATCCACTAATCCTGGTCACCATGACAGCACAAAGACAACGTGCCTCAACTGTCAAGAGAAAGAAAGTTCTGTGGTCTGATGAGACCAAAATGGAGCTTTTTGAGCATCACATAAGATGCTATGTTTGGGGGACAACAAACGCTGTGAGGCACGGTGGTGGCAGCATATTTTATGTTAAATATTTTTACTTCATTAAAATTTTCAGAGAAGTCATATTTCAATTTGATATTAAAGAGTTCTTTGTGAATCTTATTGTCGCTGAAGCCATATTTTGCTGATCATGACCGATTTATAACAGCAACAAATGGTGCAAAACATCCAAGAGACTGAATACGTTTATAGGCATTGTATATATGGAACCGTTCTAGTGCTTTTCTGGATATCCTAAGACCAAAACAAGACCAGTTTGTAGAGACCCAGGATCAGTGAGACATGACAATATTCTTGAGACATATTTAAGGTGAGAGAGCAGATTCTGTGAAGGATTTAAAATGTGACTCAAAACAGAAGATGGAAGATGGACAGCTCTAGTAGCAATCTGTTTCCAAGAGGACATCTTCAGCCTTACTGTCTCGTGTGCGTTTTACAGTTTTTTAAGGTTAGGGAGTCTTACAAACAGTTAGACAAGTGTGATCAGGTGCAGATGTAAGTTTGTATGCCCTCAGCATATGAATGACATGTTGAGATTTGACAAAGTGGGATCATGCCAATGTTAAAGAGTAGTGGCCCAAGACTAGAGCTCTGAGGCACTCCTTGGTTGCCAAGGGAAATGTTCGACTGAGATGTCATATCTATTTCATACAAACAGTTCAAATGTTTTCACGTTTACAAAACAGTATAAAAAATACAAAAAAGTGCTATTACGTAATATATAGTTATGTAATAGCTATACATTATAGCTATTACATAAGCTATAATTTAATATAGCTTATATATTACATTATATATATATATATATATATATATATATATATATGTATATATATATATATATATATATATATATATATATATATATATATATATATAATGGAGCTCACCTGAGTATAGTTTGTTCTACATCAAACTATAGAACATCAAATCTATAGTTTGATGTTCTTTTTGAAATCATGAATTCACATGAATCATTGCAAATACCAACACTTCAAAGGGTAAAAGGTCAACTTTTGACATATTATCTCAGCTAATAAGCCAATAACATGTAGAGATTTTGGATCTGATCTGAATGGATGATTGAATGTTACTGAAGTGATTTGCACTGATTCAAACTCTGATAGATATAAAGACTTATTCACATTATATAGAGTAAACTCTAATAGGGGTACGGCTGATCACATTTACAATCGTCTTAGCTGATTGAAGCTGTGTTTTGTTTAGTTTTCCTCCTCCAGACGGTCTGTCGCAGCAGGTATCAGGGGAAAACCTGATACCCGGTTATCCATGGTTAAACCCTGGACAGATAACCAGTTCTGCTTGTCATGGACACAGTGCTGCTTATGCAACAATCTTTAACACGACTTGTAAATACATGCTAACATCAGTAAACTTTGCTAACCTCATAAACACAGCGACAGCATCTGTACTTTGTTTTTGTAGCGCAGCTATTAAAGTTGGAGTTGCCGTTTTTTTTTTTTTTTTTTTTCTATGAGACACAAGATGGTTCAAAGCTGTTATTTGAACAAGCGTGACTTGTTGTTGTTTTTGAGCCGGAGTGTGTCTCTGAGGTGAGGGAGCCACTGCCTGTTTTTCCTCTCTGGCCGTGGCTTCCTGGACGTATCATGGGCACAAAAACATGTTGACTTGGCAGAAGGCCAGGCTCTGTTACTTTGGGTCAGTTTTGACAAAAAATTATACTCCCCTCAGAAATGTGGAAAACAGGAATCTAGATCTGGAAAGGAAAGTGTTGATATACTCGCTCTCAAATTGATGGCGAAAGTATTTTAATGTACTGTATAGAGCTAATAGAGAGTGACCGAAGGAAAGGTCTAGTTCAAGTAACATTTCAAAAGAAAGACAGTTGAACAGCAAAGGTTCTGTGTTTGTATTAGTCACAGGTTAATCCATGTATTAACCTCTGGGCAGGAGAATTTCTTCAATATCCCGTGAATAATTTTAGAGCTTAGACGATTAATTGTATTAATTGTGATGAAATAAATGTTAACTAATTTAGTTGTTAACTGGAGTATGCAAGCTCAAAAGCGTGCAGTTTTCTGAAAGAACAACATACTCAGAGCAGTAATTAAGCCAAAACTGTCCAAAAATGTGTCCATTTCTCCCTGACGATAAAAAGCCCCTTCCTGTCTGTAAATGTTCTTCCTAGAATTCCTCAAGTGAGAAAGTTTTAGCTTCACCAGGTTCAAATTCAGTAAAACAGAAAATGTCTCCTTTAAGCTCCTGTTGCTGTTCATTTACTAATTATGAAAAATATTAAACAGACTCTATGCCGTATTGACGTTGAGTCAAGCAGAAAGGGCTGAGCTTCATTGTTAGAAGTATTGTTTTAGCTGCAGATGCATTACTTTTTGCTAGAAATGATCAAGCATATACAAAAGAATGCTAGGCTACTGTATTTTACACAACAATATATATATTGTTTTTATTTAAAAAAAAGAAACTGAGTTGGTTGTTTATTTGCATTTTTATGTATTTCTAGCATTGTATAAAATAAACTTAAGTGTTTATCTGAAAAGTCTGCAGAAGATGGCATTTTGTAATCCATTGATTGTCAGAATAATTGACAAGAATAATTTATTACTAAAAGCTTAAGTGGTTAATCCAAAAAATCAGCAGAATGTGCTTATATTTTTATCTGAATAATCAATTTATCATCAAAATAATTGCTAGAATAATCAATGACTAAAATAACCATTAATTGCAGAGCTAATTCATTTTATTCGCAGATACATTAAGGTGGTATTTATGATGTTTCAATGGCAAGAGTTTTTATCAAGTAATTCATATAAATATGGTTAAATTACTACTTATTCTTTTTTTTTTTTTGTTTTTTTTGGGAGGGACTGTGGGGATTTGGACAGTTGACCGGATAATTGTGTTTAAGCTCATAACACTATTAACAAGCTGCTTCAAAACAAATAATTGAAATTCAGAATTAAAGACAGCATTTTAAACAGTGCAAGGTTATTAATCACTGCTTGTATCTCCTTGTTTTATTAAGCTAACTGTGTAACACCTAATGTGTGTGTTGGAACAAGCAGGAGATTCTTCAGACTTCCTTTTTTCATAGCTTTCTGTTTAAGTGCCCTTCAATAAAAAAAATCTCATCTTTTCAACACCATCCGCCTTTTACTGGTCTGAGCTTTAAGACGTTAAAAGATTAGCCATTCAAATCACTAGAGGCTCTTCATTAGTGCTTTTAAAAGACGAGAGCAGAGCAGGTCAGGTCAGCCAGGGAAGGCTGTCCTATGTGTTGAATGATTTTCTTTCTCAAACCTGCATTTTAGAAATCACTAACCTTTATTTTCCCAACTTTTCTTCTAGCACAAAGTATGCAAGTCAAGCTTTCTTATAATTCAATAGAAATGCAACTGATACTCTTCTTGATTATTGATATGATTGTAAAGGAGTTGTACTAACTCGGTTTTGAGAAAGTTAGTAAGGGAAGTAACTTGGATGTATTTTTAAAATTTATGTTCTGTAAGTTGTTCTAGTGTTGACTCTTTATCTGTGGCTGTTGGTGAAGCCAAAGAAAACATTGGGAGGCGTCCATTTCTGGTGTGGAAACGTAAGCATTTTTGTGCACCTTTCCTGGAATTGGGAATTCTGTCTGAAAGTAGAAATATCAAAGTAAAAATAACTATTAGGTGGATCTGTCACAGTAATGCAGTAGGTAAATTTTTTTTTCTTTATTTAAGCTTATTTTTACAAGTTTAAGACTGCAACACAAGATTACTTGAATGGATGACATTTTCCTATTTTCATGGGAGGTTTCTGCAAAAGACTTTGGACTTGACTTGGGCTTTCACACCAATGACTCGTGTCTTTACTTCAACTTGAACACTTTTGATTTCAGTTCAATTCAGAAGTTTAAATACAGTGTACAAAAAGACATGTGCAACTTTTTTTTCTTTTTTAAAAAAAATCTGATTAAAAAGATTAATCATTATGACTCAATTATTGAAATTATCATTAATTAATTAAGTAATTGATTTATTGCTAACTGGAGTACACAGGCAAAAAAAAACAAAACACATTTGCTGACAGAACAACATGACCAGAACAGTAATTAAACCAAAAACTGTGGGAAAAATGTGTACATTTTTTATTTAAGATTTAAAAAAATCACGCTTTCTGTATGTTCTACCCAGGATTCATCAAGTTTTTATTTGAATCTTGTAATTTCCAATTTTCCAATGTTGCATAAAGAACATTATCAACTTCACCTGTTTCAAATTCTGTAGATAAATAAATCTCCCATCAAGGACCTTTTGCTATTCAATTATCAATTGGTTATTTGAAAACATAATCAGTCCTACACTGTTTTGATGTTAAGTCTAGCAGAAATATGTGCTTTTCACATTTTGATGTTTGAAGCATTTTTTACCTGCAGATACATTCTTTGAGACAAACGATAAAGCGGTCAGAAAAGAATGTTTTTATTTAGAGGTGACCAGATCACTCCAACATATCAGTAATATTGATAACAAGTTGGCATGAGTATTACATCCAGATCGATAGCCAAGTTTCAGATTCTCTCTTGAATTTTTATTTTATCTTTGGAATTGTAGTTTTTCGCCCCTACCTCAAAAAGATTTTGTTGTTCTGAAATTATATTTTTTGGAATTGTTTATGCAGGAAAAGATGCACACTTATGAATTGTTTTTCTATTTTTGTATGCATTATGTTAATATTTTGCAGATACCTATCAACTTTCTCTGTTCTAGGTTTAAAAAAAATCTAAAGAAAGAAACACAAAAACCTAGAGGTAAGCAGTTTGATGATATTTCAAACTTGAATAAAACATATTGAAATCGGTATCGGCAATACTGGTGCTGTATTTCCTTGGTAACGGATTGATACCAAAATATCTAGTATTGTACACCTGTACTGTTATTACATTTTAGTCAGTCGAATGTTTTTCTTATTTAAAAAAAAAAAAGATTGTAAGTATTTGTTTATTTGCATCTTGGAATGTATTTCCAGTGTTGCATAAAGAAGATTTAAATGACAAATCTGCAGAGTGTGCCAATTGTTTTATCCGGTTAACCGATTGTCAGATTAATCAATAGAGAAGAATCGATAACTAAAATAATAGTTGGTTGCAGCCCCGTTGTGCATGACTTAATAGTGATCCTTTTGAAACATTAACCCACCTGAGTGGGGCCTCTTGCCTGCTCCTCTGATTAATGCTCTCCTCGCCTGGCCTATTAATCTTCAGTTGACAGTCGTGTGCAGTTGTGTCATGCTCTGACCATTCTCGGGTGATAGATTGAACAAAGCTCTATAAGAGCATAATGTTTTATTACATAATCTTGGTTAAGTTAAATTACACACAGGTGGATCCTTTGTTCTAATTAGGCGACATTTGATATTAACGGGTTTAGATTTGATCTGGGAATGAGTCTTTTGAATGTGTCATTTTCCTCCGTCTTCACGAGTTTGCACCGTTTTGTGTTGCTCTGAGACATAAAATCTCATTTTAAATACTGGATGACGATTGTAGTTGCAGCGTAAAATGAAACGCGGAACCCTTTAAGTGGTTGGAGTGCCTTTGAAAGCACTGTAACCACTTCGTTTGCTGTTGCACGTATGACTGTATGTGGTCCTTGTAAACCAGCAGCAGCAGAGCAGTTTGAGGGTTTGATTGAGCGATTCAGCTGCCAGTGCGGCAGCAAGATCTGAGAGCCGAGAGGGAAAGAACGAGAAGAGAATCCGACAGCGCGGAGTGACGTGAAGAGGAAGAGTGGAGGGTAAAGAAAATGTCAAGACACCGAGATCAAAGGAGGCAAACGGAGAGAGAAAGAACGAAGTGTTGCAACGGGTCGTCCACAGGTACAGCCTGCGCCTAATGCGCCCGCTTTGAACATCTGATGCAGCCACACACGTCTCGCACGTCTCGCCCTCCCTTTGTGTGGTTTCACCGCTCAGCTGTGATGGAAGTTCCAAGGTACTCAATAGGAGGGAATTCGCGAGTGGCGATCATGTGATCTGAGGAGCAGCACCCCTCCCTCTCTCTCTCTTTTTACACAAGATTCATGATGTCTGACCCAAATCTGCAAAGTACAAAAAGGAAAATGGCAGTGAAAAAAACAGGCAGAGGGTTGGAGGATGTCAGGGCTCTGATGCTGGGGAATTAGCATGCTACTTGGCAACCCTCAGATGAAGGAACTCGTTAGGTAAAGGCAGAGGAGCAGCATGGAGCAGGGAAGAAGAAAAAGAGGGAACATATGGAGCTAACGATGCAGCTGTAATATTTAATAAGCTGGTTTATAAAAACCCAATTTACACCTTAATCATTCCTTTAGATGTCCATATTGTGTTTTCTCCACTGGCAAGCCATGTAGACAGTACAGCTGCACTGCCTCTCTCAAACATTTTATTATTAAATAATTATTACCTATTTGAAAAAAAGGGAGTAATGAGAAACTTTTTTCTGTAAGCTGTAGATGAGACTTTTTTCAATGTGTATCTTTCTCCTCTCTAAATAAAGACCATACAATACAGTATCATCATCATCATTGGGTCTAGATGTGTGAACTTGCAGGTATAACCGAGGCCATCTTTGAGTTAGTTATGGCTGTACAGCACTTTAGATACTGAGGAATTCTGAACAGAATCAAGAGCTGTGAAGTGAAGTGGGCACAGTAAACACATTGCCTGAATAGGCCACTTCAGTCACAATATCAGACTTTAACTAATCACAAATACTTTGAAATTTGGATACCTAAGGAGTCCTCAGGCACTTGGCAGCTGCGTTTGATTGCTATTCATAAGGCTTTGATATGATAAAAAGTCAATGGATGACACAAAAGTCTTTATTCTACTCGACTTTTGATGGTCCCAGGTCTTTTGTGTTAGTACTCGGATTGAATTTTCCAAGCTAGGAATCATTACCATTGTTAGCTTGATGCGCTTTTGCTTTAAAGTCAGATCTGTTTTTACTTCCACATTTTTAGTAAAAATATGTAAAAAGTTCCTCTTGTTTTGAGAAATTTCCTTTCAGTTTCACACATCCTGCATATGGCATGGATTTGATCCAAGTCATTTTGTCTTCGCCAGTGTTCATACATATTCCCCATAAACTGTTGCGTCTATTTGCTTCTGAGTTCCGTAAATGTGTGTGAAGTTAAGCGGCATTCACTATGGATCTGCACGTCATTGTTTGCAATGAAGTTGTCATCAGCATAGAATGTGATTGTCTTTTTGTTGCTACTGTTTTATCTGTCAAAGATCATTTCTGCCAAAAGAAAAAATCCATTGTTGAAGCAAGTCCACACAAAATCCTGTTCATTGCTGATTGGCAGGCACACACGGGAAACCGAAATCACATGAAACAAGTCGATATGTTCAGATAAGGTAAGATATTGATTATTCTTAATTTTTGGGTAATATTGAATTCCAAAGGGCATTTTTCTTTACATAAAATTATCGTTTGATGACTCAGACAATTTATGCAAAACTTATGTCTTGCCTTTTGTCATAGGCAAATCCTGGTTTTGTCATAAGCTGAGGCTATACATGACCATTGTAAGCAGGAAGTAGAGGATGCAAACTACCCTGGATCACACATCCCAGAAAAATGGAAAGAGTCTTTGGAATGAGAATTTTCTGCCTTTTCATGCCTCCGGAAAGGCAGTAGAGATTCCTTTGTGGTATCATAAATGCTGCGTCCTGTATTGAACCGATATGGAATGCGATTTCCATCTTAAGTCCAGTATACTCTGGACTTAAGATGGAATACATGCACACATGTTTATGACATACTTTGCTGAAATTCAGTCACTCCCACCGCAGGCCGGAGTGCCTCTCTCTGGCCACTAAAGGCTGACAGTCTTCCCTTACATGCTACAGGTTCTGACTTATTCGACAAACTGTTTTTGCACATCAATCTTTGTCAGAAAAGCAAAAAACACTTCAAGCAAGCATGAAAATATTGTAGCAAAATTGAGAAAGTCATTTCAAATCTTGCAGTTTCTGTCAATTTTTTCTAATGCGACACATCAAAATGCGCAGAAAAAACATTGATGGAAATGCAGCTAGTGGCTAACTATCTTTAGTTTCAAAGATTGTTTTTTTTTTTAATCAACCAATCTTTAAAAATTAAGAAAATCTTGGGCTTTTTATCAATGCACCCCGGGTCCGAAGCAAAAGTTCTGTCCTTGAGTGACGTGAGAATGAGACGACAGGAGAAAGAGAGTCCAAGTCCAGATTTTCAGTGTTTTGGACCAGCTTGTATTGGCTAAGTTTAGTCAGACGAGTTCTGAAATCAACCTCAGTAAAATGCAGATTTTCTCACATAATCTTTAAAAGTTCACAACACAGGAAAGGAAACGTGTAGCACCTCTGGCGTGCCTCCTTTCCTTTTTTTTTTCTTTTTTTCTTGTGTGTACTTTAAATCCACTTCAGGATCCGAAGCATCCTTCCAGACGTTTAACTAAAATCCGTTTCATTAAGTTCAAACAGAGAAATGATGTCAATTTAGTTCAAACACTTTGAATATGTGGCTAATCAGTTACCTATTGATCAACAGTCAGAGTGGTTTTGTGTCTCCTGGGTGTTCCTGGGAATGACATAGGAAGACATTGACCTTTTATTAACGTAAAGAAGGGTCCAGAACATGACTCCAGTCAGCGGCGGGAGAGAGCGGCGCGCGCTCCTGAGTCACTGCTTGTACGTCGGTGAGGCGAGAGAAGAACTCGCCTCGTCTCATCTCTGTTCTCTTAAATTCCTTTTGAAATCAGCGAGCTAAATTTAGCTCGCACCTCCTCCCCCCTCGCTTTTCCAGAGGTATCCGAGCTGCAGCAGACAGTGATAGGCTAACGTTTTTGAAGTGCGCAGTCCACACACACACAGATTAAAGTGAGTGGCACAGAGTGGGAGGTCGCCATGTCTTTTGTGCACACAGTGTGGGCTATAGGGATGATAAATGGTTGCTGTGCAGCAAATGAGCTGTGAGGGTTTGTCTGTTTATGCGCGTATTTTTTTTTCTCTTCCCTTTCCCATCTCCCAGGGCTGATGCTTGAGGACAGTGGGGGCTCTCTAATGATCCCACCATTCATCCGATGAACCCCCTTAACTCCATGAAACCCTCCCTGCCTCCCACTCCACAAAGGTACCCACACACACACACACGCACACACACAAACAGTGCTGACATTAAGCCCAGGTAGATGATGTTGTGTATCTCTATGATTGTCTCATTCAAGCAATAATGCTTGAATGAGCATTCAAGCATTGGATGCATTGTCAAGCATTGTCATTCAACAATGCTTGAATGAGACCTGATGATGGACCTGCACAAGGATCAATCTTAAACGAATAATTCAACATGTCACCTTAGACCACTAGGAGGAAACTGATCTGGAAATGATTTAGTCATGATAAAGAAATGAAACAATGTCATCACTACTACATTAGAGATGCAAATTTTTAGTGTCAAGCAATTAGAGTCTGATTTTTATCGTCACAAAAGCATTTTTTATTTCCAAACAGCCTCGAGATTCTGTTTGTTTTATGACTGACAGGCGGAGAAAATGGCGTAAGCAAATAACACATTTATGTAGAATAAGTTCGTACAGCTCCACACTACATCAAATTCCATCAGTTTATATCTAAACAAAAACAGGTTTGTGCATAAAATTCTCCAATGTAAATTACCAGGTAGCTTTAGCTTAGCTACCTGTCCTTTTCTTTAATGGAAAAATATGAAAGAATTGTATTTAAAAAAATGAAGCAGATATAAAAAGCATTTTGAATCAATTCTGGATACCCAGAACTCAGAATTGAGATTCTCTATAGAGTAATTTTTTTTCTTAACTTCAACACAACATATAATTCAAAAAGCAATGCAGATAATCGGCTGATCTTTTTATTCCGCCATTCGTTCTGCTCTGCTTTTTTACAGCTAAACTACTCACCTCTGAAGAGTTTTATCAGAGGCGTTTTATCATTAGATTTTCAAAAATGCAAAAACAGCACCAGAAATTGATGGCAGCAACTCAGACAGGTTTGTTTAATTTTCAGATTTATAACATGAGATGTTTTGCATTGAGCTCAATTAGTCCCTGATAGATTCATAAAGCGTACAGTAAGATTTCCATGCACATAAAATAAGACCTGTAAGTGCGTCACATGATTCACACATTCACATATGTGTACATTCTCAAATGTACAAGTTTCCCCTGCACAAGTAGAAATACACAACAAATACAAATCGCCAAATGTGCGTGCACGAATCACCAGTTGTGGACGGATCGGTCAACACGAGTGCACAGATCACATGGAATGCATTTTTGACTTTTGAGACTTTCTCACCACATGGAGAGTGCAGAATGTTAAGGCTGCTTAGGCTGTTTATTATCTAGGTATATTTGGGGTTGCTGCCAATTCTACCAGTGAACACTTTTCTTTAAATGGAATGTGTTTTTTTTATGGGTGCACAAATAATTTCCTGAATTCCTTAATTTTGGAAGGTTGGTAATTCACGTCTACACATGTGGGTTTAGCAATAGTTACTCCACTGTTGTTAACAGTAATTTTTCACAGAAAAAATTATCTGCCAAAATCAGAATCGGCATAACCTGCCAAAAACTGCAATCGGTGCACCCCTAGTTTCCTTGTTTCCTACTGAACAACTGTATTAAAATAACGTTTGAATGTTTCACAAATCAGTCTGGTGTTATTCTGTAGCAATAAAATAAATAAATATTTTAAAGTTTGCCTTTCAACTCTAATAGTAACAATATCAATGCATTTGCTCCTAATTCAGTTGCTGATTAATTTTTTACATTTTTTTTTTTAATCCAGATGTGTTTGTATTCACCCAACATTGGCCTACTTTTTCCGTTTTCTTGCCAAAAACATCAGGTGTTGCAGACAGTGAGACCTGCCAGTGATGCGGTGTGACAGCCATGCTGCTGCGGTAGCTTCCTGTTGAGGAAATGGCTCAGAAGGAGGAAACTGAGGCTAACCTCAACTGTCAGATGAATAAACCGTGCTCAGGTTAATCTTTAGCTCCCCAAAGCGAACATTTGTTTGTGACCTTTACACTCAGCTGAGTTCTCTGAGCTAGAACAGCAAATGAACTCTTAACAGGGAGTTAAAGCCTCCTTGTTTTCAGGAGGAAACCATGGAACGCCGTCTGTGATGCTCTTCTTGCGATTACTGCTATCTGGATGAATGCTCTCTCTCTCTCTTTCTCTCTCTTCCTCTCTCACTCTCTCTCTTTCTGCCTCTCCTGAACCATCCCTTCTTATCCCTCTGCAGCACTGACGGCCCCTTCCTAAATGAGCCAGTCTCCTGGCAACCAGGCACCAATCAACACGCAAGATCTCTCTCTGTAGTAACCACAGTGTGGGGCGTGACCAATCCCACACACAGCCAGGTAACACATGACTCACTACCCGGGACATTGTTCTCCTCTTGTGTTCACTAGTGCACGCTTTATTTAGTGCGATTTCTTGTTAATATTTAAACCTAAAGTGACCAGTATGTCTCAGAACAATACTTAAGGAATTTGTGTGGGGAATTCTTTGCTAATTTGATTCTTTAACAAACAGATCTTTTTCGTCCATCTCCATTGGTTTAAAAAATTTCCTCAGTGACACATTTCTAGTGAATTTCTAGACTGGAATCCAGCAATCTATCAAAGAAATGTCAGGTTCATTGGACATTTACGAAGTATGACAACCTTGAGTAAATATATCACAATATTTACACAAATACTTAAAATAATCTATGTGTTACTCTGAATTTAAATCAACTTGCCAACAGCAGTTGTAAAGAGATAGGTGGCATTACTTTAGCTTTCACATGTCAAATGTCCACGTTTTTCATGACTGGAAATGTCTGTATTGCAAAAAAACATGGAGAGTCAAGATGTGGAAACTAAACTGTTACTCTTATTAAAGGGACAGTTTTATGTAGAAATCAACTTTTTTTAGCTTTACATCATGCTATAATATTATTCCCTCATCAAAAACAGACCTGGAATGTTACTTAGATTCTTTAATGCATGTTTGGGAAGTCCTTTAATCTCCATGGCAACCATTCAGTTGTGCAAAACTCCTGGTAGGACCTAGCTTTGTCTTTGAGGACAAAGCTTCTCCTTAGAGCTGCAGTTTCCAAGCTATTGAGCTTCTGCAACTCCCCCACTCAGTTCCTGCAGACTAGCCAGCAACAATTAGCAGACATCTGGTGGAACTTTACATCTGCTGAGCTACATCTCAATGCAGTGGTGGCAAAAAACACTGTTTTTGGGTTAGTAGAGGAGCCATGTTGTGATGACTTCCTTCTTTTCTTCCTTCCTTGTATTTTTCCTTCCTTCACGGAGGACAGAATTTTACATTTTAAAAGGAAGATAACGGACTGAGAGCTCAAAAATATAAGTTGGAAATTCTGACATCTCAGAAATTTTACTCTGAATACATTTAGATTGTTTTAAATTAACTTTACTTTCAGTTTATGTTAGGTTTACTTTAAAGTTTGAGTCTGACCTCAGAGTGGATGCTCTCTTTGTGAGCGTCTTATCAATCACCTACTTTCTTTACCTCTTTGAAATCCACAACCTCAGACCTTCAGGGTCATAATGCACCCTCCTCCGTTTCACCTGCAGGTGTTTGGATCACCCATGGGCCCCGGCGAGAGTTCTGGTGGTCACATAATGCCAGTTGGCAGCCCAGGGATGGGCGGCAGCATGGGCTCCCAGTTCATGGGCCAGCAGTCGTATGGAGACGGCGTGTCTAAAGGCTACGGCCAGCCGGTCATGTACGGACGACCCAGCACCGCCTACAACCCGGCTTCAGCATATGGAGGAAGGTAAGCGGCTTTCTTCAGGAAAACAAGCACTCGTACAGTTTAAAACCACTTCTTGTTCCCACAGCTTTACCATAAAGGATCTGTTGATACGTGCTGCTGTTTTGCATGTCTAAATGCTGTAAGCTGCGTTTAACTGCATTTCTCTGAAGCTCAAAAAGACATAAGCCTCCATCTCTTTGATTTTTTTTCTAAACCGTGTTTTAGAACAACAAGCTTCTTTTAAAACGATTTCTTATAAGATTAGCTGCTGCCTTTTTGTCAACCTTTATTTTTAAACACATCTTTAATAGCAAGTTCCATTGCTTTGTTCCATCGTCCCTGGAGGAGAACAACACAGAGCAGGCGTTAATATTGTCTGAAAGCTCTTTCATGGAGCTCCTCGGTGTTGTCAGTTATTCTTTGATTCTTTTTTTCTTTCTTTGATCCTTTTCTACCCGACTGTCTTCTGAGTTCCAGTTTCTTCTCTCAGTGTTTTCATGACAAAATTTAGATTTTTACAGATGCAGGCAAATTTGTTGCAACCCCTCATAAAGATAGGCAAAACATCTTTAAAATATATTAAAAAAATTCCCTTCTCACCCACCGCGGGTGGTTGTTATCCTCTGAGCTCGGGTCCTCTACCAGAGGCCTGGGAGCTTGAGGGTCCTGCGCAGTATCTTGGCTGTGCCAAGGACTGCACATTTCTGGACTGAGATGTCTGATGTTGTTCCTGGGATCTGTTGTAGCCACTGCTCCAGTTTGGGGGTGACTGCCCCGAGGGCCCCGATGACCACAGGCACCACTGTGGTCTTCACCTTCCAGGCCTTCTCCAGTTCCTCCCTAAGGCCCTGGTATTTCTCCAGTTTCTCATGCTCCTTTTTCCTGATGTTGCAATCACTTGGTATTGCTACATCTACCACAACGGCTTTCCTCTGTTGTTTATCCACTACGACAATGTCTGGTTGGTTCGCCATTACCATTCTGTCTGTCTGGATCTGGAAGTCCCACAGGATCTTAGCTCTGGCATTCTCCACCACCTTTGGGGGTGTTTCCCACTTTGATCTCGGGGTTTCCAGTCCATATTCTGCACAGATGTTTCTGTACACTATGCCTGCCACTTGGTTATGTCGTTCCATGTACGCTTTTCCTGCCAGTATCTTGCACCCTGCTGTTATGTGCTGGACTGTCTCAGGGGCCTCCTTGCACAACCTACACCTTGGGTCTTGTCTGGTGTGGTAGATCTGGGCCTCTATTGCTCTGGTGTTTAGGGCCTGTTCCTGGGCGGCCATGATGAGGGCCTCTGTGCTGTCCTTGAGTCCAGCTTTTTCCAGCCATTGGTAGGATTTACTGATATCAGCCACTTGGGTTATTTGCTGGTGGTACATCCCATGTAGGGGCTTGTCCTCCCATGATGGTATCTCTGGCACCTCAACCTCCGTTCCCTGTTGTCTGAGACATTCACTGAGCACATTGTCTGTTGAGGCTTTGTCCCTGATGTATTTATGGATCTTAGTTGTTTCGTCCTGGACAGTGGTGCTCACACTCACTAGTCCTCTGCCTCCTTCCTTGCGGCTCGTGTACAGTCTCAGGGTGCTGGATTTGGGATGGAACCCTCCATGCATTGTTAGTAGCTTTCTAGTCTTAATATCTGTGGCTTTTATCTCCTCCTTTGGCCAGCTAATTATTCCAGCAGGGTATCTGATTACTGGCAGGGCGTAGCTGTTTATCGCACGGATTTTGTTCTTGCCATTGAGCTGGCTTCTCAGGACTTGCCTTATTCGCTGGAGGTATTTAGCTGTGGCTCCTTTCCTTGTGACCTCATCGAGGTTGCCATTTGCTTGTGGTATACCTAGGTACTTGTAATTGTCCTCTATGTCTGCTATTGTTCCTTCTGGGAGTGAGACCCCTTCTGTGCGGATCACCTTCCCCCTCTTTGTTATCAGCCGACCACACTTCTCTAGTCCGAATGACATCCCAATGTCCGTGCTGTAGATCCTGGTGGTATGGATCAGTGAGTCGATGTCTCGCTCACTCTTGGCGTACAGCTTGATGTCATCCATGTAGAGAAGGTGACTGATGTTGGCCCCCATTTTTTGAGTCGGTATCCGTAGCCAGTCTTGTTGATAATTTGGCTGAGGGGGGTTCAGGCCTATGCAGAACAGTAGCGGGGACAGAGCATCTCCTTGGTATATGCCACATTTGATGGACACTTCTGCAAGTGGTTTGCAGTTGGCTTCAAGGGTGGTTTTCCATAGCCTCATCGAATTTGCAATGAAGGCTCTCAGAGTCCTGTTGATGTTATACATCTCTAAGCATTCAATGATCCAAGTATGCGGCATTGAGTCATAGGCTTTCTTGTAATCAATCCAAGCCATGCACAGGTTGGTGTGTCGGGTTTTGCAGTCTCGGGCAACTGTGCGGTCTATGAGGAGTTGGTGTTTGGCTCCTCTGCTATTTACACCGATACCTTTCTGTGCCATGCTCATGTGTTTATCCATGTGTTTGCTTATCTTGGCCGCTATGATGCCTGACATGAGCTTCCAGGTTGTGGAGAGGCAGGTTATTGGTCGGTAGTTGGGTGGGACTGGACCCTTTGATGGATCCTTCTGGATTAGGATTGTCCGCCCTTCAGTTAACCATTCAGGGTGAGTCCCACTTTGTAGCAGCTGGTTCATTTGGCCTGCCAGTCGCTCATGGAGGGCAGTGAGTTTCTTTAGCCAGTAGGCATGGATCATGTCAGGCCCTGGTGCTGTCCAGTTTTTCATACCTGAGACTCTTTCTTGGACATCTGTCACAGTGATGGTTACCGGGGCTTGCTCAGGGAGGTTGCTATGGTCCTCTCGTAGAGAGATCAACCACTGTGCATTGCTGTTGTGGGACGCCTCCCTTTCCCATATGCCTTTCCAGTATTGTTCCGTCTCCAGCCTTGGTGGGTCTGCTCTGTTATTATTACCCTGCCATTGAGAGTACACCTTAGCTGGTTGAGTGGAGAAGAGCCGATTAATCCTTCTGGATTCATTCTCCCTTGTGTATCTCTTTAGGCGGCTGGCCAAGGCTTGGAGCCTCTGTTTGGCAGTTTCGAGTGCTTCAGGTATGGGCATCTGTCTGTACTTTCTGGGTATTGGTCTTTTCATTGTACCCTTGTGGAGCTCTGACAGTTGGCTCACTTCCCTCCTTGTTACCTTGATTTTAGCCTCTAACCGTCTTTTTCCATGGTGGGTATTGGGTCTCATGGTTGTAGATCAGCTCATTGGTTTCCACTGATGCTGAGTTGTAGATCAGCTCATTGGTTTCTGTTATGGTATTGGTAGGGATCGTTCTCAATGCTGCATTCACATTCTCAATGAGACTTTCTGATGGTACTTCACTCAGCCGTTGTAATTGGCGCCTGGGAGGCCTGGTTGTCATTCGGGTCATGATTCTCTCTCTCAGGTCAGCAGCTGTCTCGTTCAGCTCTGATTCGCTCACTGGGGCCGTGTATCCCCTCACTGGGTGGGGACTTGTAGCATTTGTGTTGTATCTCGTCAATCTCAAGTTGTGATAGCAGTTGCCGTTTGCGGATGTTGGAACACTGAGCTACTAGTTGTTTGGCGCTTAGTGTTGACTGGGGATGTCGAAGTAACCATTCCTTCCCCAGTCTTTGCATGTAACCTCTCTGACTAGGGTTACTTGAGTAGTAGCATTCCAACAGATCCACATTTTCATCTCTCGCCCATTTCCGTCTTGTTCCAGTAGCCCGTTTGTCATCAAGGTGCTCTGGTTCCCCAACACCTGACGCAGACCTTGTTTGGCCGGGCGACGTCTGAGCCGGCATGTTACGCAACTTAGTATCTCTTGCCTAAGGACCCAGACTGGATTCGAACCCCGCCCTCTCGGGTGATATACTGACGCCTTATCAATTGAGCTATCCAGTTGATAGCTCAATTGAGCTATCAACTATATATATATATATATATATATATATATATATATATATATATATATATATATATATATATATATATATATATATATATATATATATATATATATATATATATATATATATATATATATATATATATATATATATATATATATATATATATATATATATATAATTATTTTTTTCCCTTAGATTACGTAAGCATATTCTCAGACTGAATGTAAGTTTGAAGACATTTGCTCTATGGGGAAACGAATCACACGTCCAGTCTGATCTCCCTGTGGATTCCCGACAGTAGAGCCTTCAGGCTGAAGTGCTCTACTTTGCTCTACTGTAAAATATCTCAGTATTATCCAAAGTTGAATTATACTTAGTTTGATGTTTGACCTTTCCGCTGTGGACAGTCTCTCCACATCGTCCAGACCCAAACCAGCTCAAATTACGCCGAAAATCTCAATCTGATTTTTTTACCTTAGCATCCTGCTCAGTAGCCATGTTTTCATCAACATTTTTATACTCATTTTGAAGCATCACTTTAGAAAAGGTTGATGGAAACAGTAAAAGTGACAGACTATCTGTGAAAAAATTGATCTCCTCCTGATTTACTAAAGCTAAATGCACAGCTCCGACCAAGAACAACCAGCCGTAGCCAGACGGAGGGACTTGACGCTGTTAATCAACCTAATGTTCTCGCTGCTCAATGTACTAATGATGGAGAAACAGCTTACAGGAAAGCTGCTTATCTGCCATAATTGGACAGACTGCTAGCTTTAGCAAGGCAGACAGAAAGTAGGTATGAAAAGAACTAAACAGAGATTGATTGACAGCGCAAAGACTCTCCTACTGGGTTTGATTGTTGTTTTAGTTAGTATTGGAAGAAGGCTGATTTTATTTTTTTTGTACATGATCTTTCTCATATCATGGTGTCACAGCATCAGTTTAAACAAATATACAAAGTAAAAAATGTGAAAAGTTACATGAAAAGCTTTAAAGGTGAGCAAACTGTGCAGCAGGGCTGCTGCATCTCTTTTACTTCATCCCTGAGATTAAGTGAGCTGATTGGAGCAGGTTTTTGCAGCTGTAATGTGCTCCTGCTGCGTGTCATGAGCTGTTGTTCTGCTGCGGTGGGGTTCCACACCAACATATGCCAGCGTGGCCGCTGTCACCCACCGCCGTGACTCACAGCTGTGACGACACCTCACACACTCACTCACTCAGCTGACTAAGTCCACGGCCCACTCATCTCTGCGTCTTTCCCCTCTCGCCACAGTTACTCTGGCAACGGCGGAGGCGCGGGCCTGGGCGTCCGCGCTCCCTCCGACTTCACTCAGGCTGCAGCTGCCGCCGTTGCCGCGGCCGCCGCCACAGCCACCGCCACCGCCACGGCAACGGTCGCAGCAATACAGGAGAAACAGAACCAGGAGCTGAGCTACGGTCAGGTAAACGTCTCAGAGAAAAATAAAAAACACACACACACACATACTTCTTGGAACAGTAACAGTTTCTAAGAGCTCCACACACACACCTACACACACACACACACAAGCCAGGATGTTCGTTGTGAAAGTTTCCAAACGTCTTGGTTCTGACTCTGCTCTTTAGTTGGAACGTTTTAGCTGCAGGGCTGGAAATCAGAAGCTGTTTTTCTGCTTCATGCTCACATCAAGTCCAGGACACATGCTTCTGATTACCAGCAGAGACGTTGCATAATTAGATACTGGCTTGCCATTCAAACTTAAACACTATGTATGAGTCACTGTCGAAGCTGAACAGACTGAATCACCAGCGCTGTGAGCTGCAACTGCTGAAATGAAATGTAAGCAGAGTGCAGACATTTAAATGTATGATTTAGATACTAAAAACACCCTCCACACATGTCTCAGGAAGATTCACTCCGTGGATAGTGCAATCCACGTTCCAGCTGATTCTCTGCCAGATCTCTCCCTCTGGCTGAAAAAGCTGCTGAAAATCCCCAACATCTGGATGAGATGCAGAAAGAACTGAATCTGTGGTTGCAAGGCAATTCTGGTTTTAGAATTTCAGGTTTGCTCTTTGTTTTTTGTTTTGTTTTGTCCATGTTTGCTGCTTTAGTATTTAGTTATAAATTCACTTACCAAATGAAAAGTTAGACCAATTCACAAATGTCAATATTAGTGTCTGCAATATCCAGAGCTAGGACTGTTTTGGTGTCCAAAGTGTGGCCCAGGGCCCATTTGTGGCTCTCTGAACCATTTTGAGTGATCCATCCATCCATCCATTTTCCGTCACCCTTCTCCCTAATGGGGTCGGGAGGTGCTGGTGCCTATCTCCAGCTGCGTTCCGGGCGAGAGGCGGGGTACACCCTGGACAGGTCGCCAGGCTGTCGCAGGGCAACACAAAGACAAACAACCATACACACACACTCACACCTATGGAGAATTTGGGAAGGCCAATTAACCTGACAGTCATGTTTTTGGACTGTGGGAGGAAGCCGGAGAACCCGGAGAGAACCCACGCACACACAGGGAGAACATGCAAACTCCGTGCAGAAAGACCCCGGGCCGGGATTCGAACCCAGGACCTTCTTGCTGCGCTACCCACTGCGCCACTGTGCAGCCCCATTTTGAGTGATCCGTGATCACAATTCAAGAATAGTCTAAATTTGAAGTTTTCACTTATGCCACATTGTTCAAAAAAGGTACAATAAAATCTTAAAATGGACAATGTAAGATGCAACGGATAGGCCTGTCACAATAAACAACAGATAAATTAATTCGTGATGATTTATTCTTTTTCCATTTTGTCCTTTCTCTTTCTATCAAAATCTGGATGACAAAAGTCTTCAGTCTGGTGCTTTGCTCTCTTGAATTGAACAATTCTGTTTACAAAGACTTCAGAATTCATTTATTTGATGTTTTTGTTTCTTGTTTATTTATTTGGCTATTTAAGATTTGTTCTAGTTCCAGTGTCAGAGGTTCATGAAATTTAAACATTACTTGAAAATGATTTGAAAACAACAATCGTAACTTCTGGGACATTTTATTATCCAGCAAAATTTGTTATTGTGACCGGACTACCACCATAGAGTATTCATCCAGGCTTTTGTTTTCAATTTAATATTATTTATTAGTAGAGGGGACCACAAAAATCTCTTGGTTTTTACTAAAATGCAGACTTTGGCATGCTCGTTGCATAATATTAGCAAAATAAAGCAAAATTGGGCAACATCCTGTTTTTGTTGCTGAATAGAAAAAAAAAAAAAAGAATCTAGAAAGACTAAAAAAAATCATGTTTTGTGGCTGCTTGTTTTTTTTTTTATGACAAACCTGCAAGACCTGTTTTTTGGTCTAAACTACAATGATTTATTCATTCCTCGTCTGCTGAAATCCGATTTATTTGCTTATTTTGTTAAAATATTGTGAGTTGAGTTTATTGTTATTTAGCAGGCGAAAGTAAAAAAAAAAAAAATAATCATAATTCTTTGCAATTATAAACAAAAAGGGGAAAATATAAAAAAAATTTGTGACCCCTGGAGTGGTTTCAAGTTGATGATTGAACCTTACAGTTAATGAAAACCCAACTTCAGTGTTTCAGAAAAAATATATTATTTTGATATTCAGATTTTGGGGTGTGACACCAAGTTAACTCAAAAGGCTAACTAGTGTGATTCACAGTGCTAAGACCCTCCCCCTGGCTGTGATTGGTTGTTTCTGACCAAGCAAAGTATTTCTGCAGATGGCAGTAGGATGACAGGGAGAAGGCAGGGGAAGTTGTTTTTTTCACAGATGATCTATCTCATTTTAGCAGGACATAATGACAGTTTACAGGATTATATAAAGATATATTTTTATAAAAGATACACTGCAGCTTTAAGTGCAAATTGACTCACATGCAGAGGTAAAGATGAATTATCAAATTATTCTTAGCTGTTTCAGGCAACTTTAAGTTACTGAGTAGGGAAGTTATTCAGTTAACTCAAGTCATTTTCCAGAACTTATGTAGGTTTTAAATGTGAGTTCTAGTGATCATAAACATATCCTGCTGAACTCTGCAGAAACCTTGGTTTTTTTCATCCTCTAGCAACCAAACAGCCCATGATTGCAGATGTTCCGATAACTGACTTTTTGTTGGTGAAAGTTATCAAGACATTTTCTCCTCCTTGTAACTTGGCGTCATTAGTTTATCAGTAACTTTCCCTCCCTGTGCTCTACAAGCCGACCAGGCTGTGGAAAAGAACCAGCAGGCTTTGTTTTTACACCTCCTGTTTTATTTCCCTCTTCCCCCGGTCAGATGGGTGGAGCATCCCCTTACAGCAACCAGTTCCTGTCTCATTCTGGGCCCCGCGGGCCCCCAGGGATGAACCACGGCGGGATGGTCCCCTTGAGGCCGGGACTGCCACCTTCCACAGGTGGGCTGTATCCCTCTCACCCCACGCAGGCCCAGAGGATGCCCCAGCACACTGGCTTCTCGGGCGGACAGCAGGGTCTCAAGCGACCTTTCCATTCAGAGGTCTGTGGAGGTTTTAACATCACTTTTGAATTTGTGACTTTTTCTTTTTAATCATTATTGACATTTAGGACTCCGACTGCGGGCGAATCTGTACGGTTCTTTTACTGTCGTCTCTTTTCCCAGGGGTTCCCGGGGCAACAGTACAGCTCTGGAGGGATCTCTGGGTATTCCAACCAGCCTCTGCAGTACCCCAGTGGTCCACAGCAGAGATGCGCGCCGTCACCCTCTTACCCGTCCAGTCGGATGCCTCACATGGGGCCGTACACATCTGGAACCCACAACCCAGCACAGTTCCCTCCTGGTGCCAGCCAGCCCAATCCTCCACAGTTTTATAAGGTGATCAGATTCACTGTGATTGACTAGTATGGGATTTTGTTTAAAGCTGAACTAATTTGAAAACTTGTCAAACAAGTAAATCACAGAACCTTCAATTCAAAATTCAGATCTCCTGCCTTTGATATTTAAATTCTATTATATTCAAAATTTAACCTGAATAAATGTTTGAGAATCGTTGAGGAATCCTGTGTGGATTTCTTCTCAGCATTCCTGCTGAACTTCTTTGTGTCAAGATAGGTGAGGAATTATCTGAACATTGTGCTTCCTGCCTGTGGCTTCCAGTCAGAGCCTTTCAATGGCCAGGGCAGTCTACCATCTGGAGCAGCAGGGGGGTACAACGCCTTTACACAGGCTGCAGTCAACGGGGTAAGTTCTTTAGGACTCCTTCTACTTCTTACAACAGTTATTGCCTCCTGTTAGACTCTAACCTAAATACATCTACAAGCGTAGCCAAGCACGATGAACTTTCAATGGGGGGGGAAAAAGTTCTGACTTTGTTTTCATCTCTGTTTCTCAGCCAGGTCGAGGTGCAGTGATACCCGGGTACCCCAGCTCCCCGATGGGAGGGAACCCCACCCCGCCGATGACACCAGGGAGCTCCATACCCCCCTACCTCTCCCCAGGCCAGGACACTAAGCCACCTTACCTTCCGCTGGACTCCAAAGCCAACATCAGCACCCAGCAGCCCTCTACAGGTCAGTCAGGGTTACATGTTGCCGGACTGTCTTTCAGCTTAGAATGAGAACATTACAACCTCAGATGATCAAGAACCCATGAGATATTAAAGATGCAGCATGTAACTTTTATAAAAATATATTTTTTACATATTTGTTTAATCTGTGAGACAGATAATCTAAAAAAAAATGTAATGGAAGAGAAACAATCTAACAATACAGGAAACTGTTTATCCACCATCATCTGTGCCTTTGCTAACTAGCCTTAGCATTCATGGCAGGCTCTGCTGTGAGGGAGGAGCTATTGCATAGCAAAGAGCAAGGGGCAGGGTGTGATCAGCTCCCATAAGAGCATGGTTGACAGCGCTAAGACCCTCCTCCTGGCTCTTATTGGTTGTTTCTGACTCTGAGGGGTGTATTTCTAGAGATGGTAGTGGGGCCAAATGGAGAAGGCAGAGGATTACTTTCCAGATTTCTTGCCTCATATTCTCCTTTGAGGACATAGTGACAATTTAAAAAAAAAAATATGTGAACAAATATGTGAAAAACATATATATCATCCCTGGAGGACTAAATGGTGCCAAAATGCTGTGAAAGGATTTTGTTGGAGCACCATCAGCTGCGGTTACTGCTGGTGGTCATATTCTGCGTGCCATCATCAGTGTCTCACATTGTGATGAAAGAATTGTGTTCACAGTGTTCCCCAAGTTCATTAAGATTTACAGACATGCGACACTTTTTCAGGATTTAGATCAGTGTGTCAAGATCTAACTTTAGCAAAACAGGAGGAAACAGAGAGATATTATCACATTCACATTTAAAATTCATAAAGAGGTCATGGTCAACTCAATGACTGCAGGGTCCAAGTCCAATGTTTGGCCTTAATGCTCCAAGATACATTTGTTTTCTTCTAAATCAGATTTTTCTCCAGCCTGTCGTGGCTTATCGCCAGACATCACATTTAACTTTTCTGTTCAATAAATATCAACTTTGCAAATCTTAACTCCGGTTGGACAACCATCGACCGGAACCAACCATGTTCCGGTCGGTTGCTGTCTGACCGGAACTTGGTCTTGTTTTCTTTTTTTAATTGCATCATTTCAATCTTTAGTCTGTAACACCAACAGAGCCTGTGCAACCTAACGTTTAATGGATGTCAACACTTTCTCCAAGTAGAGCACTTTTTCATCTTTAGGGTGACCTTAATGTGACATCCACTGCTGGGAACTGGCTGAAATGTTTTCCACTTTAGGAATAACCTCCTAAAACAGAATGGCAGACTTTAAATGTTTTGGGTTAAGCTGCTTTCCTCTCCTAGATTGACGGGCAACAGTTACTTCCTCTTTGTCACTGCTTTAACACACACTTGAATTTTTCATAATATGAAACCACTTTCATGGAAGTGCTCATACAGTTGAAACATTTTTTTCTGTCTGAAGTTGAATCAGACTAAATTTTTCTTTTTGAGATCAGTTACAATGACCAAAATTATTTCTGTTTGCCATAATAATGAGAGAAAGAACATGCCAGAAATAAAATAATTATTACTCTCTTTAAGCGATGAAGAGGACAGATTGAACTTCAGGCAGTGTCTTTTTATCCACTGTATGTAAGCTTCTGGTTTCAACTGTATTTGCTGCTGATCATTAAGGCTGTGTTCACACTGCAGTTTGAAGTGACTCAGTTCTGATTTTTTTGTCAAATGGGATTTTATAACATCAGTGTTCTCAGTGTTCTGCCAACCAAATAAGAAGTGCTCAGTGTTTGCAGAAGTAAACATGGATGCTAACAGTGGAGCATAGCTTACACGTTTGAAGTTGTTGTCTGACCAGAAGCAGCATATTAACAACTTAATCCTCATTATAATCTGTCATGGTTGTTTTCATCCTACTTGTGCATATCAGGGCATAGAATAGTGACATTTGTCGAATATGGGTGACGTTCAGGTTGGATGAATGCAACCTGAACGTTAGGTCACATTTGAATCTATACCTGTCAGATACTCAAGTGGCCTGGGTTGCATTTGAAAATAATCTGACCTGTGTTGTCCAGACTGTCATGAAAAGACAGTCGCATTACCTAAAAAAAATCGGAATTGGGCCACTTCAGGCTGCAGTGTGAACGCAGCCTTAGTTGATTAGTTTTATTTGTTGCATCTGTTTGCAGTTTATTGATATAGAAGTTGTCTAAAGTTTGAACTTTCGTTACTGATTCCAGCACTAAAATATGTCTGCCTTTGAAGGTAACCCTAGCGACGACCTGCGTCTGACCTTCCCCGTCCGAGACGGCGTGGTGTTGGAGCCGTTTCGATTGGAGCACAACCTGGCTGTCAGCAACCACGCATTCCAGCTCCGAGACTCTGTCTACAAAACTCTGGTGATGAGGTGAGAAGATATAAATAAAATAGTTCATATGTGATCTCCAGGGAGGAAAAAAGAAAGACAGAGACTTGAGTCTGGTTCTCTTGATCAAAGAAATGATTGAAGGCTTTCGAGTTGGATTTCAGTTTTCCGCTGTGACTTTGATGCTCTAGTTTGACACCTGGTGGTTGTTTCAGGTCATGTACAAGGAATGTTGGAGCATCTACATCACTATTCAAATTCCATGTTTTTGTGATGCAAGAAAAATAAACTTTTATAAAAGTAATTTCAGAACCTTTTCCATGTATAATGTGACTATTATTCCGAAAAACTGAACTAACAGGGATAAAAGAAAAAGCTGCAATGACTCGGTTGCATACGTGTTGACATATTTAAGCGAAACCACTTTTGATTTGCTTTACAGCATTATGGTTTCTTAAATTTATAAAGTATCGTGCATTTCATTAAATGCACATAAAGTTAAGCTGTTTATGTAACACAGGAGACAGACCCAGATCCATTGGAAACCCCTCCATGGGTCTGTTTGACCGCTGTGTTGTGTCTCCCCCTACAGACCAGACCTGGAGCTGCAGTTCAAATGTTACCACCATGAAGACAGGCAGATGAACACTAACTGGCCTGCCTCTGTGCAGGTAAGCAGCACCCTCAACCTTTTTCACTGAATCCAGCTCTCGAGTGGATTCATCTCATGTTCAAGGATCCAAACTGACTCACTGATGTAGACGTTTTGTATTAATCTCACATATTTGAGATAAGCTATTTGTCTATTTACTGTGATGATAAAGTACTATTTATGTGCCACAAAGAAGTCTCCTTAGAAAAAAACTTATTTTCTTATTCATCTACTGAGCTGATTGAGGCCAAATCATCTCAGTGAAGTTGTGTTTGACCTTTGACTGTCTGATTAAAATAGTAGCACTGAACTTGACTCAGTGGAAATGTTGGGACAGTGATGCTGCAGCTCTTTATGACCGCCATGTTGCAGTGCAGCTGACTTACGGGAAGAACAACATTGAGGCCAACATGCCTAATAACAGCTTCTGTTCTGAAACTGTAAGAACACAGAGCTCATTTAGTTCTTTTTGAATATTTTGTCCTCCTACAACCAATAAGCCTTTGGCAATAAGCAATAAATCAATTCATCATAAATGAAAATGAGCTCCATTATCACAATGTCCTAATTGGCAGTTTTGTGTCTTATTATCATTAGATTCAGAGGATAATTATTGTTTTACAGAAATGTTGTTTATGGAGACGTCATAATCAGTTTTGTTCATGGTCTCTGTTATGTTTGGATTTTATTTCCATCTTTTAATTGTTTTAGTTTTCATTTTTAAAATTTTGAATAGTCAAAATGTTTTCCAGTTTCGTTGTTAGTTGTTCTTTATAAATTAAAGTTTACTGATCTTTTGAGAGGACGTACTTCTACTCTTATTTCACTATCTTTATATTACTTGAAAATGGTCTCAAAGCCACAATATTATGGTTTATGACTATAATTCATGGGGCCATTTAAAACTGCTTCCTAAGAATGGTTAATTTGCTAGCAACCTACTCAGCTCATTAATCTAATTTAAACTGATAACATTATAAAAATATAGTTTCAATCTCTATTGTGCCCATTTCAAATCTGCAACAATCAATATTTGTACATGGATAATTAAAAGGATAAAATCAGCGATTTGCTCGCAACCATAAATCTCTATAATTATTAACAGCTCTTTGCCCATCTTATGCATATTTTATTCATTTGACATCAGAGCTAACGGCAGCAGACAGCCGCTGGCAGGGACAGCTGCTGTTATCACTTACTGTACCTAAATGCAGGTCATCCAACATCAGTACAGTGGCTTTATTGTAAGTTTTTTTTTTAAATTATTATTATTTTGTTGTTGTCACCTTCAAAATTGAAAAAAATACTTATTTTGGTATTCCATGACACTTTATTAATGACTGTCTCAGAGGTTGTAAAAGTAGCATGAACAGAAAATGTCTCTTGATCCATTTTTGCAGAAAAGTGCATATTATTGCACGTAATGCAATAGTGGGATATAAATTCCAGAACTCCTATAAGCATATAGATATTATTTTTATGGCTGATTTTCTATCAATACGGTATCAATGGTTGGATGATACAAAATCATGAGATGGTTATATGATTAATAAACATGGCAATGGAATATCCCCTTCTATAAAGTCACTTCATTTTCTTTCTTCTCTTTCAGCACATTTTCAGATTTATAGAGCAGTATAATAAGCAGTGTTCAGGTTTTTGTAGTCATACTGGTACTTTATATTAGAACCAGAGGTGACGTCACTTGTTAGCGAGTTGTCTTTAACATTGATTTTCAAAATCTGGGATTTATGGTGTTTTTATGGTGTTATGGTCTCAATATGTGCCTTTGTGAACATATATTGAAGATGTCCAATAAATTTATTCAACTTTTTATATTTTGGCCATTTGTTTCAGTACCAGACTGCCTGATTTTCTTTCTCATTTCTACATGAGCTGAACATTTGAGCAGGTCAAACTGTGAAAAGCTCAGTTTGTGGCAAAAAAAAAAAAAGTTATTGATGCATTTTTACATTTGGATGGATGGATGAATCCAAGGAAGTGAATTTGTGGAAGAGTAATGATGTTGGAGAAAAAGAAACGTGCCATCAGAGATTGTGATACTTTGAACGTTTGGTGCGTTGGGTATGTAAACATGGACACAGAGCCATTTAAATGACGGGATTCAGCAGTTTTGAGAATTTAAAAGCTTCAGTGATATCGGACTGTTGTTCGATATCAGCCACACAGGAGTATCGGATTACCTGAGTCTGCATTTGTATCCCACGCTGTCACATTGGTTAATAATAAATGAGTTTGTTCTCATTTCTTGCTGTTGTTGACTATTGTTCTCTGTTTTAGTAATATCAATTGATCATGCCTGCTCTAACATTCCACACTACAAAATAAGCAATAAAAGTGTGTATGACTCCTGCTGATATCTTATCAATATCTATCAATACTCAAAGCTCAGTTATCTGTATCCCATTGTAAGTGTAAAAGTTACATGGGGACATACTTAAAAGGCACCAGATTTGTATTCTTGATGGGGTTTTTTCTGAACTTTCTGTCTCAGGTCAGCGTTAATGCAACTCCTCTGTCCATCGAGAGAGGGGACAACAAGACATCCCATAAGCCCCTGTACCTAAAGCAAGTGTGTCAACCGGGACGCAACACCGTGCAGATCACCGTGACGGCATGCTGCTGCGTAAGTCCAGATGCTTCACCTGTCCGGTCGCTGCAGCGACGCTCCACTAAATACAACACGGATCACAGTGATGCAGAATCCCAGGTTGAATTTCTCCCCTCCTGCCTTTTTGTCCCCTCCTATGTCTTTGTCCACAGTCTCACCTGTTTGTGCTGCAGTTGGTCCACCGGCCGTCGGTCAGGTCCGTCCTGCAGGGCCTGATGAAGAAGAGGCTGCTGCCAGCTGAGCACTGCATTACCAAGAGTGAGTAAATGTGAATTCTGTTTGGTCTGCAACCTTTATCATCCAAACAGCCATTTTGCTCTCAGTGTAGCTGAATAAAACTTTAGAGCCACAAATGTTAAATGATTTAGTGAAAAAAGACTGCATATACATTTTGATTAATACCTCGTGCGAAAAATCTGTTCTCATTTAAAAAAAAAAAACATCATTTTATTTCTTTTTACATTTGAAGAATAAAGAGACACTCTACATTTTTACAATAACGTGGATGGATTCATTTTCATCTGTGATGTTTGTTTATAGATACTTAATGTCTATACAATGTGAGCTTATTGATCGAAGTAAAGTTTTTTACCTACAAAGTTTAAAAAGATAGTTTCAAAAATTCACTAGTTCTTTTAGAGTTGTTGTTTTGTGGAAATTGAAATAACTCCATCAAAAAGTTGAAGAATTGTTCAAACCATCATTTGTTATTTTCAAAACATTATTTCAAAGGTGTCCAAGGTGTGGCCCTGGGGCCATTTGTTGATTTTGTGTGGCCTCTGATCACAAGTCAAGAATAGTACAAACCACCAATGACCCCCAGCATTTTTGGAAATGTCTGTTTTTCTTTTCGGAAGCCCTTTTAGAGTTTTGGACCTTTAATGATATACAGATTTCCTAAAACTTGTTTATTGTTGAGCAGATCAAACTAAAACAGCTTGGGCAGCTGCATTAGTTGGTTCGTTACCACTTTTTATCAAAGTTCTTACAAGCTTTGGAGGAAGATCCAAACAGCAGACCGGTCCGACTGAGTTTGAACTATTCTGAGAAGACCAGACGTGCTTTTCAGTTTGACTGCAGTGAACAGAGAAGAGGAGCGGCGTGGGACAATGAGGACGCCACCAGTGGAGCAGCTGTGGACTGTTCCCTGATGGGAGTTGCAGTCGTCCCAGCGAGACGTTTCCGGTCCCTGGTGGGCCGCCACAGAATCCACCTGATGTTGTTGAGGAACTCTGGAAACAGGAGCAGGCTTTTGCTGTCTCTGCTCATCTCTCGCAAGCATCCGGGACCATCTGTCCCACGTAACCATGGTGACCCAATACCGCAAGAAGAAAAATTCTTCACATATCAAGGTTTATAAAAGCATAATTAAAACTAAAAAAAAGATAACATTTTTTGTTTTGTTTTTGCAACAATATTTTCATTTCTGCATGATATTTTCGTCTGATTCCACACATCAGTGGCAGCCTTGTCAAAAATGACAAATTCAGTTTTTCCTGTTGAAGGTGAAACCTTTAAACCAGTGAAGGGTCTAAGTGAGGGCTCTAATGGCATTTTTGGGATTTAGCATTTTATGTTTGTTTAACTTTTTTTTTTAACTATTAACTATTTTTTGTTAAGCCTATAGTCTTTTGTTTGTTTTTTTTTTTAATTTAGAAGACCTAATCTCTAGTTAAACATTTCTTTCCTGGAGTGATCCCTCAGTAGCCAATTTTCTGACAGGAAAGAAACTCCAGTTGTTTTCAAATGTGTATCTTCTGTTGCTCTTCATTCAGACAAGTATTTCTAGTTTTTGTCAGGCAAAGAAAAAGTCAAATGGGTGTTTCGGGGCAGGGACTCCATTTTGGTTTCAACTTGGTGCACCAATCCTAACTTGTTGGCCAATTTCTGATCTGACCTGCCAAAAGTGATTTGTGCAGCTTCATGTTTCTCTTTGAAAATAATAACAGAGATATGAAGGAACAAGCATTCAAAATGTTCCTTTCTGAGAAGGGAAACCAATTGAAGTTATATGGAGCTTTTCTTCTCCTCAAAACATTTTTCTATACGAACCACATTTATAACAGTTTGAACATGTGGAAGCAGTCTTCGCACAAAGGGGATTTACTCATTTTTGACGGCAAAGGAAAGTTGTGGAGTTTATCATCTGATAGCATTGATTATTATTGATTAATCAGTGCTGGTTAAGGTCAGTCAAGCTGTAAATCTGATTCCGGTCAGCAGCCGGCGTCCCGGTGCATCTCTATGTTTATCTGCGATCACACAGCTGGACTGTTTCCTGAGCAACATCGTAGTCACATATCGTCGCCGCTGTGCTTTTGTTCCAGTAAAGCGAAACTTCAGTAGCGGCACCATCCCCGGGACGCCCGGTCTAAACGGAGAGGATGGAGTGGAGCAGACGGCAATCAAAGTCTCCCTCAAGTGTCCGATCACATTCAGACGAATCCAGCTGCCAGCCAGAGGCCATGACTGCAGGCATATACAGGTGAGGTCACACACCATCCCGCATCACACACCATGACTACTCCAAATCACGACTTAACACACAGCGGCCACGTTTTGTTTTTTTTCTTCAAGTGTTTTGACCTGGAGTCTTATTTACAACTGAACTGTGAAAGAGGGACGTGGCGGTGTCCCGTGTGCAAGTACGTGCAGAGGCAACTTTTCTGTCAAAGCCACTTTTACCGACATGAAACTTAACCAACTGGCTGCTCCTCTTGTTTGCAGTAAAACGGCTTTGCTAGAAGGCCTGGAGGTCGACCAGTACATGCTGGGGATTTTGGTCTACATACAGAAGTAAGTTAAAATAACTAAATAACACATAATTGTGAACCACTTGCAACACAAATATTACATGTTCACCGGTAATTTATTGCGGTGCATGTCAATACGATGTCGTATCAGGGCCATTGTAGATACAAAAAAGTTAAATAACAGAAATTTTTAGAATAATCTCAGAAAAAACTTGGAACTTTCTGAGTTTCAAAAGTTGAAAACTTGAGTTTCTTTTCTAGAAAATGTACTCATTTTTCTTCACAATAATCATTTTGCGTTTTTAACCTGGATGAAAGCTATTTTGGCCCCTCAATTCCTTTCAACTTGGTGATTTTGGTCCTCTACACAAATAATTGTTTATACACCACTGGTTAAGAGCTTTATATCCTAATGTAGCGGTTCTGTTTCCCCTCTCTCAGTTCTGATTACGAGGAGATCACCATCGACCCGGTGTGCGGCTGGAGGCCCGTGCCGATCAAACCCGACCTCCACATAAAGGAGGAGCCTGACGGGCCAGTCCTAAAGCGCTGCCGCACAGTCAGTCCGAGTCACATGGTCCTGCCGAATGTGATGGAAATGATCGCGGCCCTGGGGCCCGCTTCATCCCCATACCAGGGTCTGAGTGCAGGGGGCAGGAACACTCCTGACTACAGCCGGCCAGGTAGCTCGACAATTTTGGCCTCAGTGATAAAATATTTGGAAACCCCTGATATATGGCATGCTGAACCGAAGTCGTGCCTGGTTTGTTTTGCTCTTGCAGGAAGCCAGGGATTCTCCGGACAAACAGGATTTACAGACTTCCCCAACACTCCTGG
Organism: Poeciliopsis gracilis; assembly: GCA_911649635.1. Classification (NCBI taxonomy): domain Eukaryota; kingdom Metazoa; phylum Chordata; class Actinopteri; order Cyprinodontiformes; family Poeciliidae; genus Poeciliopsis; species Poeciliopsis gracilis. The sequence goes on from CAJVRI010001146.1 coordinate 294,177, forward strand.
GACCCCAACACTCGGAGAGTACACCTCCTCCGGGCCGCCGCCCCCACTCCCCTACCAGTCTGAGCAGGTTAGACATTAAAACAATATCTACATCACATTGTTTAAAGCCCTAATATCAAACACACAGAATTGATTTCAGAAAAATTTTCATCTACATGAACCTGGGAGTTGCTTTAAACATGCCAAACCCACAGGGGGCAGTGTAGCGTAAAGCTAAATCCTGTCAGAAATTAAACATGGTGCCAGGACGATCACTTGTGTTTACAGATATTGAGGTTAAACTACTTTTAAATAACGCATTAGAATACACACTTAATGAAACACAAGGCGATGTTGATCAGAAAGTTAGACTGTAAAGCATGGGACTCTGTGAACTTTCCCATGTAGACACACAAAGAGAAATACAGTTTTCTCAAATCTCCACTTTAGTTTGAGTTCTTATAAATGAATGTTTTATTGCTATTAAACTGAGTTTTCTTGTGGATGAAAGGCTAAAATGCATAAAAATGAATTTGTTTTTCCAGATATGCACCTCCTTGTGGACTAGGCCTCAAATATAATATACCTAGTTGTAGGAGAAAACCTATGTATTGTATAGTTAATTGCATAAATATATATTATAATTGGTTTCAGGCGGCCCACTCTGGAGGGATGGAGCACTCGCATGGCAGCATCCTCCAGCAGCACGTATCGGGGGTCCACAACAACCAGAGTCTTGGCGAGGCTAGCAGCCCGCTAGCACAGAGGAGCTCAGCCACACAGAACTCACGGCTGCAGGGCGAAGGCTCCTTCAATCTGGGAGGGCCTGGAGGGGAGGGGGCCGATCACGCTCTGGATGTGAGTAACAGTCAGACCTGAACAAGGAAAAACAAACGGTGAATAGCTTGTTTGGGAAGGCTTTTAAGAGAAATACTGTGAAGAACAGTTCTTTGGTCAGATGAGATGACCTGTGAAACATGGTGGCAAGATGATGATCCAGGTTTGTTTTGCAGTAACAGAATCTTTCATGTTGTTCGCTAATTACTAACGAAGTACAGCAGTCCATACTTTAGTATCTCTATTTACCTCAAACAAACCAGAGACCTCCATTGAAAACCTCATTTATTCCAGTCATTTCATGTTAGAAAGGGACACTCATATTATATATACTGCATTATGAAAGGCTAACTTTGAAAATGGCTAGCATGCTTAGCTTCTTTTTAGTGTCTACAAAATGCCATCTTTATATAGTGCTTTATTGTTAGTGTAACTAATATTTATAACTAGCACTTTAGGATTAGCGTGGCTCATCACTGAATTGACATAGCAGCTAAGTTTCATTTTTTGATTTAAATAACTGAAATAATCTTTTTGACAATATCTGACATCCTGGAGAGACAGCTGGTAATTACAGACAAGAATCAGTTTGTGCAGTTGTGGTTTAAATCAGCTTTTTTTTTTCTTTCTTTGAAGCAGCAAAGCCATGAAAAGCAGAAATAGTCGTACTCAACATTCAGAACCCTCAGCATCTCACACCGTTTCTCTCCGCCCTGCAGCTTCTCCCCGAGCTGACCAACCCAGACGAGCTGCTGTCGTACCTGGGCCCCCCCGACCTCCCGAACAACAGCAACGACGACCTGCTGGCGCTGTTCGAGAACAACTGACATGTGGACTGAGCTGAAGAGGGCCGCCCGACCCCTCTGTTTGCACCCGCTTCAGCGTGTGCGTGCATACCAGTGTTTTTGTTCGTCTCTTGTCTTTTAAGTGTCCTACTGTACTCTGAGGTTCTTTCAGTGCAGTGTGGAGGTGCATGAAGGAACATGGTGAGTGAAGAAAAAAAAAAAAGAGCCTAACAGGCACCGACTCCACAGGCCAGCATTTCAAACACAAGCACAAGCCTCAGACTGGGAGGTGAGGGGGGTGTATGAGGAAGAAGACAGAAGCTGAAGGATGCTCTCATTAACTTTGCTGCAGCTGTTTCATATTGCCATATGCATTTGAAATATTTAGTGGAAAGGAGCAGATTTCCATCTGTAGGTCGAAGACATCAGTGAAACCAAACTACGAAAGAAATCTGCTCAGTACTGAAACAGTAGCTGTGTTTCCAGTGACCATGTAATTGTACAGTTTGACATTTTGAAAAGAAACACACCAATTTTGAAAACTAATTTCCTGATCAAAAGTTTTGGTGCCTTGACGGTTTGGCTTTTGGTCATATTGATATCAGTTTACTGAGCAAAACCCTTTTTCTGCATCACACCAGCCTCATGGATCAACGACCATGTGGCGCAAACCACGAAGAAGAAGACGACAGAAAGTAGTTGGCATGTTTTTTTAATGAGTTATCGTATGAACAAACTTATTGATGTGTGATTTAAATTGTGCTTTTTACTGAATGGAAACAGCACAAACGCAAAAACAAAGTTTTGCCCACATTTGTTAATGGAAACACAGCTAGTGTCTCTTATATTTGAAGATTAAAGGTCCTCACACATACAGAGTCAAGCAGTATTGTGACAACATATAACTGAAATGTATTCGTTTATCAGCCTCACTTTATTATTGTTTGGTGTTTATGCCTGTCACAGCCCAAAGTTAGTGTTGTGGTCAAAAAACGATTTTTAAAGATGACTAATGGCTATTTGGGAAAAACCTCGTCACATCTATATGATTGAAGATCTTTAGTTTTTTTTTTTTATGGTATTTAGAAAATATTTTTATTTAATCAAAGACATAAAAATCAAAACCAACATCATTCTGTCAAACCTTAAATTATTTCTTTCTTCATTTCTCTGAGTATCAGGAAGGAGAGTCAGAATCTGAACACAACAAAGAAGTTCCATTCTAATATAATCAGTTTAAATAGATCTAAGTCAATACATTTTATACTGTGAATACAATTTTTTAAACACTCTGTAAATCTAATTTGCTGCTCCATTGCATGTTAAGTTGCAGCTCATGTTGTCCAGACTGTGCATCAGATTGAGAATCGGTGTCAGAAGCAAAAGCAGCAAGAAAGTGCCTTGAAGTGCAGTGTCACTTTTGGCCAACAGTGGCTACTATCGTACTGAAAGATAAATTTTTCTGACAATTCATCCACACGTCTGTTCAAATTGATCCGACCTATCACACAGTGCGGTGAGCTCCGTTTATTATTCAGATTAGTTTGAAATGTTTTCTAGGGAAGCCCAGCGCATTGCATCGAGTCGTTGACTTGCAGAAGCAGCAGAACAGAAAAATTAGTACATTTACACCAAAAATGTCAGAAATGTTGGGATTAATCGCAGATATGTTTTAGAAAAAAACAAGGACATTTCTGAAGGTAGAAAATTTGCTAGAAAAACTCCGAAATTTTCTAGAAAAAGCTTCTGAGTTTCAAAAGTAATGATTTTTTGACTTTTGGAAATTTTCTAATTTTTCCAGAAATTCTTTTGGCCTTGATTGGAGAAAACAAAAACTACGAGGATGCTACAAAATCAAGGTTGCTGATTTGTTGTGTGCCTGACATTAACATTGCGAGAAGATTTTAATAAGTTGGGGGGAAAAAAAATCAGCCCTTATTGAGAAACATAAGGTCTCTGTCAGCATCAACCACCTGAGCTGCATTCTTGAATTTCCATCGAAGGACGTATGAAACCAGTCCACTAAACACTGTTGGTTTTGCTTTCTATGTCATTTACAAGAAAACAATACTCTACAACAGAAAGAAACTGACCAGTTCTGGTGACACTTAGTGCCACCGCAGCATCATCATTTCCTGATGTTCACTGTCTGCGACGTGCTTCAGCATTGCGGGAAAAGAAAAAGTGAAAAATACCCCCCACCCACACCAGCGCCACCGCCTTTCCTTCCCTCTGTCGGGGCTTTCAGAGCTGTGTGTGCGATGGCCTTTTCTGCCATTGTATGTTTTTAAATGGTTTGACATGTATAACCCATCCAGACGCGGGTTTATGTACTGTATAATCAGCTGTTTTCATTTGAGAACGTGTGTGTATCAAAAGAATTGTTAATCATGGTAACTTTGTCATTAGTTGGATAATGGATCATTGTTGGCACTGTATACATTCTATATGTTAGAAAACTATAAAGCTGTTGTAAAAAAAAAGAAACCCATCAGTGTCATGCACACATAGGCACATGACGCATGTATGACAGAAACTAGTCCTCTGACATTAGGTCAGGCAGTGAAACATGCAACGGTTGGCTCCTAATTCTACTTTGTAAAGCTGAAGTTTACTGGGTTTTTTTTGTTTGTTTTGTTTTTTTTCTATGATAAGTTTTGCAACCGCGCCCTTTGTGGTTCAGCGTTGCCTTAACGAGGTAACTACAGCAAAAATGTTCTTTGCCAATTTGAGCAACAGCGATATTATATTTGGAAACGATGGACTATTTAACTGCAAATTTGCTAGAAAGGAAGAAGAAGAAAAAAAAGCTTTTTTAAATATGTAAACTACTCCACATATTTTGTAGCACATTGTAATTGCCATTATTTTCTATTTATTTTTTAATCATAATCATCATTGTACCCACATTTACTTTGTCTTCCCCTCCCCTCCCACCCCTGAATCTAAATTAAAAGTCACTTTATTTGGCAAAAACTGTTCGATCTTTCATCTTCACTGAAAACGTTTCTTGTCATTAGTGACCGGGATCCACTTCACTGGACTTTCTCCATAGAAGTGTTTTAATCTGAACCCTTTCATTATTGATTAAACAAAGGTGCCGTTGAAATGGTCAAAAAAATCCAAGTTTCTATTGGTCCAAAATAACTGGAAATGAAACGTGTTGCTGATGAGACACACATGATCAGATCATCATCGGAAGTGCGGCCGCCTCTTTGAATCAGCGCTGTGTGCAAGCAATGACCCCAGAGAAGCAACTGTTGTTCTGGCTCATTGCTGCTGATTTTATCAAGCTTGACCTGCTGATTTTGTCAGGCAGACAAAAGGGAACAGAGGCTGATGCTCAGACATTTGCTGAGGAGAGGATTGATTTATCTAACATTTTCTAGAGTCCAGCATAAAACCATTTCCATATGAAGCCTTCATGAGTGCAATGATGAAGACAAATATAAAAAAAAACGACCATCAGCAATAGTTGCTAATGGAAGCTCTTCAGGCTCTTCAACTATGAGATATTTTGTTTTAGAAATAACGACAGTGGATTAGTTCTGTATTTTTATACAGAAAAACACAGAACTTATTAGATTAGATTTGATTTCAAATCATTTTAGAATTTTTTTTTTAAATTATATTTGAGGTTTCAATGAACTTGTGTACAGAACTACGGTGCCCATATGCATAAAGGGACATTCAGGGGGAAAAAAATGAAATAGGCTTTCTCAATGGTTTATTTCATTGAGAAATAAACCCAGTCCAAAATGCACAGATTCATCATACTGTGATGATTTAAAAATGTCTGGTGGATGCTTTAACGTATCCACCAGATACGTTAAAGCATCTGGTGGATACGTGCTCATGCGCACCAGACAGCATCAGTGAGAAACGTTTATTTTCTATGTTTTTCCCTTTAGTATCCCTTCAGGGGCTTTTTATACAAGACAGGAAATGGGCAGAGAAAGATTTGGGGGAAGGTATTAAACACAAAGACAGCTGTGGGGCGTATTAAATACAAAAAACACGGTAAAACTCTAAGGAGTTTTCTGTTTATTTATGACCCAATTACAGCATTTATCAAAACAAAGTTGACTATTATGGTTGTTTCTCATCGTAACAAGACCAAGTTGAAGAACACAGATTAAGGCATGAACATCTCCTTTCGCGGGAAACGGACAGAGTGGTACAAAAATAAATTCACTGGAATTCCAGGGCTGCTGCTGGGAACCACGGGGATATAAACGGGAAGAACGTGTCACATCACAACAAAGTCACAAATACAAAACACACCGCAGGAAAAGCTGAAAGTCACAATGGAAACATTTTCCTCCGTGTTCTTTTAGGAGAGTTCTTGATCGTTTTTTTTTTTGTTTGTTTTTTTTTGACTGCCATCTCTATGTTAGTAGCTTAGCTTATTCAGATCAGCAGGTAATGCTGCTGATAGGACATCATATATGCTCCTCTGTGGAGGAGAACACTGAGCAGGAGAAACATCAAACCTCTGAAGTTTAGCCTAAGCTGTACAAAAATGTCGTCACTTAAATAACCTCGTAGTGCGGTCTGCTTAGATCGAACATCAACACTGGAACACAAATGATGCAGAAGGCATCAGAAAACAAGCACATAGCAAAGAAAAACCTGCTAATACGCTTTTGTCACCCAGTTAGAGGGAATCTTCAGACGTGTTCTGGTTCTTTCTTTTGGAAAACCCCCCCCCAAAAAAACACTGGAGCTCACTGTGATCAACTGGGCCACAACATGGTGAAAGCATGAAGACATGATCTGTAATGTAATACTTATTAGTAGATCTTGGTGTAATGTCCAGTTTTGCGTCTCTTGTTTTCCAAGCTGAGACAGCCTGATGTTTTATGAAGCATATTCATAATGCAAGTGATTTGACTTAACAGCCAAATGTGGTACTAAACCTTAAAGCAGTGGCAGCTGATGACTCAGAAGAATATGAAGCTTGAAATTTTTAACATGGAAGGATTATGGAAGGACCAGGGCTCCATTCGAGCTCCAGGCTTTATTGCTATAAAATTGTTGTAGATGTTTTTAATTTTGGGGAGAGTAAAAAAAAAAATAAAAATAAAAAAATGACAGTAACGACATGTTATTAACTTAGCGAGTTTTGATGTAAACTAAATATAATACCACAAAAAGAATTTCCTGTGTTTCAGGAAAACACTGATTCTTGATCCACAGGTTTCAAATGGTCAAAAATAGCAAGAATGAAAAATTCCCTCCTTTTCAGATGCCTGATCTCACTGCAGCTTCCTTCTGTTAGTCCCTTTCCAAATCTCAACCAAAAGCTGCATTGTGGTTCTGGTCTCCAGGGACTATTATGTTCTTGCATTGTGGACCGCTGAGACGAGAATCCGGACATTTGGACAAAAGAAACATTCAAATATATTTCCATGTCTTGGGTTAACTGCTGCTTCATATTTTTAATTCAAAAGCTCCCACTGCTCAAAGAAAGAGTCAAAATGGAACCTTGAATTTTGATTAAGACATTTGGACTTCTGTCCAAAGATGAATGTTTCCTGAAAGTAAAAGTTAGGGCTGGACCATGTTAGACGACCAACTGTCTGTTTTCTGATAAGAGTTTGATAAGCCATAGGTGGCTTTGGACGTCCGTCATGGCCATGCGAGCTGCTTTCTGAAGAGTGTGATGTCACATGTAAAGGATCAATATGGAAATATGGGCGGAGTCTGTCCATGCTACTGCAGATGACCAATGAGATCAGGATAAGCTTCTCTGGGGAGGCAGCCTCCATGAAGTGACCTTTCTAAATTAGCTGAGATTTGCATTGTGTTTTCTAGACGTTACAAATCCAAACGTTCATATCCAATATGTACATTTTCTGCAATGAGACGAAGTGTCTTGTCTTCTCACCCAAACTTCGTCTTGCCGATACAACAGCACAGAAAAACTCCAGAAAGCATATATGAAACACTATAGTTGAGGTATTTAACAACAACAACACTAAAGAGGACTTTTAATAAGCCAGCTTGAACTGAGAATGTTTTTTAGGAAGCACAAGCCCCACAAGTCACAGAGAGCCCTGGGTACGACAGAGCTCTGAACACCCAGCACTTCCTGTCAGCCAGGCAGTTAGTAGCTTTTGCAGTGGCACATGTCTGGTATTATTTTGTGACGCAATCCAAGCGACCTTCCAGTCAATACAACACTTAAACACACAATAGACTGGACAGTTTTTAATTCAGCGCAACGGTAGCGCTAGAGGACATAGATGAAAGGCCGTGCCTGTTAAAGTATTCTGCAGTAAACCAAAAAGTTAAAGACTATTTACACCGAGGAAAATCTATGTTGTTATTTTGAATACCTAACGGCTACAAAGCGTTGCTGGTTTAGATCCATATTACAACTGCTGCACGACTCAATAGCTCAGGCCAGGGCACTTATTACACGGAATCATCTGAGTAGTAAAAAAACAATGCCTATAAGTTCAGTGTATAGGTTCAGAGCCGCCTGGTTGTATGATTGGAGGTCGGTATCAACAGAACGTCACTTTTCCTGTCAATGTGGGCAGAAGAATGTAAAGCTGGAACTTTGCCTTCACATGGTTCTGGAACATAGAGCAAGGAGAGGAACAGAACAAATCATAATGGTGTGTACTGTTTCTTTTAAGGTCATAAAACATTGTCATGTTCCAGAATAAAGCTGCTTAAACCCTCAACTGTCGCCCTCAAAATGTTTACCTGCAAGTCATTGGGTCCATGAAGATACTGCTGTCGTCATGACAGTTAAGGGGTTAATCAGCGGGTGCGGTGCACTGCTTCCTAACCCGTTTTTGTTTAAGTGATGCACGATGGAGCAAGGTGGCGTTGCTCAAACATATTGTCTTGTGCCTTACATTTGAGATGAACTGATTAGGTCTCCAGGAAAGGTGGTAAATGTCCCAGAGCGCCAAATGAACGCATAAATTGTTTCTACGACGACTCAGCAGCTGAGCCAGACCCAAGTCTCAACCTGCTAATACCTGAACATAGACACCAGGGACTTTCTCTGGCAGAAACCTGCATCCTGTGCTCAGATTGCGGCACATCTGTGCAATTTGGAGTTGTGCGTTCCACTCTCCCTCGTTTTGATCTCCAGCCTTCAATGCACAGGATAATTCTTACTATGATCATGTAAGAAATACATGATCATAGTAGAAATTCCAAACATCCAACTATGTTTTTCAGTTGCCTTGGAAGAATCTGAAATTCTCCATGGCTGGGAAGAAAGAAGAGATACGTCATCCCTTGAGAACCTTCAGAATCTACATGGCGGCCAGGAGAAACAGTCAAGAACGTTTCCATTCTTCTTGATGCAAAAGGCTCTAGACTGACTTCTGATCCCTTCCACCTATACCTGAGGCTTACACTATAAAGAATCAGAACAGGGATTCTACTAAGAGGCATTCCCAAATGCCTCTAGGAAGACTGCAGAAGCCTTCTCTGTTCTGCAGCTCTAGATTCCTGAAGGTTCTTCCATAATTCCTTAGAATCCAATTATGTTGACGCGCTGACACTTGATTGCGGGCCGAGAGTATTCGAACACGCCGCAGACCACCTAGCAACACTCCTCTTGCTTCAGCATGCATCACGCCCTGCATTTAGCTGCTGCTTCTCGACAGATGAAAACATAGCGGCAGAAGCCGTGGCATAAATGAACGTGTATGAAATCTTTAATTCGGTAGGTCGGTATTTAGAATTGAGTAAACTGGAATAAACTGGTAAAGTCAGTAATTATATGTATAAGCCACCTGTGTACTCTGGAATGTGGGAAGTTTAAAGTCGAGGGTCAACCAGAAAGGAAGTAGATGTTGGTGTCTTACCAAGACTTCCTGTACGAAGGCAGTTACAGTACAATAAACTCTGCTGGCTCGACTTCTTTTGTTTTCAGTGTGGGTTTGACTTTTGTCTCTTTTTGGGACTTGAGTTGTGCTTTTAAGACCTCTCCTACCACAGAGTGACGTTCTATCAATGCTTGTTTACCAATTTTCCATCAAATCTGTAACGTTTTATCTTTAAAATGTCAATACGCCTAAATCCCAAATGGAAAGTACTTGGTCTGAAGGACGGAAACACACCAGTTGTTGCGTTGCGTTCTCCAGTCACATGACCTGAAAGTGGCACCCTCTGCTGTTTCCCTGAGGGTTTCCCTGATTTTTCCTTCAGTAAAAATATGACACGTTAAATGAATGCGAGAACGCTTTAAAGGACAGTGTGAGGCTGTCACTGCCTCCACTAATCAATCTGATGAAACTTGGACCTTCACTGGAGGGCGTGACCTTGATGGGCCCCACCAGTCGTACATGTGAAAGGACTGAACAGATAGAAAGAAATGAAGATTACCGGTAGTTCAGGAAAGTGACATTCAGTCACCTTTAGCCACTCAGCGCCTTGGCTTGTGTGTGTGTGTGTGTGGGTGTGTGTGTGTGTGTGTGTGTGGTTGTGTGTGTGGGAGGGCTTTCAGCTCTGTGGCGATGTCTTCCGGCTCTCTCTCAGGATGCCGTCCAGTCCATTGAGCTGGCGGAGGAAACCTCGGTTGGGGATGACGCCTCTGTGGTCCTTGACTGTTCTGATGGCCTCCACCAGCGTCAGGTTCTGTCTGATCATCAGGTAGGCCAGCACCAGAGTGGCTGAGCGACTTACTCCCACCGTGCAGTGGACCAGCACCTTACCTACACACATGTGCCGGAGTTAAATGGTTATGTTTCCAACCTTCTAGAGATATTCTAAGGAAGAGCTTGTTAACTTTTTACGTAAAATGCGCCATCCGGATTGGATCTTCAGGGCTTTTGCACATTTCGTCACATCACAACAAAAAAACTTCCAATGCACTTCATTAGGATTTTGACTCACGGATCTTTTATTTCTCACTGTCTGAAGTTAAATCAGACCGAAAATTCTCTTGTTTCAGGTCAGTTGGAGGAGATTAGGTATGCAAACTTCTAATATCGAACACATCAATAAATCAATCTCTGACATATTGTTTCTCTCATCGCTGTGGCATTTAGCAAGCAGGAATAACTTTGGTCATTCTAACTGACCTGAATCGAGAGGTTTGATCTGATTTAGCTTCAGACAGGAAAAAAAAAATCAGCTCATGGAGAGATCTTGCTGTGGAAGTGATGTCATGGCAGAGTTGGTGCAAGCAGTAAGTTCTGTTTCTATCTGTACGCATGCCTTCGTATTCACAGATTTACCTCCACTCGAGAGGGCTTTGTGGATAAACTCGGCGGCCGGATAGAAGTTGACGCTCATGTCGAAGGTCGGGGAGTCGTGAGCCTCGATCCCGTGGTAGGTGATGTTCATTCCCGCGTAATACTCGGCTCCGCCTCGCCACTTGCTCTGCGCGCAGTTCAGAATGTGTGTGATACCGAGTCTGGCCAGCTCGCGGCGGTCCGAGGCAATGTTTCTGAGGAGAGGAGACTTGTATCAGTTACTGAGGGGAGGCTCTGCCTGACAGAGGCTGCAGAGTTACGCAGCTTGAAGCTGCTGTATCTGATAGAAACTTGAAATGAGGATGTTTGAGTTGGTTTTTCTGTTCACTTGAGTAAAGGGTGGGGTTGCAGTCTTCTTTATTTCAAGCACTGAATTTCCCAATATGCACTTTATAACTTTTAGTATTGATCTATAGCGAAACAATGCTTTGAAAATGTAAAGCAACAAATTCAGGACCATGGTATTAAAAATTGATGATTATCATAAAAAAAAAAAATAAAAAAAAACTCTTGCTCTGAGACACTCACTCTCCTCAAATAGCATCATCCAAAATATTAAGACCCACAGTCATGTGACCACCTGATCCATATTCACTATCATTGTAAATCCATACCAATATTACAGAAATCCAGCTATATATGGGAGATATTTCATTGCATCAGCTAGTGACTAACTAAAACTAAAAAACAGAATGAATGTGTTGGCGATATCTCAGCTGATTTTATTTTGTTGTTGTTTTTGCACATGCACACATGCAGCTCTGCAGTCAGTCTTCTGAAGCCAACGTGGTGTTATTATGTGTGGGGAGAGGTTTGGAGGGTAAACAGGAGCCTCTGCTCTCCTCTTGCTGTCTGATGCATCATCCTGGCTGTTGGCAGCAGCTCTACTGAGGATCCAGCCCCACTCACTGGTCTCCGATGTAGAGCCGGGGCCACACTTCGTCCGCGTGGTTGCAGGCCGTCTTGCCCGTGTACAGCAGCCTCTCCAGCTCGGACACCGTGAGGGTCGGGGAGTCCCGCTCTGACTCCTTTCGGCTCGGAGACCTGGAGCTGCTCCGAGACCGAGAGAAGCGGGACATGAACGCCATTTACGCTGAGCAGAAGGAAGAAAACGAGCTGCATTTAACCTGCTTTCAGAGTCACGAACACAAGCGCGTTCAATAAGCTGACAATACCTGTGGATATGGAGCAGAAAACTTTCTCCGTCTCTTTTCCGCCCATGTCTGGAAATGAAAATGTCTTTCTGAGCGCGTAGAAAACGAGCCGCGTGTTTCCCTTTGTTTTTGCTCTGCGTCTCAGAGGATGAGCAGGTCGAGCTGCTCCGCGGCCATGTTGACTCGTGAAGCTGCTGTGGGAGGCAGGATCTTTGGTGATGAGGCTACGGACGCTCCTCAGCATCCAGCAGCGTCTGCGCCGCGCGCCGCCGCGCCGCGCCGCCGCGCCGCGCCTCCGTCCTCGCAACAAGTCGCCGTTACGAGCGCCGCTCCGCAGCCGCGATGAAACACAAGTAATGTTTACTGAAGCAGTGCGGACGGGTACCTGGTCTACTCCGCGCGAAGAGGTTTCCGTGATTTCTTCGAAAACAGCGCAGGTTATTTTGTACAGTTATTTTGCTCATGTATAACGGAAACCCTCTGGCTCAGGCGGTTGGTGTTTGTCTCCATCTACCGGCCAAAAGGTAGAACTTCAAAAATAGCATCGCTGTAAAATCCTGTGGTGTTCTGGATGTTTCCATCACATCTGAGGATCCTCAATAGTAGTTCAGTTTTGAAAACTGTTTTAATCGATTTAATTATCACTTTACATTTCTGTAGTATCATTAGACTGCTGATCAGCGTGTTAATTGGACTTTCCTGTAGAAATAATGGCAAACAAGACAATGATAACCACATTTCAAAATTGGGTTCCAAAGAAATATTAACAAAAACATACCAGTCCCTAATAAAGATAGGATTAAGTACTAAATACAACAAGTCATTTCAAAAGGAAGAAAGGAGGATCATTCAGTATATGGAATGTTAGTCACAATATCGCAACATACTGATTTAGCAGTAAATCAGTATGCTACATTATATATTATGGTATATAAAAAATAAAAGCATATTTATCACTGACCTGGGATCCTGATTTTGATGGTTCCCAAATGTTCCTAAACAAAACAACAAACAAATTTTGAAAAATCATGCATCAATTTCTATTCACAATTAAGATTTGGCGTACAAATTCTAGATCAGTGAGTGGTTGTGATGTAGGATAATGTAGGTTTGTTCTCAAACAAACCAGTTTATACATGATTTCAGTTTATACTTTTTATTTTATTATTATTATTATTTTTTTGGTTGGGCGTGTTTCTCAAACAAACCAATCCAAATATATTTTTTTCTTTCACAATTACATATAACAAGCATACAAATAAAATACACCAGTGTGTGGTTGTAATGTGAGAAAATGTGGGATTGTCCAACAGGTTCAAATACTTTTGCAAGAGACTGCAGCCAAGTTAAAAAAGATCAATCGAGATGTTGATCAGACTTTCTCAAAAAAAAATCTCAAAAATGGATTCCTGCGATGGACTGGCGACCTGTCCAGGATGCACCACGCCTCTAGCACCAAATGTCTTGCTGGAGATAGGCACCAGCACCCCTCCTGACCCTGCTAGGGAAAAGGGCATAAGGAAATGGATGGATGGATGGATGGATGGATGGATGGATGGATGGATGGATGGATGGATGGATGGATGGATGGATGGATGGATGGATGGAAGGATGGATGGATGGATGGATGGATGGATGGATGGATGGATGGATGGATGGATGCGTGCAAATAAATAAAAGATTTAAGTAAATATGTAACCTACTCATTTATTTAGGAGACCAAAACGTTCATAAGTTCCACCTAAATACGACCAATTAAAGCAGTTATACCGCTTTAAAATATCATGGACTTTAAAACATGGACTTTAAAACATGGACTTTTTCAGTTTATTGTGTTGTATCATACAGAACAACATAAAAGAATCAAAAGAAATATCGAATCTCACTGTAGATCTGCAGTTAAGGAAAGAGATGCAACACAAAACACTGCAAACTCTTATAAACTTTGATATACACTGTATAAATTTGCACCATTTAAAATTTTAGCTCTATGTTGTATGTAGTCATACATAACAATAAATAAATGTGAGGTTAAATCGCGCCATTAATGCAACAAATTCCTCATATTAATCTATTTGGACTTTTCCCGAAGACCGTGAAGGCAGCGTGACGTCAAAATTCCTCGACGCACGTGTGAGCGTAGAGCGGAGCGGTGATGGCTGAAAGACTACAGTTTCATGAAATGGGCTTAGACGACCGCCTGTTGAAGGTAAAACAGCAGCAACAACAAAAACACCGCAGAGGCTGTTATGAAAGTGAATGTTAGTTGAAACTTTGAGTGTTTAGCTGAAGTGTTAAGAACCGAGAAAACGTTGAAAAACTTGATAGAAACGGAGGAGAGGCTTCTCTCTGCTCTGCTAGTGTCTCGTGTTGTCAGGCAGAACCTAATGTGCCGTGGGATATAATAACTTCTGAACTGAACATCAATCGAATATTAATGCATTTGTTCTTTTTTTTTTAATTTCTGAACCTCCCTGAAGGAGTGACAGACACACTAAACTTTCGAATGGAATAAAATGATAAATAAGTGATGGTGTGTTTTGTTTGGCCTCCATGTTGGTGTGTGTTGTGGTTGTTGCCTCCTCCCATGTGATCTCTGTGTTTGTGTTTTTTCTTTCTTCCGCTGGTTATTGCTCTGGTTATTAGAAATCCTGGATTGGAGTCGTTGCCACCAAGGATGGCGCAACCAACTGCTGGGTTTTGTGTTTGGTTGACTCTTGTTGTCTTTGTCTAACATTAAAACAGGTTTCATGACGTGAAATAACGTGACAAAGACCAAACCTGTAAGGTTGCCGTGTTTATGTTAATTATAAATTTGCTTGATTTAACGTTTTAGCTCAGTTTGTTAGCGCACATCGTCTGGGGCTGGAACGATTAATCGTGATGAATCGATCATTGAAATAAGTTTCTACTACTTAAGTAAGCAAATAATCATGAACTGGAGTATGCTTTTCTTTAACTGCTGAAAGAAAAGCAGTTAAACCAAAACTGGACAAAAAATATAAATATTTCGCATTTTAGGCAATATGTTTTTTTTTATTATTATTGTTATTTGAAAAAAAGAACTGAATAGTGTATTTGCATCTATTGTAGTTCTAATATTCCATGAAAAGCTCTTATTATCAAAATGGTTTCTAAATTAGGCGCTAAAATAATTGATAATCATATATTGCTATTTATTCAACATGACAAAATAAACATAATAACGTTCATCTCCCTTGAACACAACCCAAGCGTTACAATATGAAGTAAAATTAGTGGCATGGTAACCTATTCATGGTGTGTCATTGGATCATCTCCTGCTCTGTGGCACTCACTTCCGACTCTTGTTGGCTCAGGCGGTGGCCGATCTGGGTTGGTCTCAGCCCACCCTTATCCAAGAGAAGGCCATTCCTCTGGCTCTGGAGGGGAAGGACCTTCTGGCTCGAGCGCGGACCGGATCTGGAAAGACCGCAGCCTACGCTATCCCCATCATTCAGCGCATCCTGGCCTCCAAACAGGTGGGTAGGAATCCCGTCTCACACGTTGTTTAATGCAGCTCTGTTTTATGGCGCTTTATGAAACACTAAACATCAGCATTTCCTGCTTGGAGACGTTTCCGTGGTTATTTCCCGGTTTGTTTTTCGTCTTCAGAGCGTTCGTGAGCAGGATGTGAGAGCTCTCATCCTGGTGCCGACCAAAGAGCTCGGTCAGCAGGTTCAGACCATGATGAGACAGTTGACGTCGTTCTGTTCTAGAGATGTCCGGGTGGCAGACATCTCCGGCAAGGCAGACGTGTCGACGCAGAGGTGAGTCTTTTGGTTTTGGAACATCCTGCGTTTCCTCTGCTAAATGCAACCATTTTCTGTTTTAAGTTGTCTTAAACTCAATTGACAAGCTAATGTAATGGCTGTTTTTGTTGATCCGTTTAGAGATTCTCCTGCTTTAGACTGTGGTCTGTCGCTACAGGCTTGTTCAGGAGAAGTGATTGCTGGATAATCAGCGACTCTGGGTTTCCATCGATAGAAAAACGTTACCATCTGTAATAAGCTGAACTTGACTGCAATATTTGATGACTGTCCTGACACTGACTTCAAATTTGTCTTATTCCTGTATATGAATTGGAATTTGATTTGAGGTGAAGTTGAATGACGTGGTCTGCTGAGCATAAAGACGGCAGCAGAGAGTGAGATATTGGTAAAAAAAAAAAAAAACGTATTAACGTGGCTAACAGCCCCCTGCAGGTGGCAGTATTTTTACTCTTACACTTCCGGCATCAAGTTCCAGCCTGTGATTAACAGTAACAAAACGACTGAGCCATTTAAGTTCGTCAAAGAATAATAAATAATGAAAAATGCATGATAGATGCTGCGAACGTTTTCCTGTCTGTTAACGGTGGGTGTGCCATCTTGTTTGTGAACAGACCCATTTTAATGGAGAAGCCCGATGTGGTGGTGGGGACGCCGTCCCGCGTTCTCGCCCACCTCAACGCCCAGAACCTGGCGCTCCACTCTTCCCTGGAGATGCTGGTTGTAGATGAGGCCGACTTGGTCTTCTCCTTCGGCTTCGAGTCTGACCTGAAGAACCTGCTGTGGTGAGAACAAGAAGTATATTATACATTAAAAACAATGTATATACTGAGTACTAATGCCTGCAGCACCTTCCAGACTTATAATCAGAATAGAAGTTTGAACAGAAGGCATCACTTTCCTGTTGACAATTGCACACGGTAGCATAAAAGTTTTTGGTTGTAGTCTGAAAACTATTTTCTAGTTTTTTTTTTACTGAAGCTGTGTGTTGTTTATGTGACCTTAAATGAAAACAAAACCACTTTTTTTTCCTGTGTTTTCTCCATGTTTTTGTAGCCATTTGCCGAAGATCTATCAGTCTTTCCTCATGTCAGCTACTTTCAACGAGGATGTTCAGGCCTTAAAGGAGCTGCTGCTGCACAACCCGGTAATCTCTTTATTATCATTATTATTATTATTATACATTTCACATCCTGAAAGCTTGTTTTTGCAAGCTGCTTTTTATTCTTGGCAACATTTTCCATCAAACAAATCTGTTCAAATTTTTTTTTCCTGCAAAAATTATACGAACGAAAAATGTAAACTCAAAAAAAATGTAAATTCTTGCAGGAATGCGCGCCGAAACCTGCAGTGTTCCGTTTCGTGCTGCACATGAAAACGTCTCCGATGTGTAATGTGTGATTTTTGCCCAAATTCAAAGGCTTCTGCGTCTCTTCAGGTGACCTTGAAGCTCCAGGGCTCTCAGCTGCCTGACAGCAGCCAGCTGCAGCAGTACACCATCAAATGCGAAGAGGAGGACAAGTTCCTGCTCATCTACACGCTGCTGAAGCTGCAGCTGGTCCAGGGGAAAACGCTGCTTTTTGTGGCTACAGTGGACCGAAGCTACAGACTCAAGCTGTTTCTGGAACAGTTCGCCATCCCAGCGTGCGTCCTGAACTCGGAGCTGCCCGTCCAGTCCAGGTGTGGCGCTGGCGCTGATTCCTTTCTGAAGATGGAGCGAAAGATTACTACAGAACATTTAATAAAGAGCTGTTTGTGCTCCTCTGCAGGTGCCACATCATCAGCCAGTTTAACCAGGGCTTCTATGACATCATCATCGCCACCGACGAGCAGAGCTTGGTTGAACATGCTGCATCTTCTTCAGGAAAGGAGAAGAAGAAAAATAGCAGAGCGAAAGCAGCAAAGTGAGTATGGCCACATGAGAAATGAGAGAAAACATGGTTTACTAGCTGCTGATATACACTTGCTAGCTAACTGGCTTTTTTTCTGTCTGATGGGTAAGTGCAAATTTATCACTGGTTGGTGGAATGACATTCATCTTGACAAAACACAAACTAGAAAAAAACTATATAAGATATCCGATTTTCTTTTGTACATTTCATTCATAAAGGTCTTAAAAAGTCTCAATTTTGAGTTGGTGAATCTTGCAGAAGTCCTGCGTTTGGCGAATGAAGAGATCAGTGGTATGGATCTCTGAAAACTTTTAAACAGTCACCTGTTGTTGACAGTTTCTTTGTGATGGGGGATTTTCAGGGCTAAAGATAAGGAATACGGCGTCTCCAGGGGCGTGGATTTCCAAAACGTTTCCAACGTCATCAACTTTGATTTCCCAACGTCTGTCGATTCTTACATCCATCGGGTCGGAAGGTCGGTAACGGTCCCAAGGCTTTCAGGTTCTGTATTCCGTCCTTCGTGCCGTTTCAGACATTTCCTTCGCTTTCTGATCGCAGAACAGCGAGAGCCGACAACCCGGGCACCGCCCTGTCGTTCATCTCTCACACCGAACTCGATGCCCTGGCAGAGGTGGAGGAGGCCCTCGGTGGAGGTGACTCTGTCTTAAATGTGTTTGTGTCCAAGTCAAGATCCTGCAGCCAACACGTTTGCAGAAACATTCTCTAGTTTTTATTTGGTGATAACTGGAGCGTGCCTGTGTTCAGATAAAGCCGAGTCGGGACTCAAACCTTATGAGTTTAAGATGGAGGAGATCGAAGGATTCCGGTACAGGTGCAGGGTGAGTCCTCGTCGCTTCCTGTTGGGTTGCAGAACGATCAGCGTCATCTCTTGAGCTCACCGTCCCGGTTCGTTTTGACAGGACGCCATGCGTGCCGTGACGAAGCAGGCCGTGAAGGAGGCCCGGCTGAAGGAGATCAAACAGGAGCTGCTCAACTCGGAGAAACTCAAGGTGAGGAGGGGTCTGGAGGAACGGAGGCCACGTTCAGATAATGTAGGAACCGACGACTCTGCTCTCTCACCCAGACGTACTTTGAAGACAACCCCAGAGATCTGCAGCTGCTCAGACACGACAAAGACCTTCATCCTGCCGTCATCAAGCCTCACATGAAAAACATCCCCGACTACCTGAGTATGTACAGCAGACACAGCACTGCACTAATGCACAGATTTGTCCTCACAGAATCAGAAGCTCAGGCTTCTGTCCATCAGCCGGACGGCGTCCATCAAAGCTAACGCGTCAGTTTCACTCTTATGCTGCAGTTCCTGAGACTCTGCGTGGCGTGGTGAATCCACTGTCGAACAGGAGGAAGAGGAAGATCAAACCAGCTGCAGAGGGAGTGATGAAAAGCAGCTTCAAGGTTGGTTGCAGATCAGAGCAGCAGAACAGCAGAGCAGTGTAATGCTTGTCTTGTTTATGAAGAGCAGCTCAATCAATCCTGGAAAGTTTCAATCTTAGTGTATTACATTGCTAAGCTACCTTCCATTTTCAAAATGTTTAACTTCTAAAAGTAGGTTTAGATTAAATTAATAGTTTTTTCAGTTTGTACTTAATGCATTTTTCTAAATGAATATCTTGTGGATTTGAAGAAACATAATGAGTTTATTTTAAGACGTCAGCCTGGTCTCTGGGAGCTGTCACGATTCAATGGTATCAGACAACATGCAGTAATTCATATTTTTACAAAAGATCATAGATTGCAGTATAATTAACTTTGAAGTGTCTGCTTTCAGCTGAATGTGTACATTTAGTTCATGTTTCGATATATGTCATGTTCTTCTCTTCCGAAGTTCTCCTGTTGTTTTGTTTTGTAATCATTAGATTTTAATGATTACAATAAAATCTAGTGTAATCAGATTTTATTCGGCTCTATAATCTGAAATGAGTCATTGTGTCCTTGGCAGAAAAACGTCCGGGGGAAGAATCCGCTCAAGAGTTTCCAGTACAAACGAACTGGAAGCAAAAAAGCCAGAGGCGGCAAATCATAGCTGCTGGAGGCCAGAAGATCAGTTCTGAGTATTTCACCTGTTCAGAGACCATCATTATGAGGATGGTGTGTGACCATAAACACACTGAAGACGGAACAGACTCTGCATATTGACATATGGCTTTGAACAAAAAGCCTGGGCTTCTGGATCCTGACAAACTCATCGTTGGTCCTGTTATCGCATAAAAAACAGCTTTCTAAATAATTTGAAAATGTTTTAAAAGTAAAATTTCTTCGCACCAGTTTTGGCTGTTTTTGTAACAATTGAGAGCTTGAAGTATCTTGGATCCAGCTGGGAAGATGATGGAAAGCTCCCAGGTCGTTACCATTTCAGCTGCAGTATTTCCCAAAATTTCTCGTACGGCTGGAAATGAGCTGGAAATGCAAACAGACTCACTTTAAACTTTGAAACGTTAATCGTGAACCCAAATAAAAAATGATTAATGAAATGTTTATGAAAGTTTGATCATAACAAATGGTTGTACATTTAAACCTTTATTGTTTCCCCTCCAACCATGACAGCTCAGCTTGTATTTTATTTCAATGCATTCAGCCGTTACAAGAAATCGGTGTAAAAAAAACAGACGATACAAAATCAAAACGCGTATGAAAACATTGCTTGTTCTGTTTTGTTTGCAGTGGAACGTAGAGATGCATGTAAAAAACGGAGAATATTGTGAAAGGGAGTTGGTTGGCCGATCAACCTTGACAGCTTTACATGTGTTTTGGGTTAATTAGCTGATTAGACTGGGACACCATGATTTCCTATATTTCACAATATTCTAGTTTTCTAAGACACTGAATTTCGGGTTTCATTTTCTGTAAGTCACAATCACAAAAATGACCAAAAATAAAGGCTGGAAATATTTCACTATATGTATGATGAGGCCGTATAGTATATAAATTTAACTTTATTTAAAGAGTAGTAAAGAATACTGAACATGTTGAATCTTAACATGTACCTGTACTTTCAATCTGATTTGACTCTTAACTCAGCAAACTCTGCCTTCGTCTCTCCTCAGCAGATTATTCAGTGATAACTTTAAAGTAAAAGCCTCATAAAAATCCATTCTGTTCACTCAGAAGAGAGGCACTGGTCAGAGTTTTGTGACCATTTTTCAGTCAGATTTTGCCATGTGTTACTTTATAACGTAATCAAACTGATTACAGTTTGTCCAGTTATCATTTGCGACTGTCGGCGTCGAGCTTCAGTTTCATCACCGAGAACACTGATGTCAAACTCCGCTTTGAAAAACGCTAAAGGCAACATTCAGATGCATCTTTGCTTAAGCACACATAAGTCAAATAATTAGGTCATTGCCAGATATCTAAAGAACATGGCTACCTGGTGAGGAGACCAGACCCTTTTGTTTCAGGTGTGTTAGATCAGGGACACGTCTAAACACTGCAGGTTACCAGGCTTCTAGGACTAACGTTTGAGACCCTGCTCTAGAAAACTCAGATCCTCTAATTTGGAGATTTCCACATTTCTGACAACATTCCCAAAACCAGCATGTTCAATGACTGACAGATCGGACACTCGAGGATAGAACAGGGCAACGTAGCTGTATCACACTGCCTGGTCAAAAACACAGGCCACACACTAATGCATCCCCAGACTACCTTTAGTTTGATGAGGTTCTGAAAACAAGTTGTCTCAGAGATGGAGGACTTATTTTCATCCAGTGCTGCATGAATTCTTCACCAAGATGTTGCGCTGCTGATGGGGAACGTCTGGCCACCGTTCAAAGTCTTCTCCAGAACATGGCAAAGATTTTTAATGGATTCTGTGGTTGAGTCGGGGGACGAGTCTGAATAACCCGGTCATTCAGTATATTCAAGTAGTCAGCTAAACCTTGACTGGAAGAACTGCAGCAACTCCTGATCACGGCGCACAAGTAAGCCTGGAAAGTCAGCAATCTCTTTCAAACCACAGACATCTGGATGTTAGCTCTTAGACATGGTGCGTTTGCTGATCAGATTGAAAGTTCCCGGCTCACTAGTCACTGCTTCGGATCAGTCGAGTTGGAAAATCTGCCAATTTTTTTGGTGCCTCTCTCTTCGCAAAGACCTTTAGAAAACTCATTAAAAGACTGGAGAAGTAGTAGTTTGTAATGTGTGGTTACTGAGGAGTTGTGCAGATAGATAGTGATTTATTTATTTGTTTGTTTGTTTATTTTCGCTAATCAATGGTGTATTCAAAATTATACTCTTGCGTCGGCGCCGAGCCGAATATGAAGGCGTCAAACGGGTTCTCTGTATGTTCGTCCACAGGAAACCAAGAGTCGTACCAGACGGTTGTGCTCTCAGCATCAGGCGGTTGTGTTGTGGTTGTGGTTGTGGTCGTTGTTGTTGGGAGGGTGGTGGTGATGGTGGTGGCGGGGACTCGGCCTCTTAACCTCAACCGTCGACGGATCAGCCTGAGCCGTCTGAGTCGCTCGGCTCTCTGGGAGTTGGCCTGACTCTCCTCCCCTGTGACGGCGGGCTGCGCGGTGGTGCTCGCAGCGGTCGACTTCACCCTGTTCGTTTTGGTGACGAGTCGAATGGGTCTGTTCCCGTTGCGCGCCATGATTTCTTTGATGCGGTTCCAGTTGGACTTGGCTAAGGCGAAGCTGCAGGGAGTCGCTCCGGTGTCGTAGCCCACCATGCAGAGGCGCGTCTGGGGCGTGTGGCCGTCAGCTTTGGCCGTCACCTTGTATTCACCGGGATTCAGCAGCCGCCAATAATCTCCGCTGGCAGCTAGAAAGACACATTTAATGAACACAGAACCTGGCTAAGATAACTGTACCCTCGTTGTTGTTTTTTTAAACATCTAGTCAGGCGACAACCACAAACTTCCATGTATTTTAAAGGGATTTTATGTGACTGACTGACACAGATTAGGATCCAGCTGTTAACTGGAAGAATGATGACATGGACATCCACCTGAACTGGCATGTTAGCCAAGGAGAACACTGATGAGAGAATCGGGTTATTAGTGGTGCACGCTCTAAATCTGGTCTTTATCTGCTGAAGGAAAGCTATAAAACGTCTTGAGAAACCATGTCTTCCCTCCATTCCACAGCACACACCACTTTGTGTGACACATAAAATCTTGATCAAATCGTACCGGTTTTGACATCGTGCCGGATTCCCTCCACGGTTATTGTGGCGTTGGGCAGCGGGTTTCCCTCCATGTCTCTCACCACACCTTTTATTCCTCGATTCACCTGTGACAGACAACAAGGCAAATCGTCTCAGAGCAGGATTTGATTTCGGGTCATTTTACATAAATATTCTGGATATTGAAATAAAACTCTGTTCCCCATAAATGAATGAATTTGTGCTCACTTGTTCCATGAAGGACAGGAGAGCCTCGCGGTTGTTCTCCCACTCCAGCGCCAGCTCGCTCTCGTGAGGGAACTTGTCGCAGCCCAGGAAGATGGAGAGCTCAAAGCAGTTGGTGTGAAGGTAGCTGAAGTCGTTCATACCTGTGGAGGAGATTCATGTAGCTTGTTATTGTCAGCTTGTAAGAGTTGTATTGCAGATGCTTGCAGATGCTATTGGACGAGGGTTAGGAGAAATCTTGAATGTGAAACAGGTTTAGAAGATGTCTGAGCCTAGGGGAAAATGCAGTGGATATTCTTGGTCAAATAATAAAACTCAGTTCTTTAGACAGTTTCTACAGATGCTGGTCCCCTGCTTCCCTGCTGTTGGACCAGGACATCTGATTTCCTTGACACAAAAAGTGCCCGTTCCTCTTTGAGCTATTTGCCATCTTCTACTCACTGCCGACCACTGGTTTCCAGCTGGCTCTGTTGACGATCCCCTGTCCTCCAGTGACATCATCACCGTGGCAGGATCCCCGATAGGTCTCGGTCATGGTTAGATGGCTGTGTGCGTATGACATTGCCAACCAGCGAAACATGGCGTCGTCAGGAGTCTCTCTGAGCGCTCCTTCGTTCTGCCTCTGAATACGAGCCCAGGTCTCTTCGTTCATCTCAGCGTTGACCCTCCAACGCCGACTGTCGGTTAACTGACAACGCGAGACGGCACAGAGTCAATGAATGGACATTTTGGAAGATGTTTCACGATGTTCTATATCCTATTAACCTTACAGAAATCGGAGGCCGCTGCATGTCAAAGGGGTACACCACCATTTTTTCTCCTGCTTGTAAATTGGCTCCGAGCACAAATGGATTGCGCTCCATCCATGAAATTATGGCTTTGGTCTCAACTGCAAGCTAAAATAGCGGCACAGAAGGAAATACTTGTTAATATATTTGTGGAAGTTTGGTAAATACAGAATCGGCCTCTGGTGTTTGCACACTCACAGAGCCACCAAGAAAGTTCTCTGGCAGTGGAATGTGATGATTGGGCACGATGCGAGGCACCCAGCCTCTGTCCTCGGCTCCCCACAAGATGCTGTTCAGGTCTGGGAAGTTCTGGAAGATGTCATAACCTTCTTCAGTCCAGTGACCCAGTGCCCAGTTTCCCATCTCTGAGCCCTGCAGGACAACAGGACGACAATATGAAAATCCATATGTAGATTTTATGAGTGACTCACTTTTCTAGAACAGAAGCAACATTTTGCCTGACACTTTGGCTTTAAAGCATCAAGGACTCAATCATTTTTAAACAATACAAAAACTACTAGTAACTAAGTAATGTTTGGTAAGTTGGACAATATTAAAACCTTTTTACAAATAGAGTCAAATTATCACCATGTCCTCAACACTTAATTTGAGCCATTTCCATGAAGATATGAAGAGTAGTCCAAGGATCAGTCCCTGAGGAACACCATCCTTTATACCAAAACAGTGAGATGTTTTTGAAAGAAAAGAAGACCAGCCAGATGAGCGCTTTCAAGCTGTCATGAAACACATGTTTAACTTATTTGAAGAGACATAACTCTGTCTTGCAAAGCTGCATCACGATGAATCATGAAGGAACAATGTCTTTTGGGTAAATGAAAGCAAAATACAGACATTTGCATGTAAAGCACATTAGCATGCGATGTTAGTACAAACACCTCATAGAAAGAGATGCGCACAATGCAGGAGGAATTAAAATTTTGCCACTTTGCAGCCGAGCATCTGACGGCTCTATTTTTGCCCAAATGAAGGGATCCAAACAGTGAAGCAATGTTTTGTGATGAAGATTAAACTAGATGTCATTAATGTCGTTGTGACTCTTGGGGGATGGTACCATCTCATAGGCCATCTCGTAGGCGTCTGGGTTGAGCGACGGCACCAGGTGAATCCTCACTCCGTCCACTAGGCGTCGCACTCTTGGGTTTTCGTCTCTGTACTCCTTGCAGAGGAACTGCATTAACAGCAGGAGAAGCTCCCGACCCAGAGCCTCATTGCCATGGAGACCTGCTGTGTAGCGAAACTCGGGTTCACCTGAAGATGGGGCGAGGTAAAGTCGTAACGTCAGTGGAGCTTTTCCCAAGCAATCACCCTGCCCGCGACGCCACCACATGTTCTGAAGTAAATGTTTAAGACGTCTAAATGTCGACCCGTCTCGTGTTCGCCTGGGTTGTCTGAGATCTCCATGGCGTACATCTTGAGGCCTTGCGAGCTTTTCCCAATGTTGTAGATCCTGGTGATGTTGGGGCACTCCTCATTTATCACCTTCATCATCTAAAGCATCGAAATAAAAGAAGGAACAAATTTAATGCTCATTTTGTGTCTGATTTGTTTTGACCAGGATTTCCTCTTCACTGTCTTGTCCACAACCTGTCTCATCTCCTTGTAGTTGTGATGTCTGAAGTCCAGATCGTCAGACGCGTTGACCTCATTCTCGCTGTGGTAGCTGCCTGTAAAATAACACCCGTAATGTCACAAAAAAAAGAATGAATACATTATTTACACAGACCACAATTCAAATAAAATTGAAGAAAGAGAGAGAGAGAGATAGCTTTCTTTCTTTCTTTCTTTCTTTCTTTCTTTCTTTCTTTCTTTCTTTCTTTCTTTCTTTCTTTCTTTCTTTCTTTCTTTCTTTCTTTCTTTCTTTCTTTCTTTCTTTCTTTCTTTCTTTCTTTCTTTCTTTCTTTCTTTCTGAGAAAACATCACTTGCACAATAATTTGGAATAGGGGGTAAGTGAGTCAATTTTGTTTGTCCTGAAGTTGTCTTGCACTGACTCGGTAGCTGACAGGCCAGGACTTCGGCTCTTAGACACAGGCTGCCGTTCCAGCTCTGGGGAAGGATCCGGATGTAACGCGCCACCACCGGTGAGGCGAACTGACTCATTACGGGTGTTTCCTTATCCACGTTCCCATAGAAGAGCTTGAGGAAGCACAGAGAGAGAGAGATTACGTTTCTGAGATTTCTCTTTGAAAGTCTCCGGCTGGAGCACAGTATTTAGGTCCTGCTCACCCACTCGGCGTAGCCATCGTGCAGCACCGTCCAGTCCCGGCTGTCGTTGCTGAAGGCCACAAAGTAGGACGATACGAAATCCTCCCTGAAACGAGAACACAAGTCATGAGTCCTCCGAGCTCCAAGATCTAGAGATGGAAGGTCTTGGCAAAAACAGCCCAAACCCATGCCGCATTTCTACTAACCATAACATTTCAATTAAGATTTTTATTTATGTAATGTGATCCAGTGTTGTGAGAAAAGATTGATTAAAAAAAGTTTTAAAATGCCGTTCAAACAAAGCTCACAGTTGCTCCGAGTTTCTCCCTTGGGTGATGACGCCGGTGAACTGCACCTCTCGCCGAGCGTCCACCTGGAACCAGTGCTCCTTGTCCTCAGGCTCTGCACACCAGGCACCTCCATACATGTCCTCCTCATCTTCAGAGCTCTGCAAACACAGTTTGTCATAAAAATGCTATACACATAAAAAATGACTTAAAAGAAACTTCACTTTGTAATTTGATGCCTTGAAATTTGGCCTCTGTCTCTTTAAAAAACTCCTGCTCTGTCTGAAACTCTGCCTTCAGGAAGTAATAACAACACTCTGTTGACCCGTTACCAGAGTTTTTGCCAGAGTTTTTGCCAGTGTTTCACTGACAAGTAGCCCTTAGAATGAGCTCATCAGATATGCGGTTTTTTGCTAACTGCTGCTGGCTAGTCTGAAGGAGCTGAGTGGGAAGGATCGCTCACTGAGGCCGAAAGTTGGAATCGAGACCTTGAAGGCGGCCCTAGATCCACTCAGGTGTTAAGGAATATGCTTGGATTCCTTTAGTTTGGCTGTTTTATGGCCATCATAAAAGGTGACGGCCATAAAACAATGTGTGATCATAAAGCGTCAGCTGGGCGGGGGGCCGGGGGCTTTCAGGTGCTCATTTCCGTCTACCTGCATGTTGAGGCGTCCCCTCTGGGCCGCGAAGCCGTGGTGAGACTGAGAGGAAGCCAGCAGCTGGTCGTCATCCACCCGGTGAGACTCCAAGCCCAAGGGAGGACACTCTGACACGATGACAACAACACGCCAGATCTCACTGCCAAATGTCTCAGGATCAAACCAGAGCATGTGAGAGGAAACAGTGTCGTAAATGTCGTACTTTTTGGCTGAGCGGGGAAAGCTGCCTGCTTCAGTCTCTCGGCCTCTTCCTCCTCCCATTGTTTCCTCTGCCGCTCAGCTGTGGGATCACAAAGCAAACATAACGAACTTACAGAGGATCAAGCTCCACTTTTTCTATCCTACTAATGCTAACGTGTTCTTATACAAAATCGGGGCCAAGCCTCAACTTGCTGATGGTGTTTTGGCAGAACGATCCTTCAGTATTCCCTTTCCCCCCCGGCAATTCATTCATTTACTGAAGCTCAATGGTTTTAAATTTTTTGGTTATCAGAAGCCATAACGGTGAGTGTAGAGATACGTGTGGTTGAAGATCCCTCACATAAGCAGCCTTGCCCTTAAAAAGAATCAATATTTCCCATCGGTTACCTTTTTCTGCTTTCTCCTTGCGGGCTCTCTCCTCCTCCTCTTGTTGTTTCTTTGCTATTGCCTCAGCCACTGGAAAAACACACAGAAAGTCTCTCATCGGCCACAATCAGGACCACCGTCTTAATATTTGTCCAGTTCTCGGCCGGTTGAAGACGTACAGTCTGAGTAATCATACTCTTCATACCAGGGACCAACGAATGGAACAGACGTGGTTTCCTCTGGAACAACAAGGCAGACATAATACAGATGTGTTGTGTTACAGATATTCCAGCAGTGATCTTTTCACACAAGGCCTTTAAAAAATAAAAATAAAAAAATCCATAAATATACAGAAATCCAAAAAAGAGGCAGTGTTTTGATTGGGACCTGCCAGTTGTAAAATTACAGTAATATTAAATAATTTAAAACATTCATTCTGGTAAGGCTTGTTTGTCATATTAAAATTACTTCATGACAATAGCAACTATTAAAAACACTCATCAGTGAGATTCCCTTTTATCTGATGAAAACAAACCTGCTGTAAGACTCTAATCCTAAATGTCACATTTTCATTTGCTGTTGGCAAATAAATTGTCTTAAAACATTAGTCTGTGTGTAATCAAGCACTGCAATGTGTGTCACTGGGAAAAAGATGAAATTTCCATTTTTGTCAAATTGTTGAAAGTGTCTTTCTTTTCATTTCCCAGCAGAATCCTCAATTCGTCCCACAGGAACGGTCAAATGACGTCCACAGTTGGACATAAATTTGATCTTATCTGGGAACAAAATCAGCACAGCAGCATCTGCAGAACAGAAACAATGATACCTGGTATGTACATGATGACCTCAGTGGTTGTGGCTTGCTTCTTGTGTCCTCTGATCCATTTGTCTGGAAATGATCACATCATCATCACATATATATAAAGAAGATTTTTATAACTACAGTCGACTTCTGTACTGAATTTTAACCCCATCTCATCTGAACGTCACTTCAAGCTGCAAACACATTGACTGCAGATGCAATACGAAATGAATAGTAATGTAATAATAAAGCAGCACATGATGATAATATAAAATGCTGCATCGGGATCTTTACTTCCTGATGTCGTCTTTTTCATAGTTTGCACCAGTGGCAACATCTGGTTGTTGGTCTTTTGACTCGTATGATGCGGAAAAAAGTGTTTCCATTGCAGTTTTTTTTTTTAAAAAAAAAACACCAATTGTGATATAAAAATCCCCACCTCACTCTAGCGAAAAAAAAAAGTATTTTTCAATAAAGAGATTGGCGTGTTTCCACAAAGCAAATGTAGTTTTTTAAATGCCAAATTGCAGAACTATACGGTGGCTGGGAACGCAGCTTTAGAAACTGAAGCGTTTCTGATCCTTCCCAAACAAACAAAAACCCCGTTGAGCCGTCCATGTACAGCCATCACTTAGTGTCAGGAGCTGCGGTTGTTTTTAACTATCGTTATGCACCTTTCTGTCGAGTTTTTAAAAAAAAGAATGTTAGTTAGCGTGGTGCAGTTTCTGTTTGCTTTCTCGTTGAAAACATCACGGCCGCAGATCCGTTTGGCGGGAAACAGAAATTTTCCACTTCCTGCGAATATCTGCAACCACTACTTACAACCCACAGAAACCTCAGCGCTTTGTTGTTAAAGGCTTAAGGAAAAGCTTTGGCTCCAGAAGCAAAAATGCTGATTAAAACGGCATCTGGCAACCCACGCGTCCGTGTCGGGTTTTAGTGGCAGATGAAGCTGAATCAGAGGAATGATTAGTTTTACAATGCTACTAAATTGTAATTCTATCCCTGATTAAGATGAGGACGTTGAGGTTTGTTTGCTTTGCAGGCTCAAATGCGAGTCCGCTTTGTAGAAAAGCAAGAACTTATTTCCACTAAATTGGAAACAGGGCTTTGTTTTATGTCACTGCAGTCTCCCTTTTTAAGTGAGCTGGGGTCAAAATGCAGAGACCGGAAAGAACAGGCCCTAATTGAAGTCAATAAAAGACTTTGAAATGAAGCTTTTGTTTTTTTTTTTGTTTTTTTCTTAGTTATAATTCACCTTTTTAAACTGGCACCTCAGCGGTTAATTGACGATGTTTTCACAGAATACATCCACCTGCATATTAATTCTAACAAAGTTAAAACAAACAAACAAAAAAAAAGTTGGGCCAAATTTAACTTCAAACAGTGAGAAAAAATAAAAGCATTAAAACTTTAGCTACACCGGTGTTGTTTTAGAAAGGTTTAATTACGCTACCAAAAAGGTAGTTTAAACTGTTAATTCTTAGTGTTTAGTTTTTCCCCCACCACTAAATACTTATCATAAAAACAATGGTTGTATTTTGCTGAATCTTTTCTCAGAGGTCATGCCACTGCAGTAAAAAGACACATGTAAGGATTTCCTCTTCTGTGGGACTCGAGTTGGGCGTCTTACCCAGGTCTGGCTCAACAGGCTCCGTTGGAAACTCGGGTTGATTCGCTGTAAAGATCAGATCAGACCTTTTAAGAACACTGAAATCTCTTTATTTTATAGCAACAGGCTGGAACAGTCCGAGTATTCTGGCAAAATATCATCAAGTTGAATATTGCTCCCCTGACTCTCCTCCTACCTGAAACCGTAAATCTGAAGGCAACTCACTTGTTTCCAGGCCCACTTCCTCCTCCTCCAGTGGAAGAAGGCGTCGCTCCGGCTGCGCCGTGGTCGTCACCAGCTTTGGTTTCTTGGTGGGTTTGGACGTCTTTGGCTTCTTTGTGGGCTTGGGTGGCTTTGGTTTCTTGGTGGGCTTTGGCGGTTTGGGTTTCTTGGTGGGCTTCGGCGCTTTCTGCTTTTTGGCTTTCGCCTCTTTCTCTGCTGCCTTCTTCGCTTTGGCTTCAGGGAGACGGAGACATAATCCGTTAATTGAAACCAGAACGCGGCGAGTGATGATGCCCACCCAGAGCAGCTGTGTCACTTCTGTGGATGTTTAACTGCTACATAGGCAGCAAGTGTTTTACTGCAACCATCAATCTGCATCAGAAAACATGCTCAGACTGGAGCACAGGCAGTCGCTGCATCAAATGCATGTAGATTAGTCTGTGCAGAAACAAAGCGCCTCTTTATGCTGCAGAGAATCGAGACGTATCATGGAGAGGAGTGTGTTTGGGTCCAGTGCAAAATGCTCTGTTAGAACCCGTCCTATCCCTGTTGATCTTCTCTCTTTCTGCAGGTGTTGAAGCAGATGTAGAGGGACACTGACAAATCATCCATGGGTATTTGGTCTGTTACCTATATTGTTTCTTTTCTTGTTTAGTTTAATTTTGAAGTTTATGAATTAGAAACAATGGAAATTTACACGCTAATATTTTTTGCCTGATACACTTTAACTCGTTTCTCTCCTCCCTCATGCTTCTTGGAGCTATCCTCCATCTCCTGACCCGATTCTTATGGATCACCCGACCACTCTTCCTCTTTCAGATGACAACACTTTGCCATATTTCAGTCATCTGGCAGTTTGATTCTCCTCTTCTTTACATTGTTGCATAAAATGATGAGTCCACTAGTTTTCCTCTTCTTAATTTTCTTCCCTTCCTAACATAATTTCATTCGTAGCATTCCCTACCATAAATTAAACATGCTTCAAAATAGGTTAAACTTCTCCTTCTCTGATCCTGTCACATTTGTGCTGACTAAAACCAAATGTATGTACCATTATACTTTACTAACTGCAGAAATACAACAATGAGACACAACCAATTAGAACCAGAAGGAGGGTCTTAGCGCTGTCAGTCACTCATATGTACACGCCCTGTTACCCCCCTCGCTACTTGCTATGCTACAGCCAGTTCACCCCAACATATCCTACCATGAATGCTAAGGCTAGTTAACATTGACGGCAGATAAAGATTTTTCCTGGAACGGTAAATTGTTACTCCGCCTTCAGCACGTTTAGCATTGATACCCGAGGTTGATTGACAGCGTTGAGTCCCTCCTCCTGGCTCTGATTGGTTGTTTTTGATTGGGAGCGGTGCATTTCTTCAGAGGGCAATAGGTCAGGGATGAGGTGGAGAAGCTTGATTTTTTTTTTCACAGATTTTCTATCTCATTTTATAAAGACACAATATGGCGACAGTTAAGTATGTACCACTAATAAATATGGAAAAAACATATGTTTGTAAAAGTTACGTACTGCAGCTTTAAGGATGGTGTTTTCATGGTAAAGCAGTCACCAAAGTCTCTGCTGCTGTTCACAAACCTTCTCTAATAAATCTCTTCAAACGCAGCTGGAGTTTTGTTCTGGGAATAAAACATGAATATTTATTAATTAGGCTGCTTATAAAGGCCTTTTGTTCCAAAATGTGGGAAATTTCAGGAGGAAGTTATGTTTCTCAAAAACATAAACTGAGATTTCTTGAAACTTGAAACTAAACTCTTATGTTGTGCACATTTTTTTGTTTTTGTAGAAGATTAAAAAAAAAAAAACTAGCACTACCCTAAAATGAAAACTCATCTGCATCAAATTAAATTACAGTGTTACTCAGGAGATGAGCTTGGGCTTGAGCAGAGAGCAGCCAGTAGGAACATTCTTGCCAAGACTCTGAATCACATCATTTCACTCGGTTTGTGTTAGCAAAATGAAGATAAAGGAATTCAGACTTTGGCAAACACTAACAGAACTGCACAGACCAAGGCAAGTACAGACCTTTATGTAACGACTGTTGCTCATGGAAAACACAGGTAGCCAGGTTTGTGGTTTAGCTGAATGTGGAGCAGAGTCGACATGAGCTCCCTTGAAGTGGTGGATCTTGTAAGTGGGGCCTCTTGTAAATCCTTTCTCCCAACTTATGGAAAATTGTAGTGGAAACACTTCAGCTGTTAGTTATTCTGTGTGGTTTCCCCACAAATGTGCCTTCTATGTTCCTTTCCCCCCAAAAAACTTTCTTTCTCATTGTGTAACATTGTGCTTTTCAAAACCAGCTCCTGAAATCTATGTGATGTAATGTGGGTAGTTTTTCCCATATTAGGACTTTGCATTGACTTTCATGCATTTTCTATTAATTTCTCCAGCTTAACCCTGACCCTACCCCTAATCCCAACCTAAACTAAATTCACACCTTAGTCCTAAACCCAACCTCTATCCCAAAAACAGCACCTCTTCAAGAGGTCCCTACCACATAACATTGTCCTTATAGTGCATAAAATGCTAGGCCACCCCCCCACACACACACACACACACGTCTAAGTTGTATCATTGCAGTCCTGCCAGGAAAATGTCAGGCCACCAGCTGAATCACTGCAAGATTCTGGCCAGTCATCCCAGAATCAGAGGCATGTTCAACCAAACAACATTCCTGCAGCTTTCAATCTGCTTTTGTTTTAGAAAACATTTGCAGAGAGGTAAGAATATTGCTGAAGCAAAATAAATGTCTGGACACATGTCTCTCTCTCTCTCTGTCTTTTTTTTCTCTAACTAAATGACTGCCTGCCTCATAGACTGATTGCAGACTTTCCCGCCTGTGTCGCCTCAGTCTCAAATTTAAAGAGACATTTCAAGATTTTTAATTGTGCTCCTTCTAAAAAGGTTCGAAGCAGTTACGCAGACAATTCCCTTGCTCTCTCCATTCAATATTAGTTCAGATGAATTGGTTTTGGACGCTCAGGTCGACAACTGGTCTCAAAAAGGACAATAGCAGAAATGATTTTCTGTTTCAAAGAATCCAAATCCAAAAATTATAATTTTATGTAAACTATTTTTGTGGACCTTCATATTTGCTTTGTGTACTCAGCAGAATCAAAGGCAAAGCTGTTTTAGAAGTTTTAATGAGTGTTAAATTATTTGTTTGTTTTTTTGACTTTTACAGAACATAAATGCTTTACGTTTGGTTAACATTACTTGCTTCATACAGGAAGGTCATTAGTGGCACATCACCACTTATCTCCATATTCGTCATAAACAATGGCCTGAAGTTATTTATAAATATGTTATAAATATATCTATCTATCTTTATGTTTCCTTCCATGTTATTTTTTCCTAGCATCGTCTCAGTGCCAATAAAGCTGTTGGTCACTCTGCTCCACATTCAGGTGTAACGGCGTCTCACTCAGACACATGGTGAGTCATCAGGACTCAATAGCTGGAATAGAGAGCGTGGCCACAGCAAGCTTTGATCAGCGGCGTTACTCAGCCTTTCAAACATGCGATGCAGTGTGGACACAGAGCGGAAAAACTCTCCTCTGCTCTGATCACCGGTGACAGTATGCTGCAGGGCAGGAAGCGGGAGGTGCAGAGCGTCGTTGCCATAAAAATCTCCAACTACAATAAGAAGTCACTACAGAGGTTTTAAAAGTCACTAAATATAACAATAAAGTTTAGAAGTAAGTAACAGAGCATCTTTCCTCCTGACCACAGCCCTGCTTGTTGAGCTCCACACCTGGCCACACCCATCTGTGTCTTTTGGCTCCACCCACTTTGCTGGTATGTTTCCAAATTTGTAAGGGGTGAGGATAAGCTTTTTTTTTTTTAGATGGTTAGTTACAATTTAAGACTGTAAAAATAAAAAAATAAATCCACTTTGGTCATGGTCCCTTTTGCTTCAACATTTCAGACCCACTTATCTGGATCCATCCTGAATGAAGATTATATCAGGCTGCTAAATGCCATCCATCCATAATAATAATGATAACCTGTCTGTCTACCGATGTGTCTGTCTAAACTAGTTATTTGAACTCCCCTTGTGCCTGTTCTCCAGACATTCAGCAAATTAGGTCAAGAGATGGAGTCTTTTTTTTCCAACAATGAATTGCTGAAGAGAAATAAGGAAAATGTTTGCATTGCTATAGTTTTTGCTGACGCAGTCATTGCTATAGTTTTTGTTTTGCCATTGCATGATTTTTCCATTTTGTGCAGCCAGATGAAGAAACCAAGTGCATTTTCTACTGCAGTTATGATGTAATATACTTTTAACAGAACTTCATTGCCACAACTCCATGCTCCTCCTTTAAGGCAGTGAGTGGGGACCTCTGACAACATGAGAGGCCAGGAAAGGTCAGGAAAACTCACAGATGCATTTTGCTTGAGCTCCAACTTACCGGCCTCGATTTCCTCAGGGCTTTTCTTTTTCTTTGCTTTGCTCTTCTCCTCTACTGTAACTTCAGCTGGCCCGTCTGACATTTCAGTGTCCCGTCTGCCCCCGTCTCCGATCGGCCCCCGGGGTTCTCTCGCCAGAGCGTTGGCTCTTGACAGCTGCTTCTCCTCCGCAGGTTCTCCGGCGGTGACCAGAGCCCAACAAAGGCTCAGCCCGACCCAGACCACCAGCACCTCGGCCCTCATTTCCCTGAAATAAAGCATGAGGGTGAGTTCCAGCAGATGTACTCCAGGGGGTAAATCCCAAAACTAGATGCAGAGATTGCTCGACATCTGACCTGCAGATGCAATGAAGGCGTCTGGAGATGAGGACATGAAAAGGAAGAGTCTAGAGAGCTTCCTCCTCTCCAATGAGAGCTTGGACAGGCTGAGGAAGAAAACTCTGCTGACTTAACACACACACGCACACACACACACACACACACACCTCCTCTGCTGCCTCTTACTTATCCGTCATAGCCCTTCACCCCCTCTTTTCCCTCACCCGTCTCTCAGGAGAGGGGAGGAGCATCTGTCATGCATGGGACATTCCTGTGAGGGAGACAGCAGAAGGAAAAAGGGGAAGAAGTGTAGGAGGGTGACTGCTTGGCTTTTAACAAAAAGAAAAGGACTCGGTTTGCTTGATGCAGGGGGCTAATTATGACTTTGGAAAAACTGATTTCATGCTGAACCAAGCCAGAGGAATCGCTTGCGGCAGGAATAAGAGGAAGAACATGATGGCGTTTGCTGTGTCTGTGTAAAACTCTGTGATTTAAGGAGGCAAAATTTTGTAAAATCGACTTTTTTTAAGCTTCACGTTGTTTTATAATCTCATTCCCTCATCAAAAACTGACCTGGAGGGTTTTTTAAAATTCTTTCATGCATGATTAAGAAATTCTTTAGTCTCCCATGGCAACCGTTCGTCTGTGCAAAATATCTGGGTGGATTTAGCAGGACCTTCTAGACTTAGCTCCTCCCAGGACCTACAGTTTCCAAGTTTCTCAGCTTTTGCCTAACAAAGCTGCCCTCCCTCAGAACTACCCCATTCAGCTCCTTCAGACTAGCCAGCAGCAATTAGCAAACACCTGGTGGACCCATGCATCTGTGAAGCTCATTATAGGAGCAACTTCTCAGTGCAATGCTGGTAATATCGTTGCTAAAGGGTTACTAGAGGAGCCATGCTGTGATGACTTCTTGAAGGCAGAGTTTCAGAAAGAGCTGTAGTTTCTTTCTGAAGATTTGCATTTTAAATCTTTGAATTATGTAACATTTATTTTAAGTCATACTTTCCATATACAGCATTTTATTTGAAAGTAAAACTGTCACCTTAAGAGCGTCAGCTCACAATTGTGATTTTGCCCTAATAAAATCTTGTCAGCAAAACAAGTCTTTCCCAGACGCATGATGCGGGTGAAATGCAAATATTTTAAACTTTAAACTTTTGAAATTTACACCGTCTTCAGTCAGACGTTCCTTCAGAACCGCTGCAATACAGACCACTAGAGGAGATCCTTCCTGTCCAAAGTCATTCCCATTTATAACGAGTTAAAGAAAAAAATACTTGGTCATTTAATATCACAAAACATTAGGAAAGAACTACTGGATAAAACTGAACAATGCAAACTGCTTTCTCTGTGATGAAAGCTCCTCATGTTTATCTTTAGCATTAGCAGGCTCTTCTTTCATCTCAATGAATAGATGCTACAAAATTGAACCAGTCATCTACATCGTCAAACAGAAACCTAGAACAAACTCAGGTCTGGTCTAATTTTTCAGCTGGATGTCAGAAGCCTCCTTTATCTCTGTTTTCTTTCCTTCCATCTGGCAGTAATTATCTCCAGTGTAGATGGATTTAGGGTCGACTCCAGCATCCTCTTCAGGACCTGAGGGTCCCTCAGCACTTTATCTTATGATTCATTTTTACACTGCAGTGTAACAACTCTTAACTTTTAACTTTTGCATATATATGTCAAGTCACAAAATCAAGTAATATATTTTATTGGGATTTATTGATACAGATCAAAGAACTATGGCTGATGTTATTTTAAGTTTTCTTCCTTGCTAAAAAGTGTTGTGCATGCCCCATTTACTCTCTCCATGATGTTTATTCTAACAATGGTCTCAAACTTTACTCAGTGAAAAATTAGCTGGCTTCTGAAATGGAAATGGAAATGTCGGTTTTAAGGCCACCAGATGGCTCTTTAAAATGCGCCAGTGCTTTTGTTTCTGTCCCTGTTTTTGCTGGATACGCTGCCGGGTTGAAAATGGCCTGACATCTGAGGAGGAGAGTGGGAGCCAAATTACATGCAGATGTGCTGCAGAAGGATTGTTTCTGTTTGCGATAAGTGTGTCATAAAAGACTCTTTACAAAAAGGTCAAATTCAGTGGAGGAGTTTCATTTTTATGCTGTTTTTTTATTGGACATAAAAAGTAATAAGATCATCAGTTTGACAAGAATTGAGCATCTCAGCCAAAACTGTATGTGTGGATCTGAACAAGCAATGCAGTTCAAGTCTAAAGTTCACTCTGAAGCATATTTTGTGTTTTCCCATGATGCTGACATTTCATCTTTCCACTAATATATTACTTTTTGGGTAAAAACATGGAAATTCTGGCTGGACATTGATGGTTACTTCCATGATCAGCCGCTCGTATGAATGTGTTATCTGTCGCCATCTACTGGTCAGAACTGCAGCTGCAGTGGTCAGGAAAACAAACTTTACCAAAGTTTTTTTTTT
Source organism: Poeciliopsis gracilis (assembly GCA_911649635.1). Lineage (NCBI taxonomy): Eukaryota > Metazoa > Chordata > Actinopteri > Cyprinodontiformes > Poeciliidae > Poeciliopsis > Poeciliopsis gracilis. The sequence goes on from CAJVRI010001146.1 coordinate 331,579, forward strand.
TTTTTTCAATAAACACGACACAAATTTAAATTCATGCTTTTGGTTTAGGAATTTTATTTTAGAAAAACATAATGTCTGTCTGACCAAAAACAGCACTGGTATCAGATTATTATTAAATTATTCACTCAACCATTTTTCTTTTCCTTAGCTGTTTAAATTGATTTATAGACTAACATCTTTTGAAGTCCAGAAGATCATTTTATTTTTAGCTTCACTAACTGTAATACACATCTGTATGAATGGAGACCCCAAATAAAACTTTTAGATGTTTTTTCTCTTTGTATTTGCCTTTTAAAAAAAAACTAAATCTGTATTCAAAACAACCTGATTATTACGATCCAACATGTGTAGGAGTTGATGAACAGGCAATCTATTATTAAAAAATAACTCACTATGTGATTATTTTTTAACCACATAGTGAGTAGGTTTCTTGTTCATCTTGAAAAGTAAAGTAATTCAGACTTTCTTTTTTCATTCTAGCCTCTGGAAATAATAACTCTGATCTTAACCACTTTTCTGAATTTACAGAATCTGACCTCAAGTGTAAAAACACGCGTAGGAGATTCCACATTATGATAATTTATTAAACAAACGTGAAACCAAAACAAAACAATTTTATTCCCACAAAAATGTTCAATGATTCTGACACTCATTTGAGGGTCTTATTGAGCTGCTCAGAACTTCTGCTTAACAAAATATCAACGCCATAATAAATAAAATTAAATCAGTTAAGGGAAAAAAAACATTTACTCTTATCAGAAAGTAAAAATAAAGTAGAAAACGTGTCACATTTCTCCTATTGGAGTATTTTCTGGACAGTCACAGTCTGGCATCCAGAGAAGTTATGTGTAACAGTATCGGTAGGGCATGAGAGGCAGCGTCGGAACCAGCCGGAGCGGTTCCGGGGGGCCCGGCTGGTACAGGGCCCCGCAGGTCAGAGCCGCGCAGACCGCGGGGTGGGACGGGAACGCCGGGATGAAGCCGCGCTGCTGTCCTTCCTCCTCCTCCTCTTCCTCCTCCTCTCCCCGCACAGTGACGCTCTCCTTCCTCCACTTGGTGCGTCGGTTCTGGAACCAGATCTTGACCTGAGTCTCGGACAGGCGGAGGGCCGCGGCGATGCTGTGGCGCTCCAGCACCGACAGGTAGCGGCTCCTCCGGAAGCTGCTCTCCAGAAGCCGCAGCTGCTCCGGGGTGAAGGCGGTGCGGATCCGACGACCCTTCACCTCCAGAGGAGCGGGCGGCTCTCCGCGACGCTGCGTGTGTCCAGCTTCCTCATTCGGATTATGATTTTCTAGAGAAAATAACAGAAGGGGGGAAAAAATGAAAGCGATCGACAATTTGAAAGATTCAATAAGATTTGAGCTGCTTTCCCACCTGCAGCTGATTTCTCCCCAGCCGAGTTGAATTTCCGGGTGAATTTGGTGGGATCCAAGATATCCTCCACTGAAAACGGTGTTCTTCGGCTCTGTGGCGATTTGACTGTAACGGCCTGCATGTCTGCGTGTGGGGCTCCTGGGCCCCTCGCGAGTCAATATATATACAGGCATCTCTTTCAGATGTGCACGTTGTTCTCAGTGAGGCCATTCGTCTCACAGGAACAATCGGATCCTTTGCAGACACGCTCCGGCCCTGTGGGACCCCCGTGCTGGCCCTTCACCATGTAAATGAGGAGGATCCGGAGGGGCCCCGAGCTTGTTAATTATTGTGTGGCATCTGGTCAAAATGTGCGCCCTTTCATTCCCTCCGTGTTACTTTTTGTACTCGGACTTGTCATTGTTTGCAAATGGGAGATTTTTTACTCGTTGTGATGCTAATTTATAGACCCGTGGAGGGGAAAGTTGGAACCTTTTCTTCTTTGTGTCCCAGTTTTCAAAAGCGCCATTTGCCCTGTTATTGTGTGCAGTGTGTGTTTGTGGGGGGCAAAGACAATTTTATGACAGAACATCTCATTATTCGAACTTTCTTGCAATCCCTTTTTGCAAAAGCAGTCAAAGTGTGAATGTCTTCCCATGTCTTCATATTGGGGATAATACAGTTGAAACAAGAGGTTTGCTTAAACTGCATAAAAAGACTTTTTTTTGTCACTGTCTGAAGTTAAATCAGATCAAACTTTTCTTGTTTTAATTTATTGAGAATTACCAAAATTGTTTTCTATCAAATGCCAGAAAACAAATTGAGAACATTTTAGAGGTTTTTCTTGTTAAACTTTCTTTGAAGTTAAGGAGGGCTTATTTGACCAGCTTCAGGGATCTAAACTTTTAAACCGTATGACTTGTGTCTGTCAAACCTTTAAGGTTTCCTTCTACGAGCTGCTGGTCCATTCCTCCTGACAGAACCGGTGGGACCGGGTCAAGTACTGATCTTCTGATCTTGAAGACATCAAATAATCAATCTGACATATTCTTTGTCTCATTATTGTGGCATTTAGCAAATAGAAATTCATTTTTTTTTCTAGCCGAGCTAAACTTGCAGCGGCACGCTGAAGTTTTGGTCCTATGGGAACTGAAGAGAAATAAATGCATAATATAATCACAAAACATTGTAACTGCAAATGCTGTGAATACTTCTGTTAGTCCCCATGCTCATGTTTTTATATTTTAACTCCCCACTAAGCTTTGAACATCTCCATTACCTTTATAATTAAACCTGACTGCCTCACCTTTTAGCCCACATTACTGCTGATAGTTTCCTAATAACTTTAATGGCTGCAGCTCTCTGCAGCAGTGGCGGGGGGTTCAGATTACAGTAGTGTAGAGGAGGTAAGGGTCACTGAGGGGGATCAGGACGGGAGTAAATGTTCCTGAATGTGACAGCTGCCACATCGCTGCCAGCTACCAACACCTACAGAGCAGCTGGTATTGTCGGACCGGGACAGGCCGGCCCACCAGGACAATTAGCAGATGTCTACAGTAGGCTTGACCTCCTCTGACCCTGGGCTTTGTCTCTCAGTACAAGAGAGGCAGGGATAGACTCAGAACAACAAGAAGAAATGATTAACAGAGGAAAGTGTTTCACAGTCATGCATTTAGTGTTCCAAACCTGGATTATGATTTAAATTTTGCGATTGATATGACATAATTAAGACACCATGTTGAACCTTTGCCACATAAGGCAGTTCATAGGTTAATGCAGGCCGACCTGAGGCAGAGCGGCAGTGAAATAGTTTAGGTCAAGTTGTTTTCATGTGCAAAATCTAGACCTGAGAATCTGTGAAAACACCTGAAATCAGTTGTTCTGTGTCTCTGCTTCCTGTTCTGAGTTTGAGGACATTTGCAAAAGTGAATGGGCAAAAACTTCATCTGCAAAGTCAGCTGAGACATATTCCAAAGACTTACAGCTGGAAGTGCTGAAAAGGAGTAGGACACAAATGAACAACATCCCTTCTCAGATGTTCTCTTTCCGCAACCTGGAAACGTTCTCATAAAATCATTGCATGATGTACTGATTAATAAACATGTGGTTTAACTTACAATGTTACAGTCACATCTTCGTCCAAATGTCACAGATGTGTCTTCCCTAGGAGAGGGAAGAAGAGGAGAGCACACCGCCATTATCTCCTTAACAGCTAGTTGAGGGCATTTAAGACAACACCAGGGGAGGTTTTCAGGATTCCAGTGCTCCTTTGTGCAAACTCTGCTGGCACACTTGCTATTGTGCTTGTTGTAATCATACTTGTGAGTGAACAACCCTGCAAAGATGTTAAGAACTGAGAGTGGTGTGGGGTGGTCTTACATCCACAAAAAGCCTTGTTTCCTGTTACTCTTTAGTGGAAAGCAATTAAAGGAAGGGGTTAACAAGACTAACGAGAGAGAACCTTTGTGACGACAAGTCTGTGAAATAATGTTTTGAATTCTGCTCTCTGGGACATTAACTAGGGTTAAGGTCTTATAAGAGTTCACCTGCAAGTAATTGTCACTATTTAGTATAATGGAAAGAGTTAATTAATGAGCACCACATTGAATATTCAGTTGGATCTAAGGATCAGTGGAAATGGATATCATCTGCATAGAAAAGACGACACATCAAAAAACTGTCTGATTATTTTTGCCTTGGGGAAAAAGGAGAATGGTTCCTAAGACTCAGCCCTGTGGTATCCCACACAGGAGACTCTGGGAGTCAAATGCAGTCTGGGTTGCAAAAACACTTGATGTTCTGCAAGACAGGAGCTATAAAGCTCTAGAGCAACACATGATGGACAACATCTCTGAAATACTGTGATCCACAGTGACAACAATGTGTGTAAGATCCAGGAAAACCACTGTAGTGGCTGCTCCAGAGTCAGCTGACACTGTCACTAGAAACTTTGAGTGGAGCAGTTTCTATGGAGTGTTTATGAAAGCCAGACTAAATTTATGTTTTCCTGTCTAAAAAAATTAAGTGTTCTTCCACTACTTTTTAAAGAAGTTTTGATATAAATGGGATCTTGGAGAAAGGCGTCTAATTTTGAAGCTGTGTAGAATCCGAACGGCTCAACAACTGGATCCTTAAAAGAACTTTGGGTTCATGTGTGTTAAAAGTGATGTGCTTCAAATTCCAAAAATACAGAGCAGAAAAAACCTTTTCAAACAACACTGCAGGGAGGATGATGAGGAAGATTATTTCATCAAGTAAAAATGAAATGTCACAGTCACTGGATCAAACATCTTCAGAAACTAAGTTTCCCACATGATTGATTTTCAGTTGACACAAATTTCTTGAAATTATGTTACATATAGGCATAAATTTCAAATGAAAAAGTAATGTAATCGAACTCAGATACTATGGAAAAAAAACGTCTCTCTTTCCAAATCTGCACGGTTTGGATAATGATTAACAACAAATAAATTTAAGTTTTACTGCTGATTGTTTACTTCAATTGTTGCAGTTCTCTTTTTAACCTGCTGTGTCGCTATTGCCTTCAGCAAAAAGAAAAAGCGGAAGCCGCACTCTCGCGATACTTTTTTGTTTTCATTGATTTCTAAACATGGCGACTGAATTGCAGGCGGGTACGGTAGCTGCAGCAGAAAAGGACTTGGCTGTCGGGTATGTGTGCACCTTTTCCGAAAATTACAGAAGCTAGCGTAGTAATTCGGTTCACATATTAAAGATTCACTGACATATAAGGCACGTTTTCACGAGGAAGACCGTTAGCAGAGCGGCTAGCTAACAAATGATTGTTGTGCACACGAGCTGCCACGAGCAAAATGAAACAACAAAGCCAATTTTTTAAAAGCACAAAAAGTATCTACACCTTATTTACTGACGGTTAAATGTCGTTTTTCTTGGCACCAAGCACGTGAACTCTGCAAAGTAGAGCGTGACAGTTTATATTTGTTCACTTGAACTTCATACTTATTCAAATGAAAGCTAACAGCGTTCTCTAAACACACACCAAGATCAAGTTTTAAATTAGTATATTTATAGTTCTTAGTGTTCATTTACCGGAAGTCTGGCTGCATAAGGTCCATTTTGCACGTGAATAGTAACTGAAGTAGCTTAAATGGTTGCAGAACAGAATGTCTTCAGTTAGAAAGTGAGAATTGCTTTGTAATGGGTGAAAAACAAGACGGTTCTGCAGAATAGGTTGTGAACTCTCATATTGTGTTTGCTAAAAAAAAAAGAAAGAAAAAAAAGCATAAAATGCAGGATTAAATGTTTTCATCTCTCTTCTGAATTTCAGCGATGCCTCCTTTGGGGACCAGCCTCCCAGTATGGATACAGAATCATCAAGTGGCAAAGAGGGAATGGTAATAATTTTCATTTTGGTATTAATATGTTTGAGATTAACATGTACTTTTTTCATTTTCACTCTTATGTAACATGCCGTTTATCTTGCTGCATCTTGCGTAGTTAGAAAGTGTGAGCTCTTAAAGCACAAATGTAAAATTTACTGGTGTCTTTATGTAATGAATGAAACAGCATGTAAATGTTTCTTGCATTTAGCTGTCAACAGAGGGCAGTGCCTGCCTTTGAAAGCATTTCACCAACTGTTGAATATTTGAGTGCACTACTGCACTACTGCACATCCTGCTGCTCTCGAACAAGGAACTTAATGGCAAAATTAACAGCTTCCTGCTTTGGTCAGAAGTGGTATTTAAAGACTGCTTCCCTACCTAACAGCACATGCTCTATACGGGTGATGTTCAGTTTTTATGACTGCGTGGCGGTGTTTTCATCAGGAAGCTGCTGGCGATGGCTCAGAAGCCGCTGATGCTCTGACAGGATCCGGGGATGAGGAGAGCGGGCGGCAGCTCGGGGAGGTGGAGCTGCAGTGCGCCTTGTGCATGAAGTGGTTCACGGCGGAAACATTTGGGATAGAAACTGCGTATGTTTTGTTCAGAATATAGATGCCAGCTTCTGTTTGATGCGTATGCAGCCGTTAACTGCCTGTCTCCTCCACAGGACATGTCTTCCCTTCATGACCAACTACGTGTTTCACTGCAATGTCTGCCATCACAGTGGCAACACATACTTCCTCAGGAAACAAGCCAGTAGGTATTCTGGGTGCTGAAACCCGACTGTCGAGCTTCGTTCCTTTTAGTGTTGTTAATTATTCCACTGTATGTTTTGTTAGACTTGAAGGAAATGTGCCTCACAGCTTTGGCGAACCTCACATGGAGGTCCAGAACACAAGATGAGCATCCTAAGACCATGTTCTCCAAAGATAAGGTGGGAGTGGATCTTTTTAAGGTGCTGGTGACCTTGGCTGGTCACACAGAAAGAATTTTAATGTATAACTCAAACTCTTACAGTTTTTTTTTTTTCCTAATTACAATTTTGGTTATTATGTCAAATATGAAGAGATTCACTAAAACTAGGGCCACGTGTTAATTTTAGTTAATTAATTATACAGATTTTAACATGTTGAAACATTTTTAAAGGGGTGATATTGTGTAAAAACAACCTTTTGGAGCTATATTATTCCTTCATCAAAAATATACCTGGAGTGTGACCTTGATTATTTTATGCATGTTTGAGAAATCCTTTAATCTCCATGGCAACCACTAAGATGTGCAAAATACCCAGTTGGACCTAGCATTGCTAGAGCTTCTGCTTCCCTCCCCCTGTGACCCCCCCAGTCAGCTCCTTATAATTATTACCCACTAATTTGCTCCTTACAATCTAAAAATAAAAACACGCCGTGTAAGCATTTGGATGCACAAAATTGGATCTCACAAAAAACAATTTCCTTCTTTATGTTTGAAAATGAATAATTATGGATCACAGTAATAGTTTGTTGAATTATTTTCTTCAGTCTCGTTCCTCCATTTTTTTGTATTTTTTATTATTTTTTGCAGGATATCATACCATTTATTGATAAGCACTGGGAATGCATGACGACCCGTCAGAGACCGGGGAAGCTCACCTGGCCCAACAACATAGTGAAGACAATGGTAACGTAGAGTGTATCTGGAGACCAGTGGTTGCTTTGAATCAACTCATCCCTGAAAGAAAGCGGGTTTCTTTCCATTCTGAGGTCCAGGATTCTTCATATAAGCATATCACTATTGTTGTCTTGTTAACTTTCTAGAGCAAAGAGAGAGATGTGTTCCTTGTGAAAGAACACCCTGACCCTGGCAGTAAGGATCTGGAGGAGGAGTACCCCAAGTTTGGCCTTTTAGATCAGGTAATTACTGCTAAGGATGTGAACACACAGCATGTTTCAACTCAATCAGAATGTTTTATGAAGGCTTGTGTTCTTTTCTGCGTAGGACCTGGGAAGCATAGGACCCTCATATGACACTCAGAAACAGACCACTGGAGCCCCAGCAGCCGGTGGGCTCAATGGTAAGAGTAAAACAAAGATAAACTGTTGCTTTTTTTAACCATCCTTTACTAGAAGAAGCGTAGTTTTTGAGGATGTTTTCATGTATTCATACTAACCTACAGATGGTTAAACTTGTGCAAATGAAGGCAGCAAATGTTGTTTTTGTGCCACCTTGAGTTGTTCTGTCCTGTTGCTGTTTAGAGCTTCAGAGCAGACATTCATATCAGACCTGAATGGAATCACTATTTTGGTTGTTAGATAGGAGTGCAGAAACTCTTTATTGACAGAAGAAACAAACCAGCACATCCAACTAAACTTTGTCATCTCTATTTTCACACAACCTAGATATTTACTTAAAACTGACAATAACTGATTGCTTGAAGGAGTTTTGATTTTGTTCACAAACACCAAAATCAATCAGGTTACTTGTTAAAAACAAAAACAAACCAAAACAGCCGAGCCTGAATGAAGGCAGTGTCCAGAGATGATGACCGGAGTGTTTGTGTGCATTTTTTTCCAGGTGGATCTTCTTTCTCAGGTGAATATGTTACATTTTGACACCTGGAGCTTCTCAGTGTGTTTGTGTGTCTGCTGGATAGAAGTTGGCCCTGAGGTTTTAGTCCCCCCATCCCGACCCCTCTCCTCCAGCACAACCTCTCCAACCCCCCTTACTCTGCTAACTCAAACCAAAACATGATTCCTAATAAGCATCTTGTGGGCAACTTCATCCATGTGCTGATGTAACCTCCCTGTCTGCTTTTTTATTCTTTCTTTTTTTTTTTTTGCATCGACTCTGTGCAGCAACCCCCAAACCATTGAACATACAGTGCCTTGCATAAGTATTCATACCACATTGTTCATGTCGCAACAACAAATTTCAATGTTTTATTGGGATTTTCTGTGACAGACCAGCTACAAACTAGAAGACACTTATGCGGAAGCACAAATGATTTATGGTTTTATTTCATTGATATATTTTTTTCACAAGTTCAAATATGAACGTTTTGAATTTACCCTTTAATAAGATATTTAGTTTGTGATTTTTCCAGCAGCCTTGTAATGGATACAGGGAACTAGAGGAAGACGGCGCTCTGGTCAGATGACAAAATGCGACTTTGTGTTTGTGGAAGTAATAATGGATATCATAGTTTATTGATGGATTGTTTTAGTTTATTCATTAATGAGAGCCAAAGGAATGGCAAAAGAAGACCACAAGATGAAGGACGGTAATAAAAAGAAAAGTACAGCTAACAATAGTGTTGTTTTGTGGAGAATTTACTGGAACTTCTATAGAGAAATCTGTTTGGTTACGTAATCTGAGCCAAGAGTGGAGGGATTGTGATGTGATGCGCTTCACTTTCATAATTATGTTTTTTTTTTTTTTCCAGCCATTTTTTACATCCAGTCTGGCTGCTTCTGGTGCAGAATTATAATCCATGTCTCAGATCAATGATGTAAAAGTTAAATGTAAAAGCTTAAATGCTACATAATCATTCAGACTGCAGATGCTTTGAAAACAACTTGATGTGTATCAGATTTAGTTCCAAGTGGCTCGAGTGTTTTTGGGGTGAGAAGATTGGAATTGAGTCATGGTGACGTGACAAAGTAGAACACAGGTTGCATGTGGGGGAAAAGAAATTAGCATTACTGTCGCATTCAGCTGCTGTGTGAACGTAGCCTTAGAATCAAAATTTAGGTGATGGTGTGTATCAAAGATTTTTGTGATAAACTTGACTCAAAAAAAATGCATCAGCGTGTGGTTCTATATAGTATCATATTCAGACTTAGTGGTTCTGAATACAAACTCATTTTTTATGTTTTTATTAATTAAAAGAAAAGAGAAAAATGTATTTTTTTTCCCCAACAGTAACATTTATGGACCTCTTTGTGTTGGCCTGTCACTGAAAACCCCAATAAAAATAATGCATATCGGTGGTTATGTGAGAAAATCAGAAAAGGTTTCAGGGGTATGACTACTTTTGCAATTCACCGTAGCTCCCACATGTCTGGCTTGCTGCTAACAGGCTCTGACATTCTTTAGAAGCTTCCTGTGTGAAATGACAGTCTGCCTCCAGGGCGAAGTCTACCTGAGAGCAGAGTGCCATTTTTTTAAGTTGCTGTTGGCCTTCCCTTATGCTAATTAGCCTCATCATCCTCCCTTTCTTTAAGCTGAGGTAGAACAAACTCTTTTTTTTTTTTTTTCCTCCTTGAATGAGTCCTGTTCCTCAAATATACTTTGGGTTGGAGGACTTTACATATTATTAGGACAAGTGGTGGGCAGTAATGATATCCGTATTATGGTTCCATTGATATTTTTATCTAGTTTGTATTGTTGTTGCTGATTCTCATGTTTTATTATTTTAAGCACTTTCAAGTAGCGATGCACCGATCTGATATTGATGTCTATATCTATCCAGATATTGATAAAATTCCAGATCGGGTATTGGTGATGATGTCCCCAATCCCAAAGGGCAGATCTATTCTGTACTTTGTGCAAGTCAAGCTTTACCATTTATTTTATATTATATTTAGAATTTCTAACTGTACTTTCTGAAGTACTTGAAAGAAGGTTTGTTAGTTTATTTTTAACAGTTTCTTTCTCATTTACTTCATGTCGGCTGTTCTACTTCTTACCACACTGACTGAACAAATTAAAGATGATTTTCCATGTTTGAGCAGGCTTGTGATACTATGGGCATATTGAAGTGAGCTGTACTGATGCAGAGTTATCAAATAAATTTGTAATTCAGTACATTTATGTCTGTTAAAAAAAATTGTTTTAGGTCAATTTAGCAGCACCGTTGTTCTGTATCAGATCGGAATCGGCTGATATAAAACCTCAAATATCGGTATCGGTATCGGAAGCGGAACAAAGTGGGTCATTGCATCTGTACTTTCAAATATCCTGAAAATCGAAACACTAGGCCCCAGAACATCCCCAGAAAGTTAGGTGACATTAATTCCTGCTGTTTTGTGGGCCTGCTCTTTCACCCATGTCGGCCAAATACCCTTTGTTTTCATGTGGTCACTGGCAGCCTGACGTATTCGCCTCCTGTTGTTTCACTGCAAACCGTTTTTCAGGCGATTCGACTTGGTGTGTTAGGTCTAACCTACACAGAGCTGCTGGTTGAACGCTCGCTCAGAGACTGTGGTCTGAGGTCTGTCTGCAGCTGTTTGATTGATGTATTCTGACATAGCGGCGAGGAGCTGGGCGTCTTTGGATATCAGCTAAGAATGACCACTGATGGCTGACAGCAAAGAGTTAAAAACAATGGCAAATATTCTTCTATTCCAGATGTGCACAGGACACAAAATCCTGTGCACAAGTGTAATTATTTTATGATGACAATTGAAGTGGTAGACATTGTTTCACATTGATGCAACAAATGGTAAGCAAGTGATATTATTTAGAAAATTGATGGATAATTTCAAGTTGCAAAAAGAATAATATTAATAAACGGTATAAAAACAATAGGTCTTCGCAGCGCTTTGCTGCTCGGGCCTAAAAATTGGACCAACAGTATCAATATATCTTTTATTGCTCTTATAGATCTATAGATCTTATAGATAAAAGCATTTAACTAAAAATAATATATATATTTTATCAACTTCATGTTCTTATTTAAACTCAGGTCTAACATGCACAAACAATAAAAAAAAAAGTTGTATTTTTCGACGGATGCCCAGAGGTCTACGCTTCGAAAACATAATCATAACGCTATTCTATTTATTAAAAGTAATTAAGTCGATAATAAATAAATAGTAAATGATTCTGGGAGATGTGGATAAAAGCTCCCAGTATAAATGTGGAACTAAAATGGCTCCAAGTCGTCCCTCCAGTTTTTCTGTGGAGATTCATTCAAAATCAAAAGCTCCTTGCATTTTTTCACGCTAATTTGAGTTCAATGCAAAATTTTCTGCAAAATTAATGAAAAAAATTTGGTTTAAATGACCAACTCTCGCCTGCAGGTGGCAGTGTTTCTTACTTCTATGACCCTACTACCTCATTCCCATTTTATGTCCAGTTTTAGTCTGTGATCGGTACTGCAAATAAGAGAAATCTCGCTATTTAAGCTTTTTAAAGAATAAAAATGTTTGTCTCCAGTCTGTCTATTTTTGTCTCGTCTTTTTATGTAGATTTCGGAAGTAGCTTAATGAATAAACAATATAGTGAAATTTCTTGAAAATATTTCTAAAGCAGTGCCACAAAATCAGTGGTTTTGATTGCAAGAAAAAAAAAACAAATTGTTTGAAGGGGCTAATTAATGGAGGCTTAAATAAAGCAGCCACTGCTTCAACCTGTTTGTGTGTTCTGTGGTCCCCTGTCCACTGAGTGTATGCTGCCCTTGCTGCTGACTGCTCTTGTGCTTGTTTGCGTGCATCTTTTTTTGATTTCACTTTTTAACCTTCTTGTGCTTTTAAAGGTGCTCTGGCCCCTGGCCCTGGAAAAGGAAGGGGGGCCAAACGTAAACAGCAGCAGCAGGAGGGAACGGCTGCAGGAGCGACAAAGAGAACCAGGAGGTATGACATGTAAATAAAAACCCGGGGCAGTTTGAGTGAGAACGCGATGAAGCTTTGAACCGGATAAAAGCGTCTTCCTCGCCGTTTGTTCCTCACATTTGACCCTTTGTTACGCAGTGACCCGCTGTTCTCAGCCCAGAGGCTGCCCCCTCATGGTTACCCACTGGAACACCCATTCAACAAAGACGGCTATCGCTACATCCTGGCAGAGCCAGACCCTCATGCTCCGGACCCCGAGAAACTGGAGCTGGACTGCTGGGCTGGAAAACCCATTCCTGGTGATCTGTACCGGGCCTGTCTGTACGAGAGGGTGCTGCTGGCCTTACACGACAGAGGTACAACAATGCCACCAGACTTTCCAACGCTCAGATCTTTTCATGAATCTTAACCCAACGTTTCATCCGGTGTGTCTCAGCGCCTCAGCTGAAGATCTCAGATGACCGGCTGACGGTGACGGGGGAGAAGGGCTACTCCATGGTCCGGGCTTCACACGGCGTGAGGAAAGGAGCCTGGTACTTTGAGGTGACCGTGGATGACATGCCCCCAGAGACGGCAGCTAGACTGGGCTGGTCTCAACCACTTGGTCAGTATTCCCTCACACTACTGTAAACATTATACCATGGAATAGCCTGGTGAAAGCCAGCCTTTTGTCATATGCTTTGCTTCATACAAATGGTCTAGACCCGGGGTATTTAACTCCAAACCTCAAGGGCCAGTACCCCGCAGCTTTTAGACGTGTCAGCGGACATTAAAAAAATGTCTGAATTCTGTCATGAGTAAGCAGTCAAGTTCTCCAGAGTTCTGCTGCTTCCTGATTATTTCACTCAGGAGTCTTGTAACAAAGACACATTTAGAAATTAGAGGACACTGTTTGCTGCTCGGATTGATCCGTTGACTTTCTTATCAGAGAAATTGTACTCAGTGAATTTCTGGATGCAACACTGACTCCAGTGCTGCATCCAGTGCTGTAACAAGCAGAACTGCATAGAAAGACGATGGCCAGGCTGACCGTGTAGAGTATGGAGCATGTTCCTTTTGTCTGGAGATTCAGAAGAGATCGAAAACATGAACTCATTTCTCATGCTCAAATTTCAGGCAACCTTCAAGCTCCTCTGGGTTATGACAAGTTCAGTTATTCTTGGCGGAGTAAGAAGGGGACTCGCTTTCACCAGTCGATAGGGAAGCATTACTCCTCAAGCTACGGCCAGGGGGACACACTGGGCTTCTTCATAGAGCTGCCTGATGAAACGGAGACAGCAAAGGCTCTTCCAGACACATACAAGGACAAGGTAAGCACCTGATACATAAAACTCACCTCACAATGATTAGAGTCTCTGTTGTCGATTGGTTCATATCAGCTGCTTTGATTGGTGGTTGCTTTCATGACTCTCTCTCCAGGCGCTTATTAAATTCAAGAGCTACCTGTACTTTGAGGAGAAGGACTATGTGGACAAAGCGGAGAAAAGCCTGAAGTCAGTGAATCCCAGCAGGGTGAGGAGACTCCTTGGAGCAAATAAAGTTAGAGAAGTTGCTGGCATTGACTCTGGAATGTTGTATTTCAGATGTTGTTCTATAAAAATGGAGTTAACCAAGGAGTTGCCTTTGAGAACCTCTTTGAAGGCATCTACTTTCCTGCAATCTCCTTGTACAAGAGCTGCACGGTCAGTACAGGATCAGGACCCGAATTTCTGTCTTTAAACAACCAGATAAGTACATATGACTTTCTCTCCTTCACAGGTTTCTGTCAACTTTGGGCCTCAATTCAAATACCCACCTAAGGACATTAAATACCAACCGGTGAGAGCTTTTTACTTATGTACTCACTACTTCTTACCAATCTGATCTAACTAACTCCACAGCAGCTGATTGCTTATGTTGGAATGCATTTCCTTTCACTCTCTCAGATTAGTGACATGGGTTGGGGTGCAGTGATCGAGCACACGCTGGCGGACATGCTGTACCACGTTGAGACAGAGGTGGACGGACGCCGCAGCCCGCCATGGGAGGGATAAATGTAGACCAGTTCATAACCCATCCCACCATCATAAACAATGCTAAACAGAGCATAGGTAAATAATTTCCCCTCTTTAGATCCACGAGCTGCAACCACAGTAGTGATTATTAAGACCTGGTGGCATAAACCATCCCCTTCCCTGATGTGCCATCAGAATAAACTGATCGTTGGTGCTCTGGTTTCAGAGAACTCGCATCATCATAATGGAGCCTGATCTGCCATATGTTCCACTCAACAGTCGATCCTTTTCCAGGCCTTCTGAGAAGAGAGTCTGGTCCTTAATCCATAGCGTTTTCTGTGTTTTTGTTATTTACTGTTTTATACTTTGGATTAAAAAATAAATGTGTTCAATAAAAAAAAAAAATCTGTTTATTTGTGTGAACTGTCTTGATTTGAAGGATAATTCGGTGCAGTGTACTGAGAAGTTTGGCCAACACGAACAGAATGGCTTTGTTGACCGTCTCCGCCGACAGGCAGGCGACTGAAACTGTTCATTCTGAAACAGCGCCGAAAATTGATGTCACCTTTCCAAACTTTGATTGGAGAGCTTGTTGAAACTCTGCCGGAAAAATCCAGTTGAGTTTGTGAAAGCCCACACAGAGGAGTGAAGTTAAATAAAGAGCCATTACAATTTAGTGAAAGAACAAAGTAGCAGCTTAGCTGAAGGTTTCAGCCTTCTTCAATTCCCATTCTTCAAAACAACAGGTAAGAGAAGTTGTTGCTGCTTTTGTGTTGCAGAGGTTTTTTGATGAAGCCTGGCATTCAATCTGAAATCACGTGACTCGTGATGATTAGCCTCCGTTTCTAAAAATGATCCCGTGAGCCAGTTATATATAGGGGCGCGGCAAAGAAAGGCATGCCGGGCTATAAATAATTTCAACTTTTGTATGATGGCAAGGGAAAAAAATGTTTCTTTCTAAGAAAACAAAAACACTTCCTGTAATCATGAGTTTGCTTTGGAATGCGTGGCTTGCTTTGATTCACTCCGATCTGAGAATATGGCAGTAAGTTATGGCCATGAGAAAAAGAAAATGTAAATTTCAATAACCAACTGGGGTTTAAATTGCTTTAAGCAAGATTGAGCAGTCTTTTATCAGGCTGATAAAATTTACTTTCATCATGAGTTTGTTATTTCAAAGATGAAATCACTGGCTTTGATTTCCTTTAGTTTTTACTTTTTTCTGCTTATTTCCTATGATATTTGGTTGAACGTTAGCTGGAGATAAGCACCAGCATCTCCCAACCCCACGAGGGACCACCGTGTGAGAAAATGGATGGATGGATATTTAGTTGATGCTGAGCAACACTTTTGAAAGGCTTAGCAAAGGGGATGAAACTGACTCAAACTCTAATTAGCTGGTGTCTGAACTTTGTTACTCGAGCTTGGAAAAGCAGCCATGTTTACACTCAAATCATCTTGACTTCTCAAAACAAAACATTTTTCAGACTATGTTTTATGTCGGTATAGCTGACTTGTTTTGTTTCCTTTGGATGAGGAAAAAAATGAATGAACTGGTCTTCAGGGATGGTGAGAATATTTGTTGTTGCATTCTTTTTTCAGTCGAGTAAAACAAAGAAACAAAATAAAAAAAAAAGTTTATTTAAAGATGAGTATTTTATAAATGCTACACTGCTGCGGCTGTTCAAACAAACTGCTTTAGAGATGAAGAACATGGCTCAGGAGGGTCAGGGGTCAGGGGTTGGTCTTAGAGAGTTGAGTGGATCTCTCCATTGGGCAGGCAATGTTTACCATCATCTGCTGAATCGGAGTGGTGCTGTTGGAGGAAACGGATTATATGAAACTTTTGCCGTCACGATGCTCGTTCACACTTCCAAAAGACCGGACTTACTCTTTCATGTCTGCGGAACATGCGACGCAATAGGCCCTGCTTGGCTTTGGGGCTCTTGGGGGCCAAGGACCAGTCCAGGTCTGGAGGTCGAGATCCCATTGGACCAAAAACGTTCAGTTCTTCAAAGCATCCCGTATCTATGAGCTGGGAGCAAAAACGGATTAACGCTGGTCTAAGGCGTTCACAATCAGATGCTTATGTAATCTGTATAATCACTTCATTTTGCCAGCTCCTCGTAACGCTGCCCGTGTTGAATTTGGCGTAGAACTCGCCGTCCGACTGGTTCAGAACGACTCCCCTCAGTGAGGAGAACTCCTCGATATCCTGCACGTCATCGCAGTACACCAGTCTGGGCTAAAGGTGTCGAAAACAACATGCATGTATTTATTTAGTGGTGAGATTTTGATTCAAAATTGATCCATTAACTGTGTTCATGTATGTGTAAGGTTAACATGGGACTGTAAATAAAAACAGCCCTTTATTAACTTATGACTGCCAACAAGAAAAAGAAGCAATCAAAACTGTAACATGACTTTGACTTTATAGTCCAGTTTGGATGCATTTTTTTCTTTCTTTTTTTCCCTTCTCACATAAAAGTAACGGAAAAGGAACGGAAAGCCCATGTTTGACCTTTACTTTTGCATTTTGCACATAACTCTGTGGCACATCTTTAGAAAAAAGTAAACCTTCCGGTGTCTCATAAATGAGATATTGACAGACTTGGAAAAACCTTAAGAGGATCTTATATTGCAGCAGAAAGACGTTCAGTATTCAAGATGCTGCATGAACTGACTTCCACATTACTGTGAGAGAACGCAAAAACTATTGCGATGGAGTGCAAACCTTTTGTTAGGTATCGCCAAGGCAATAAATTCCCCTCATGTCCCGTGGGGGCCACCGTATAAAAAAACACAGAAGTGTGAAAAAATGCAAAAAGGAAATCAGAAAGAGAGTGAATACTTTTTCACACCACTGTAGAGTTATGAAAATCAACACTGGGCTCACGTCTGGTTTGAAAGACGGCTCCACCAGTCCTGCTTCCAGCATCCGGAAGTTGATCTGTTGGAAGAAAGGGTGAGACTTCACTTCTTTCCCTCCTGAGCCTTGGCAGCCCAGTCTGTGTTTTGGATCCCTGTTCAGCAACTGGAGACAAAGACAAGTCGCCTATAGTTTGGACAATAGTCTTGAGCCCGTCGTGATGACAGCAGGAAAAGCTCTACATCTCTAAGGTTGGATTATCTATGTTTGATGAGCGTTGGGCAGTGAAACTCACGGCGTTGCAGATGTCGACGGCGTCCTTGCTGAACTTCTCATTGTATTCCACAGTTTGTGACTTGATCCTTTTCTCCATTTCCGAGGTTTTGGGGCGCTCACCTTTGTCCCTGAAGGGAGACTTGCCCGCAATCATTTCATAAATCAGGCACCCGAGGCCCCACCAGTCGGGGCTCGTGTTGTATTTCTCTTTGTCGATCACTTCAGGAGCTGTAAGTAGAGAAAAGTTATGAAGGGTAATATCTTCTACACAGCATTAAACAGAATATCATAAAGAGAGGGAACAACCAAAAATGATTTTATTTTTTCTGGACTCTTCATCAACACATCAATTTCTACCTTGGTGAATTTGTATTTCTTTACTCTTTTCAGTGTTCTCACCATTGTTGACCATGAAATAACATTGATCAAGTGGCTCATTTAAATAAACCTTAACACTCGTGAGTAGCACCGAAAATGAACCGTCATTGAAAATTATGGCAGTGGCCAATGTTGGCAGTTTGCCCATGTTGGTATATTTGGTGTTTTTTTTGTGTGTGTGTTTTTTTTTTTTTTGATGGTGTACAGCTAGGCTGTGCTCATGTGTCCCTAGCTGTCTTTGCATGATGCTCAGGAGGAGCGCAGCAAATGTCACGGGCAGACAGAAGGATGGAGGGACGTTCCATCAGACCAAGGATGCCGGAAATTATTTAATTTTATACTTCTAAACTTCTTCAGTTGTACATTTATACAGATTTCAAAGAGAAAGCTATAACATCTGGCCCTATTCATGAAGTACTTTTCATTGACTATTCATGAGCATGTAGAGGGAAGAACATGTGGTGGAGCCTTGTAAACAAATCATTGAGTGAACCTGTAATCTATAATGGTCACTGCTTTCTGGTGTGCCTGCACATAGTTTTCTAACTCTGGATTCATTTTCAGTCTTGAAAGTTGACGTTCACAGACACTAGAGCCAGAGTTATTTGGCTTGCAGCAATTATCCCCACAAAGTAATGACTCAATGGGCTGATTGCAGATGCGCACCACACTTTAAGAGCAACATTAATGAATTAAACGAGACTTTTCAGTAGGAATAATACATACCCATATAGTATAATGTGCCGACCCTGCCGTGCACCAGATCCCCGTCCTCCATCTTCACTGCCAAGCCCAGGTCAGAGATGCGGATGTGTCCTTATTGGCACAGAAACAAAGAGAAATCCACTCAACGGGTTTGATACTATTTTCAGTTTTTCTGCACTGACGCACTTTCCCTTTCCTCATTCTTCAGAACCTGCAGAACCCGTTCCTGGAGCTCATTTTACAACTAATCATCATCTCACTTGCTCTGTTTTTAACTGAAGTGATAAAAAAAACACACACTCACACACACTTACACACACACAGTGATACCTCACCTGTTTCCCACAATGTTTAATTTCCTCTTTAAACTTTGTTTGAAGGCTTGTCAAAATACCATCAAAACCATTTCCTTATTGAGTCCTTGAGGTTTCATGTGAAGAATTCATCAAGTCTGACAGAACTACTACTGATTTAAGTCGTTGTTATTAGCAGTTAAAAATACCTGCTAATAACAGCACGGTGCTGGTTGGAATGTGACTTGTTAAGTTATTTTAGTCGACTTCAATCTAATCTCTGCACCCTCATGAGAAAAACAAACAAACGCTTGGTGTGGCCAGACATACCGTTGTCATCCAGGAGGATGTTTTCAGGTTTGAGGTCTCTGGAACATATAATCACAGCGTCTGAAGCAGATCATGCCGCGGTGACGTGCTCAGATCCACGTGGAAACGCACTCACCTGTAAACTATCGACTTCTGGTGGAGGTGAATTAAACCACAGCAGACTTCTGCGGCATAGAAATAAACTCTATCCATGGCTAAGCCGGGCTTTCCCATATTGTGAATGTGAAACCTCAGGTCGCCACCACTCATCATGGTTAAAACCATGCAGAGACTGTGTTTGGTCTCATAAGCATATGCAAGATTGACCTGCAGAGGAAACAGGAGGGGTATGAGAGAGAAGTTGAATGTGCATACATGTTGGCAAGGAGTGTAGAATGTGTTATTATGGTAAAGACAGTTTTAATGTACAAGTCTTAACAGTATATGTTCCCCAGACTCATTCTGACTCCCAGTTCAGATCCAGGAAGAAATTATGATAATGATTCAACATTTTCATCAATTAAAATGTCTGAAGTTGCACAGCACAATATGAACTCTATGTACTTTTTCATATTTTAGGGCAGGCATAAGCAAAAGTTTTGTCAAGAGGGTCAGGATTGTTCAGTTTAAAGCACTTTTGGGTCTCGAAAAACTGAGTTTCCTTTTATGTTTGTGGTTCTGTTTACTGTTAAATTAAGATATATGAAGAAAGTATAGATGACTTCCATCGCACCTAAAACAGAACTTGTTTTTAGAAGATTGTATTTGCCTGAAAATGTCGGCCTACATCATAGAGACAGCACCTGTATGTAGACCAGATTTACTTCATTCTGCAATCAAAATTAAAGTGAGGAAGTTGGTAACAACCCTTGTTATAAAAACAAGGCTGGCAGCAGAGCTGCGTTCTATTAATGCCTGCTTCTAGAACTCAGGCAGCAATGAAGCGTTCTACCAGTTCGTTAAGTGTGTATCAAAAATACATCAATCATCCCCTATGCTACTTGGGATAGTTTCCTGTTGCTTGAATTTAAATGCTCATGATTTTATTCTTTTACTGAGCTTCCACATGCAGTTTTTCAGTTTCAAGAATAAAGTAATTTCTCCCTCTGTTGATGCATTTTTGTAAATTAAATTTATGCATTTATGTCTATATATTTTATCTTTATCTTTGTTCTGTATTGTTGTCGATGGGTCTCAGTGTGTGGGTGTCTGGTTGTTTGTAATATGTCACAATGTCTCACAAGCTGTGTTTCTTTCCCAAACATGTGCAAAACTTTGTCAATATTTCACCAATGTCATAAAAACACAATTTTGCGTTTCCACCAAATAAGAAGTGCAATTAAAATCGCACATGAATGAGTTTGAGCTATAAGTAATTAAAAAAAACATGATGCACAGTGATCCTCCAACTACTTCCTGTCGTCTTCGGCTTGATGGTTTGTGCAGTGGAGAAAATTATTTATTGATCATTGTAAATTGTTTGATGCAAAAATATTTTATAAAGCATATGTATTTTCAATATGTCAAATTGCACAATTATATGAACAATGGAATGGCCGTTATTTACAAAGGCTAGTGTGTCTCTTTTATCTTTGATTGTATTAGAATTGCTGGGTTTACACGTGTAGTTGTGTGCATGTGTGAGGGTGTGTGTGCATGTGTGAGGGTGTGTGTGGGCGTGTCTTTCTTTATAGCAGTCAACAGAAAACCAGAGTCAGAGCATGGTTGCAATCTCACCACGAATCGACTGTCCACCTCTTCCAGTAGCTCCTTTTCATTGAGTGCCATGTGTTCTCCTTGCCATTTCTTTACGTGAGTCTTTTCTAGCTTTTTGCAGGCATACATCATTCCTGTGGCTCGTACCTGACAAGCCCAAACCTGCAGGTTGAAATGGAGAGATTTATGTGGTGGAAATAACAGATGATCAGAAACTAGCAGGAAAGGCAAATCTGTCCAAAAGTGACTGTGACATGTGAAGTTAGAATGTCCCCTTTGAGACGTGTATGGTAGTGTAGGGATCAAGCCTTACCTCTCCAAAGCCTCCTTTCCCCAGTAGCCTGTACTCTCTGAAATCGTGTTTGGTGATTGGCCGCCTTAAAAAGATAAAACAAGAGAACAAAAATATTTGTGATTTTGTTTCTTATCTTCTTATTTCAGCAGTTTGTGGCATTAAGCCGATGATTAAACCACCCACTCCACAAACAAACAAACAAATAACTAGGGGTGTAATGATTGTAATTGGTTGGTGCCCTGATGGTGGGTTGTCAAGTTTTTCACATTAGGAAAGAATCAGTGACCACCACCAGATTTAAGCTGATACTGATTTTTTTTGGACTGAAACGTCACTCAGCACAGTGAGAATGTAAGTCAGCAACAATAGGGTGGCAAATGGGCATATATGCAGACGTGACCTGGTGGTCAGGTCTGTCAGTCAAACCTCTTTCATGACAGACTAAAAGGGGCCAATGGCTGATTTTCAGACCTTTGTGGAGTTTTAAATTTCAAATTGTCAAAGGACAGTGCACATTAGTCAACATTGTTCTGCATAATGTGCCCAAGTTAGATAAAATAAGTGCTATGGGTTCTTACGTGCACTCTGCTGCTGCTTACATAACCATATTACATAAGACTGGCAACAGTCATATGTAAATAAAATGAAACTGATTGCAGGTTTTGGTCGGGTCCTGAAACTGGTAAACAGACCTGGGTGGTGCACAGAGGGGAAAATGACTGAACTACAACATAAGCTAATTTTCATTGGTTGTCCCTCTGGCAGCTGTTAAAACCAACCTAAAAATCAACAAAGTTAAAGTCACACAACATTTATATTAATACAATGAAATTACAAGAAACAATATGTTTCATAAACAAAGAAAAACAGATCCATTTTTGATCCACTGGGTTTTAATGGAGACATTGGTGACTTAATAACGTAAACCAAGCCTTTAATTAGCTGTTAAAGGAGTTAAGCGTGGGCACTCACTGATAGTGACTGGAATACTGTTCCAGATGTTATCACCACTAACTGACAGAACTGTCTGCCCAAACCTAGTGTGTCTAAAGGGTAACCACAGACTGCCTTAACAGATTTCAAGATCGGTTTCATGTGTAAATGTCAGCTAAGTTCTGATCTCCGTTATCTGGAAATTAAGGAAATCTGGGCCGATTTCTTGTTTCAATTGTTTCATGAATGTCACTTCCTCCTTCAGGTACTGATATGCATCACAACACGTGCACTGACCTCTCCAGTTGCTTCCACTGTAGAAAGCGGTCAAAGTGCATACTGAACTGGTACTGTGTGAAGGGCTCTTGACTGAGGTACTCGTGCAGGAATCTAAAAGAAGAGTTTTGAGTGTTTCAGGGGTAAAATACATGCATGCCGAACACAGCGCTTGGTAAAATTATTGCATTATTTATTTTTTCCTTTTTTGCAGTTCGTCACATTACAGACGCAAACATTTTTTATTGTTCTTGTGCAACATTCTAATGTTCTAAGACAGACAATCATCAAAATGACAAGAAATAAAGGCTTGAAATATAACTTCTCAAATGAGTGTCAAAAAAATGTTTTTTTTTCACAATGTTTTAATTAATTTAAGATATATTTTTACATCATGCTATCCTAACATCTACGAATAACTCAAATAAATATATTGAAATTTGTGGTTATACTGTCATAAACGGAGGAGTAGAATAGAGGGTGTGATTACTCATGTGAAGATCATGTATAACCAGACAGACACGTGAACTCACTCTTTGCATTCATGAAAGACGTCTTCACAGGGATCCAGCTCCAAACTACTGATGCAGCTTTGTTCATGCTTTGCTAAAGAAGGCACACACTGGTTGGCCTGTAGAACACAGAGAAAGTTATGAGAAGAAAGAAAAACTGCTGCTATTTAAAAGGTGAACACAGAGCTGATTTATTTGTATGTATATATTTCAGACCTGTCTTCTGATGAATGTGTGGATGATATAAAACCCAAAGCTTTTCCTTTCCTCATCTGTCTTTGTTTCAAAGGCTTCCTAAAGGAAACAAAGAGAAAGGACGGTGAGAAATATAAACGTTGCCTCATTTGCTCAGCAAATGTACAAAAAAAAACAAAAAAAAACAACTTATTTTTTCTTGTCATTCATAATCTTTTTATCTGAAATGAAATGTGATTTAGCATGTCAACTGTTGATGGTGAGTTGACAAGTTTGAATGACTTAAAAAATTTTGAGCTACAACCTACATTGAAAACGAGTCTTTGACATGATTCAAAAGTACTGAGTCATTTGTAGATGGAGACAGTGAAGTGGTTTATCTGTGGGAAAATAGCGTAATGCATTGAGCCTGAAAACAAATCCAGAAGCTAAATAAAATTATTTGAATTTCAATTAAAAATGAAAATAAGTATTCCATGGTTTGACAAATTTAAGGTGTTAGATTCTCGTTAGAAAGTGTAGGGTAAAACTTATTGAACTAAAAATGCAAATGATTGTCAATTCCAGAGGTTACACTGGTGTGCCTGAAGTTCTTACAGATCTGAACTGAAAATGATGGAATTGTAGAAAACATTTGAATAAAAGGGAAAGGAGTCCCCAAACTGCTGAACAGCTGAAAATATTTCTGTTAAACCTTTCAAGCAGCGGGCTTCTCAAATTTTCTTTCATGGGCAGAACTGCTGCTCACACAAATGCAGTCTGAAATGGAATTATTTAGAAAAATGGAACAGAGCCATTGCTTGGCAGAAACCAAAGTAATTGACCTCATATCAACTGTGAATCATTCAGCTGGAAGTAGATTTGGGAATGCTTTGCAGAGAGCAGACCTGGCCAGTTCACTTTCAAAGAACTGCATCAAACGGGGTATCCTGGAAAATGTGAGACTGTCTGTCACAAGAAATTTAAGCTGAAACAGAACTATTACATGAAAAAATTAGAAACCCAAAATATAGTAGCACATCCAACACAAACTGGCCAAGATCTTGATCTTGACTGAGAAGCATTTGAGTGACTGATTTTTGGTGTTAAACAAAATTATTTTATCATCCCAGAGATAAGAAAATATTCCACATGAATATGTGAATATTTCATGATAAATAATTGAAGATTTTTTGTGGAATCCTAATTTTTTCACCACATGACTGCATGGCTTTTTACCACCTTTTGATTATGTGTACTGATGATTGGATTTAGATGAAACATCTTCAAATTCTGCTCACATTGAGCAGAAGATAGACATATGATGAATTTGAACACTCCTGGGATGATTGCCAAATTTTTGAAATTTTTTTTTTTTTTCCTTTTTAATGATTGTTTTTATTGCAAACAATAGAAGTGGATTGTTTGGAAGTGGCCTTGTAACCCATCTCAGACTGAAGGGCGGTTACGGTTTCTTCTCAAAGGCCATTGCTGATGTCTGACTCAGTTGGTCTTTTATTAACACACACCTGGATGATGCAAAACAGCACAAAGCCAACAATCAATATTCCTAGAAGCAGCAACAGTGACTATGATGAAAGAATCAAGTGAATTTTCTCAATGAAATATCGTGTGAGCAGTAAAGATTGATCTCTACTTTGGTTTTTCTTTTGATTATGAAATAATTAGATATGTATTGTTTTATACAGCTCAGATTGACTTTAGACCATTATTTTAGAACCTGATGAAGACAGGATCATTAGTTTTATATCTGCATGTATAAAAATTGGATTTATAGGAGGGTATACTTTCCTAGAACTTGAAGCTTTTCTGTTGTAATGCCCTTGATTGGAAACTTTCTCTCATTCCATGCTAAATCAGTACTATTTACCAGAGGAAAGAGGAGCATTTCTGAATCTAGGATGAGATCACAATTAGTTTGCACTTTTTTTTAGCATACCAAAGCATCCAGGAGCAACATGTAGTTGTGCAATTCTGGCCGAGTCAGACAGTAGAGATGAAAGAGCTTCTTGCCAATAGGCTGATAGACACATAAATCGTAGTAGTCTCGTTCTGACAGGGAGAAAAATAGAACACGATGTGATGAACAAAACTAGCAGCAACTTATTGACTATTCATTCCAACTTTGATGGCCAGCCTTCACCTATAGTTGTTCCTATAACTATACATATAATGGCAACATTTTTAATAGGTTGATAAGTTTTTTAAAATAATATGAATTCTTAGAAAAGTTTAAGGATGACAAAAGCCATTCTTTCTGTCAAGGTTCGTGATTAAGTAAATCCATTCGTTATAAAACAATTGTATTGTATTGTACACACTGATGGTCTTTGCTAGCTCCCTGCACTCGCTGATGTGGGGAAAGCGCAGCAACTCTTTCCATCTCCAGCTCCTGCCTTTGCTTCCTCCACCTGCAGACCATCAGCAGAAGAGAAAATGAAACATACAACTTACTGCTGACGAGTCATAAACACACACACACACACACACACACACACACACACACACACACACACACACACACACACACACACCCACACACCCCACACACACACACACACACACACACACACACACACACACACACACACACACACACACACACACACACACACACACACACACCTCCCTCGACCATCAAGTTTTAAACAATAGCATGCTCCTCCACAGTGAATGAACTATTATTAGCTCCAGGAACAGGTTAGTGGAGCCTGTGTGACCACATTACAAACTCTGAGGCTGTCAGTCACTCAGAGGAGGAATTTTGGTTCCTCAAGATGCATCTGTTTATCAACTCAGAATTGTCACCACTCTGCCAGTGTGTGGGTCTTGTATTTATTTGGATTTTTATGTACAGATGTTGAAAAGGAGGCACCTCTGAAGGAAATAACCTGTCACTGCACGGGTGGTTCTCATCAGCTTTCCAAAACATTGCTTCAGGGAAGCAGGGATATCCTGATATTACTTCTGGTTTGTCATAAAGGGACACAAATTCTCTAAAAAGAACTTGCATTTTTTTTTTAAACATATACTCAAATACACATGTATCTGTTCTCAATGAAGAAGAATATATTTTTTTTCACTTCTTTTGCATCCATTTTTAGACATACAACTGTAGGACAAACTTTAAATCCTTCCTACCTTCTCTTGCTCTAACAAGAGCGCTGTTTTGCACCAGGTTATCAATGTCCATATTGGAAAGTTTGACTTAGAATATGTCCTTGGATAACTTGTCCAGACAGGTGGGACACATCAGAGCTTTGCGTCCCAGCTGCAGAGGATTCAGAAACCTTGACGACTGGAACTGAGCAGAGACAAATGAGGCGTCCAGTCTAACCTGTTACTCAATAATAAATGGAAACACTTGTTTTGTTACAGTGTGCTCACCGCTCAGGAACACTCCCTCATCACAGAGGAGGGACCAGTCACCGGTGAGAGTGAATGGCAAAGAAGAGCAGAAGGAATTCAAATGAGAAGAAGAAAAAAAAAACAAAAACAGACTAATATGTGCTGGAAATCCCAAACTCTTCTATAATTCACATTAATTCTAGAAGTGAAACTCAATAAATTTGTTGAAAAAAAAAAAAAAAAAATTCATATAAATGTCTATATGAACTGTATAAAATGTTCAAATAGAACATGATAACATTCAAACAAATCAGTAAACTGTGGACAGAGTTGCACACTAAATGGGAAAACAAATGATCAATTTGCTATTCAAAAACTGCCTCCAAGCTGAAAGCTTTTCTCCATTGATCAAAAATACTTTGCATTTTCATTCATCAGCTATTTTATTAGGTTCACATTACGAGCGTTGATACAATAAACAGTCTCTTGTCTTCAGATCTGCTTTGATGCAACAGGGTGCTGGACATGTTCCCTCCGAGATTCCATGTTAACATTACAGCATCACCCAGTTGCTGCAGCTCTTTACAAATAAATGATATGAGTGTCTCGTTATACCACATCCCAAACTGGACGGACTACAGTCAACTCATTTTCATGCACAAGAAATCAGTTTAAGATTTGTTTCTTGGTGCATTTCTTCAAAGTCATCATTTTGAGAGAATTCATTCCCCTTCAGAAGACGGTACAAAGCGGATAGACAGCATCAATATTCCGGAAGGCTGTGACGTTGAACTTTTTCATCTTTCTCCAAAGTGTGCCTCGCCCCTCTAGTTTCCTCTTCAAAGTTCAAATTGTTGACTCTTCAGAGATGTAACTTCATCTTGAACCAGTCTATTTATTATCCTCTGATCTCTGACAATGGTCATGACAATGTTTGAGAGTCAGATCTAATTGCCTAATTGCCTTTTTTTTTTCTCTCTCTCTGGGAGTGTTTCTGTAAACCTGAATGATGGTGGTGTGTGAACATTGCAGATCAGCAGTCTGAAATAATCAGACCAGACAGTCTGGCAGTTTGATCCCACATAGTACATAACATAACATCATTATTTTGAGGTAATTCATTTTAGCTCATAAAGAGAGGTAGATCCCGGAGCATCCCGGAGACACCCTGCGCCGAGAATCAGCTCCTACAGCGCCCTCTTGTGTACAGCTATAAAGGTGCTCCAGTACAGAGACGAGCGCTTTCTGAGTAGAAGAAAAGGGAAATTTCTATGACTGTTGAATGATTCATACACCAAGAAGTGGAAGACCGCCTATTTAAAGTACCTTAAAAAAATAAATAAATAAAATTACCTTTTTTAAAGACACCTCTAAAAAAAGCAAATGATTGATTTCTCAATCACTAAAAACTTTTTTAAAAAAAGTTTTTTAATATACAATAATAAATACACTATTACTTTAGCAGCAGTAGTAGGAATGATTGTTGCTTATTTTGTTTCAAACATTTAAACTTTAACTTCATTTTTTTGTAAACACCCTGAAAATGTGGTATGCTACCTTTCTGTTTTCTTGCACCAGCCCATGTCTGTCATGCACTCATCAAAGGTTTTCCAACGATTTAAGAAAAGTAGCGCTATGCATCAAGTTTCATTGATTTTGTGAACAAGAAAACAGATTCTGGAGTCTAAAACAGTGAGTGAACTCCGCCCTCTGGTGGACACATCGCATCAGTACAGCTTATCATGAACCGTGTGGTGTGTGTGTTTAATCTATGGAATAAAGCTTAAATTCCTTTCTATATTCACAGGATGCAAGACAAATTTACTTAAGTCGTTACTGCAGAAGAGCCAACATGTCTCAAATGTCTCCTGATGCACCTTGTAATATTCTTGCTGCAGCGATTCCACCTTCTCCTCACAAATGAACAGGTTGTGTGGAATTCATCCAATATTAGAAAGTGTCTCCTTTAACAGCATGGATGCCACACAAACTGATTCTAGTGTACAAAAACATTCCTTGAGAGAAATAAGCTTTACATCAGTTTCTGTTTTATTTGTCTGACAAACAGCTGCAAGAAAAAAATCTGCTGATGGTTTCATTAAATCATGACTTTCAGTTTTTAAGACCATCATGCGGAAGAGTTCATTGGCATTAAAAAAGGAGGAACTCCAGTCCCGTGATGAAGTGAAGATACCCGACCAACGTCTTCAGCAGAAACAGCTTTAGGCTGAGGTTGAGGTTTATTTTTCATCCTGTCTCGGTTTGTTTGCATTCACGCCTGCTACATCCAGGAACACCACAGCAAATTAGCATCAAAAGTGTAATTATTCCAGTAACTCAGTTTAAATAACATAGTAAATAACAGGAGTGATATACATTATTATACTGTACATAATAATGTCTAATATATACCTTATTTCACTCAGTGATAATTTTTAGGTTCTTTTTTTTAATGAATGCAAATGAACTAAATAGATTTCAAAAGAGTTTTAACCTCAACTATGTGAAATGAAAACATGTTAAAGCCATTTAATTTATTTGATTAAAGTCAATACGGCAACTACACAATGCACTCAAAAGTTTCTTAGACTGAAAAGAGTGATAAAGTGATAGCACACCTTTACATGTTTTTTCAATTAAATACAATGTTACACTTCGCAGTGAACTTCATCAGAGATTTACCAGCAGTAATTTGTGTTTTGGAGGACACCTTTAGAGATTTGTTTTTTTTTTTCTTCCATTTTTGGAAACTTCCTGATTTCTCCAAATGACATATCAGCAGTTAGGAAGGAAAGTGTGAGGGAAACGTCTCAAGTTCCATTTTTGAACATGCAAAAGAACACAATTACTGCTTTTGACAGCTGAATTCATTTGAGGACAGATTTCACAGAGCAGTCAGATGAGCAGCTGTGGTGGCTGCCTGGTCTCAGAGATTATGCCCTTTTAGTTTAAAAAAAAAACAAACAAAAAAGGATGTTATTCGATCATGTGAATAATAAAACGGAGAGAGTCTCTTCATTCAGATCCATTGAAACCAGGACTAAAGAAATTATGGCAGTGAATGTCAAATAGTTCCAGTACATTAAAAAAAATATTTTATTTCCTGGGGATAAAGAGTCTGTCATGTTTCTTCTTTATAAAAAAATTTTTTTCACAGGAAATATGATTACCAAGCTCTTGTCTTTGAATAGAGTAATAAACCAAACGCATGAAATCAGGCGAACCATAAGTCTTTTTGTTGGAACTCAAAAACATTGCCTAAGGCAATGCACAGATGTAATGATTTTACATAAAGTACAAATATTTAGCTGAGGCCGTACAGATCGAAGGTCCTGCTTGTACCTTGGTTGAATAAACCCCTGGACTGGTTGACTTCATGCTCTTTCATCCTTGTTGGACGGTAAGTCACTTCCCAACAATGCCAGTATCGGGGCTTGTTTTCCCTATTAGATTAGGACAGTATTCACCATTGTCTGGCTTGTCCTAATGGCATGAGTATTCCAGAGTACCTCTCTCTGGATTTACTGTATCCGTTTTGGTCATTATGTCCTCTCATATTTCGGATGTTCCCTGCAGAGTGCAGGTTTTTACAGTGAGATGTGATAAAAAACAAAACATGTCCATTAAAGCCTACTGGAACAGCTGAACATTATATGAGGTTAATCAGAGATGCTTTAAGCCAGTACTGACTCCTACTTAACACTTTTGAATTTTGTTGATGATTGTAAATACACCCCAGTTACCTGGAGAACCAGATCTTTTGAGATTTTATCTTCAATTTGCTTTTTAATTGTGTTGAACTGATCATAAGTTACCTTAAAGGTGATAAAAATTCTGATGCAATTGTTCTCATTTTTTTTACATAACAAACACAAAACATTTTACAGTAGTGTGCACATCTGTGAGCCACAGGTTGTAATAGTTCAATGGAGCTATTCCAAATCCAGGAGGGAGACAGTTTTCACCAATATTTCCTGCACCTTTTTTTCTTTATGTGCCTTCATCTACATACACGGTGTATTCAAAGCATTAACAGACAGGTGATACTTTTAAAATTCCTTTGTAAAAGGTAAATGGCAAGTTCACTCAGTGATCTAGTGGATTGGACATCATGTGACTTACTGTGAGCCACATACGCTTTTGCTTTCTGTGTGTGGCGTTAAGCTGACAGACAGAAAAAAAAAAAAAATAATATAATCACCTGTTTCTCTAAATTTTTCCTCTGGACAAATTGCACCATTTGCCAACATTCAGAGCAATCATCAAATAGGATGAAATATTTCATAAAGCATATGGGAGCCAAAGTTTGTTAAAGTTTAAATCGTGGCTCCTATAAAGTAAAATGAAATTATGGGCTGCTATAAAGAGAAATTCGTTTTGTTCGCTCTTGTTTCCAGAACTGACAGAAACCAAACTATAGATTTATTAGCAGAGAGATTATATATTTTACATATCCAAACATCAGCATCTCAGCTGTAAGCCACATTTTATAGAATCCAGTGATGTCGATGGCCTCTCTATTCACCAACCGGACCCAGAAAAGATTTTGCGTCTTTATTATTTGCTATATTAAAGACACATCATATCATAATTTATCGAATAAGACTGTCTGGCATTTACATGTAAGTTTTGGCTTTATTCTTAGTACTAGAAAAGAAAAGGCCTCCCAGTAACTGTGGGTTACCCCCCCCAGCTCCTCTGTTCCCACCAACTTGCAACACAAAGTTACACCCTCGCCAACGAGTAAAATACGTGTTTCGGTGCCGTGTCTACAGTTGGGACCACCAAATTAGAATCGGAATATTCTTTGTCAAAAAGGCTTTGTGGAAAGCTGCAGCTTGTTTTTGAAAGGAAAAAGGAAGTGCTCAAGAGAGGTAAGATGTAAGTGAACAGCAATTTGCAATTATACTATCAA
The DNA here is from genome assembly GCA_911649635.1 of Poeciliopsis gracilis. NCBI lineage: Eukaryota > Metazoa > Chordata > Actinopteri > Cyprinodontiformes > Poeciliidae > Poeciliopsis > Poeciliopsis gracilis. Next base: position 362,840 of record CAJVRI010001146.1, read on the forward strand.
AGTTAGAGGAGATGTGGTTAACTTCCTCTGACGTAGTTCCAGAACCATTGGATGATGGATCTGCCATCTGAGAGACTGAACAAAACAGGAAGATGGGCCTCCTCCTTGAAAACAGATCGAAGTTCAATCAAAGCTGTTTCCGAGGATCAGCAGGCGACCCAAGCTTTGAACATTTTACTTTCCATTTGGACATGCTGAAGACCTTACGAATGAAAGGTCTTCAGCTAAATGTTTGCAGCGAGAATAAGAATTAACAGAAGATTCTGTTCCCTGTCTGAATTCAGCACCAGCATATTGGCACTCTGTTGGGCTCAGGTCCTGAAATAACTACTAACGTTCATTTTATGCTTGGATTGAAGTTATTTTGAGTTGCAAGTAATGGATGATTGTAAACAGTTAGTTTGAATAAAATTTGCTCATTCAACTTAAGTGACTCAACTTGATTGCTTCAACTCAGTTAAAGTGTCAAATTCAAAAATACGTAATAAAAGCTATTGGCAAAATGTCAGTTTAAAGTATCTTTAGCAACTATATTGAATGAAAAATGATTAGTTAACAGAAACTTTTAAAAAGTTGCCCCGACTTACGTTTTTACATTACGCAAATTCCAAGTTTATCAAGTTCACATAATATAAAAATTTAACATTTTTATAATGTAAATGTTAAATTTTTATTCAGATTTTAAATTTTTTTTTTTTACTTTAAAATGGTCATTCTTTCATTATAAATTATGTTGGTGACACAAAGTTCTGAGAACATTATTTTACTCAATTTTACAAATTTCCACCGAAACACAAAAAGAACAATTCATTCACAGCTTTCAAAAATGCATGCTTTCAAATATCTTCAAATTTTTCTGAAGAAAACAAAAAAAACCCCAAAATATTTGTATTCACTCATAACTACTGAAAAGAAAAAAAAAGTCTTACATTTTTCACAAAACTTGTTACAAACATTATTATCCCTTCAAACATTGTTTAAGAAAAGTTTACATTTAATGAAAAACATGCTGGTCTGCTCTATACCAGTGTTGATGTTTAGCCAGATTACAATCTGCTATGATTATGAGTACAACATAAGCAACTAAATGTTTTATATATTTGTAGAGAACCCTGAACTGATAGATAGCAGTTTGCAACAAGTCAGTGAACTGTGACAGCACTAGGATAAATCAGCAGCAGCAGAACTTCAGCCTGTAGGGGAATGGAAGAACCTTCATCTAATGGGCAGAGAGTGAGCTGAAATGTGAACAGGCAAAGCTTAAATGTCATCTAAATCTGCTCAAACGGGTGATGGCTGCGGGCTAAAACTTCTATGTGATACTATCGACTCCATCAATAAATCTCTTTGATCTTCCGCTGGGTCTTCTGGACTTATTGACATTTTTGTGGCTGGAACCCACAAAGTGCAACTCAGACGTCATTCCTTCTGCAGATTTTCAAGCGATCTTCAGCAGCCGTGATGTTTGTGGATTATGTGTGGTTAACTGCTGACTGTCTCAAAGTGGAAATGACATGAAATATCACATCCTCTTTCAAAGAACCTTGGACTTCGCTGTTGGGATTTTGGGTTGCAGGATCATCAAAATTGCTTTAGAAAAATTGTGCATTTGTAGTCATGTGCTTGCTTTTAGCTGCAGCACTGTTCAAATGAGAAACATTATTGTTAAATGAGTGCATAGGTCCAAAGAGCCCAAAGGAAGGGACTTTAGTCAACCTAATCCTAAACAATTATTAAATTATAATCACATTTATCCTGTCTGCTTAGCCTGTTGCTATTGCAACCTTACCTAAATCTACAAGTTAAAACAAGGAAGACGTCCAGAGTCCAGATGATAAAACAGAGACGTTCAAATCCCTGTGAAATTATTAGGTTGATTTAGTGCATCAACAGTTTACTGCTTATTTACCACTTTGCCCTAATCTGTCACTTTCAATACAAAGTATGAGGGACTGCATGGCATTGCAGTTGTTAACAATACTGCCTTGCATGAAGCTTGCAGCTTCTCCCTGTGCATGTAAAACAACTTAGCAAGGACAACCAGGAATTGATATGTTGCTCAGAAGTCTGTTTTCTGTGGACAGTTTGTGATGCAGAAATGGTAGAAATGTCCTCTAACAAGTGATCCACTCCCATGTTCGCGGTCACAGGTAGGGGGCATTTTACGGAATATCTCGGCAGAGTTCGGGGGCGTTGAGCTCTAGTGTTTTTGAAAATGATAAATCCCACCGACACGCTGGAAAAATCCAGTTAAAGATTGCTGAGCGGGGTAAATTCCTGCCTGTTGTTTCGCATTGATAGTGGAATCAAAGTTCCTGAGTCATATTCCAGCAGAACTCCTGGGTGGAAAATGCAAGGCTAATGCCTACTTTACCTTTTTAATTGCAACAAATAGAAATAGACACGTAGGATTAAAAGCAACCTTACAGAAAACCCCCCTCTGCTCTGCTATGACTGAGTATTTTGCAATCTATTTTATCTGCCGTTGTGTTTGACTGATTCACTTTTCTAAACTTGTTTGTGCACTCAAGTTACCTCCTGTCCCCTTGGGTCTCTTCCACCGGTTCACTTGTGTCTCAAAGGTTCATCTGACAAACCACCAGACACACAGCAGCACCAACTTTATCACTGCTAGGTAAACCTTCCAAACAAAATTGCCTAAAGTAGACATTGACAGCTACAGCAGTCATCTGACTAAAATGTGACTTGGACGAATTTGCATGGATTTTGAAATGAAGATAGGGCGAGGATGTGGCCGAGGATGTGGGGCGGGGACCGCGGAGGGTCCGCTGAGTATAAAACGAGCTCAACAGCCCAACGGCAGTTTCCTTCGACTTCACTGTTGCTCATGTTTGGAGCTTAAGACAAAGCACTCTCATTTTTTTTTGCCACACTTCTTATTTTCACACACACATTGCTGATTATTGGTGCCAAAACAATGGCCACTGATAAATCCAAAGTAGCCATTGGATTTATAGCTGCAGGCGCTCTGACTCTGATCTTTGGAATAATTTCAGCAATTATTGGACCAACAGTTATGAAGAACCAAGTAGTGAAGGTAAGCTATGTTCTATACTGACTAAACTGTTTATTGTTGTATTTTTTTTTATATTGAATTCTCAGTAAAACCTCAGCTAATTTTTATGCATTATGTCTTCACAAAATTTTGACTTCACAAATTTACCTAAAAACTGAATTTTTAAAAATTTTGACTTATAATTTATAACAGAAATCTGCTATCAGTTTTGCTACCATTGACTGTTATCAAAATTTTCGGTTAACCATTTCAATGAAAACAAAAACAGTAGATATAAAGCTATCACGCAATTCAGAAGAATGCAACTAAAAAAATCCCTTTGCTACCAACTAATAACGCTGTCCTTTTAGTGGAACTGAGATTAAAAAAAAAAAGTTTAAGTTTAGTTTTGCTTTTTGACGAGTTCTCATTGATTGTTTGGGGTCTGCAGAAAAAAAGAGGAAAGAATTAAGGATTAATATCCGACAAGAGGTAAACGAAAAGAAAAACTACATACTAAATTATTGGAAGCAAGACACCAAGAAGAAGAATAAACTCTCATAAGGTTTTTAAAAGTAAGACTGTGCTGGATACCTAAAACACTTCCGTTTGCCAGAATAAATGAGCTGCTTTCTGATCCAGATCCATCTTTATGTCGTCAAAGAATCTAAATGCTTTGAGCTTCACAGATACTGACTTTGACAGAAAGTGTTCATTTTTTATTTTACTAACAGACAAACAAGTGAGTGCTTTTAGCTCCATCGCAACTCAGTAGATCTCTATGAATTCTGCTGTCACATAAACAAACAAAATTGCAATGGACAGAAAATAAATCAAAACACAACATAACTTCAGCAAAAAATACATTTCTTTAGTCCCATTTGATACCAGTGTTGCAAAAAATTATTTTTGGTGGTGATGTGAAGCTTTCTTTGAACTCATGTAATTATGAACTATTATCGATTGCACATAATGTATCCATGGCTTTCTATGGCTGTGACTTAGGATCAACATTATTATGTTGCTGCTTTAGCATCAACATTTTCATCTTAAGATTTCGTTTATAGACTATTCGAATTCACATTCCCATATCTTTTTTTATGAAGTCACTTTTGTGGTACTGTGTACGGTTATTAAAACTGTTAACCAGTGTTATGCTCGAAGTTTGATAATGGTCTCCAAACATCGTGTGATCACAGTTAAGCCTGTTGCCATAATAAGCAATGAATCACATGATAAATTAATATGAGCTTGATGATTTCCATTCTGATAAGTCATATTTTTTTGAAGGGCACTTTAGTTGACAGAGGCATTCGTTGTATAAGTTTTGCTTGTGTGTGCTGTGGACTTTGAGAGGGCGAACTTGAATTATTATCAACATGTATTTCTTGAAAATGGTCTCGAAACAACAATATTATTGTTTATTGCAATAACTAGTGGCAAAAATGTATCTTTGGCTAAAATGTTGCCATTGTAACAGATTTAGCGTAAGTCTTATTTAATCTGATTTATCTTGGGTAAACTCAAACTTGTGTGTGCGCATGCACCCCAAAAACAGTTCAAATGTATTCTAAAAAGAGCAAAGTGAGTTTTACTGAAATTTTAACAATGAAAATGAGCCTCGCATTAAACAAACATCCACAGCTCCACTGGGAAGCGCAGGAACTACGCTTCCCAGAATCCTTGGCTGCTGATGTAGCGGCGTCACCATTAGAGCATAAATAAGTGGGACGTGGTCTCAGATCCGGGTCGTTAATCAGAAAGGTGAATGAGCGAGCCGGTGAAACGTCAGGCTTGCACCAGAAACGGAGCTGCTCGTCTCATGTTGAAACGCCGCAGGGTCGTTTACAGGCAGCGAACTTCGCGTCGTGGCCCAGCTGGACAGCTCGCAGACAAAGAAAGCTACTCCTCCGCCGTGGACACCGCCAGTGCCCTGGCAACCTGTCAGTGTCAGGATGGCTGTCAATAAATCCAAAGTCTCAGTCATATTCATAGTCGTAGGAGTCCTGACTGCGGTTTTGGGGATCGTTCTGGTTTTTGTGGGGCCAGTAGTCATCAATGACCAAGTGGTAAAGGTAAGGAGCGTTTAGCATGTTTACAGCCGCTGTTTTTGATTTGCAGATGGACTTGAAGCCAAAGTTTGAGTCTCAAAGGACTTCACAAGAGCGCGCGCGCAACCTCTGCATGATAACAGACGCACGCGGGACTTTAATCAGCCTAGAAAAAAAAAAAAAAAGAAATGAAGTGAAGCAGAAACATGAAGTTGCGTTCAGAGTGAAAACTATACTTTTTGTTTGTTTAACGCTAATAACTTTTTAATGTGAGCTTTAATTAAGTTATTAAATTGTTAATAACGCTGACTGTGTATGAAAAGATTATAAAACCAAGCAAAACAAAATATATATATATTTCGTCGGGGGAGAAAAAGTGATCTGTTTTAGATCATCATCTATCAAGATGGCCTCACATAACTGAGCTGTGTCAGGCCACATGCAGCAGCTTCAGTTTGAGTTTTATTCACAAAGTTCACTTTCAAGACTGCTTCAGCAGATTTCAGTTAAAGTATATTTTTTGTTACATTTGTGCAGATGTAAATGGTTTACATTGTGTTCTGGCCATGTTTCCAGTTCAAATATGGTTCAAAGAAGGTGAAGCTACATTTGAAAAATTTGTCTACAAGCAAAAACACTTTGTTGCAAATACTACTGTAACAAGAAGGTACCAACAAACAGCGTGAGCAGCACTGTAAGTGGGGGAAAAAAGTTTGTCGAAAGATGACTGGACAATGTTGGACACTTTCCACCATCATTTATTAATTTAGAAATAAACGGACTTGGAAATATAAATTTTTACTGACTTATTTGACAAAACATAATTGGAACACTTAGCAAATGGACAATAAAACAATTATGGTTATACATAATTTTATAACCATATATTTTTATATCCATATAGATGCAGTATATGATTATACTCGGGTATAACCATATGTGAGTGAATAGTCTTATGTGAATGACTATACAGGCTTGTCAGTCACAGCATGCCTAGTTTATTGGACAAAATGTCAAGAGTTTTGGACACCAGAATACAAGGAAACTTTGCCATGGTTTATGGGAGAACAATTATTTTAAAATAAATAAACACTTGAAGTCACATGAGGATTAGAAATACTGTCATTTAGCTTAGATGCAGGAAATAGAGGAAATTATTTTTAAACCATCAGAAAATGAGGAAATCACAAGATTATCCCTGTGGATTTGTCAAATGTACTGTTTTTTCCACTCTAATGTTTGTGCATTTAATGATTAGATTTCCCTCCCTGGGAGTTAGCAGTCAGAGCCAATCAGGGACCAACGGCCTCTTCATCTTAGGTCAACTGTTTGAATGTTGTAGACGTTTTAAGAAACACTATAAATACATAATTAACTGTGTTTTGGTTTTATTTACTGGAATCTTAACAATCAAAATTTGCATTAAAAGAACAGTTTGTGTTTTTATTTTGTGTGTGATTAATCAAAAAAAGTAACATTTTCAATTATTTGCAGTGATTGTGTTAAAAATATATTTTATATCCATTGTGACGCCTTCTCCCTCTCCCTCTTTTTTTTTTTTTTTGTCATGTCAGAACACCATCATTGATCCAAAGAATGACCTCTCCTACACCATGTGGAAGGACCTCCCTGTGCCCTTCTTCATGTCCGTCTACTTTTTTCATGTCCTCAACCCTGAGGAGATCCTGAACGGAGAAAAGCCCATGGTGGAGCAGAGAGGACCGTATGTGTACAGGTACAGAACTGCTGCACCTCCAGGCCTGCAGCGTTGCCACCGTAACTATTACTCCTACATGCTGCCTGCATGGAATTCAACTTGCTTTAAAAGGCAGGACCAAACATGAGAACTGCTGCTCCTTGGGAGAACACAGCAAAAACACAAAATCTTGCCAAGTATGTTTGGTCTAGTCCACTTGAAATAACACAAAACTAGTTGACATGTAACTTTTCAGCAAGATATAGGAGCTTGGCAATAATTCCTTAATATTATTTTACTTATAATAACATATTTTTCCTGTTATAAATGAAAGCAATCTGCCAGTGGAGTCGGTTTTCAGCAAAATGAAGGAATTACTGACGTAAGAGAATCTGCTATATCTTGCTTAAAAGGTGCTTTTATATCAATTTTAGGTATATTGACATTTGCAACAGAAACTAGACCAAAAATACTTGGTAAGATTTTGTGTTTTTTGCAGTGTGAACACTTTAATTTAAGAAATCCACTGAGGTTAGATTTCTTTGGGCTTTGTGGAGAGAATTTTTGCATTCGATTATGTTTCCAGACATTTTGAGTTTGAAAAAAACAAAAAACAAAAACTGTTGATGTTTAGCACTTTTTTTGAAACGAAAGCCGCTTGTGTGACCCAGATTTCTGCTGACGGAAGTGAGTGACTTCCTGTCATGTACTGATGGGATGATATTTGACAGAGATGCATATTTTATTATTATTATTATTTTTATTATTATTATTATTATTATTATTATGTCCCAGTGATTTTATGTCAACCTGATCACAAAAAAAGCTGTGAAGTCATTTCCAAAGGGAGCAGTTACTTTCACACATCTCCAGTTTTATTTGGTTGCCCTTATTAAATAAAATGAAGAATTTAGAAATTGAGATTCTTTTTTTTTCACAGATTTGCCAGTTAGATCACTTCCTGTGTCGTTCTTATGTTCCAGAAAGCAGTGTCGGAAGGAAAACATCACTTTTCACCCCAACAACACCGTGTCCTACAGAGAATACCGCAGATACTTCTTTGATCCCTCCATGTCTGTCGGGAACGAGTCTGACGTCGTCACCATTCCCAACATGTTGGTGCTGGTATGAGAGCGTGCTGCAAAGTCTTTTCAGATTTCCCTTATTATTTCCCCCGCATTCAAAGCTTTTGTGTTTTGACTCCAACCCTTGCTCGCAGGGCGCAGCGGTGATGCTGGAGGACCTCCCCTATGCCGTGCGGCTGTTGATCAGCGCCACCTTCAAGACGTTCAAGGAAGGTCCCTTCCTGACCAAGACGGTGGAAGAGCTGATGTGGGGCTATGACAGCAAACTGGTCGAGTTCCTCAACAAGTACCTGCCGGGCATGCTGCCGTCCACAGGAAAGTTTGGCCTTTTTGCACAGGTGAGCATTTGTTTTCTTTTCCTTTCATTTTTCTACACATTCTGTTGTGCTGCACAAGAGAACCTTTTCTCAGCTTAAACCGGCATAAACTTTAAAAATCTCTTTTTCCCTAAAACACTGCTACCACACCCTCTCTGACTTGTCCACACAGTATTTTACAAAGTGTGTTGTTCTTCTTGGCAATTGGTGGCTTTCTCTTTGAATCCCAGCCATGTTGTCGTTGCTTCAGCGTATCGTTTTCTTCTTGTTTTTGCTCTCATATAATCAAGACACTAGAAGACTTGAGCCTTGCATTACCGCATCAGGAGGTTGGATTGTCCAACACACTTTGGCTTTTACATATTTAATTCCAAACACACAATTATTCATGTGATAATTGACCCAGTGGAATTGTTCATCGCTGGTGCACTGAGATTGATAACACTTAATCTTACTGCTACTGCCTGGCCTTTTGGTAAAGGACAATGGCTTCACAGTAGCTGTGGTATTGAAGCAAAAATAAATCAAAGGGAAATGGATAAAGTAATAAAGTGGCTTTTATTTAAATGCTAAAGTTTAGGAGTCCTTTCCTTTTTTCCCCCTCCATGCTGCTAACATTTTGACTAACTTTTTCAATGATTACATCTCAGTTCTCTTTGCGCTGCTTGTTTTCTAGTTCTGATTTTGTGTTTATTTTTTTTTATCAGTTTAATAACTCCAATACTGGTCTATTCACCATCCACACCGGGAGAGATGACATCAGAAACGTCCACAAAGTCGACTCCTGGAATGGTCTCACTGAGGTAGGACAAATTAAAACCACTTTCACGTCAGCTCTGTTCAGTCTGGTTTAATCAAACTGCAGGTTGTTTGTCTCGAAAGTCCAGTTGAGGTGAACTTCGTTGCAGTTTGAATACTTTTGTAAACTAGACCAGCGCAGGGCATTCTGGGTAAATGCAACCAAAGCTTGTGTAGAGCCAGCTGGAGAAATGGCTCATAGTCTGTTGCTGAAATCAAAATAGAAATCCTCCAACTGCTAAAATATGGCACTGTTCCATTTTTATTCACATTTTGGGAAGAAACAAAGTTGCACTCAGTGTCAAATTTGGAGGTTTTTGTTCCGTTTCCTTCAATGTTCTTGTTGCAGCACCACCACAGGCGAAGGGGGAAACAGGTTTTTCAAACGGTTTGGTTGGTTTGACACAGTGCAGCGTGAAAGAGAACCGAAAATGTAACAAATATATCAGTTTTAGACCCTAATCTTGCTCTCTACGTCATTTTAACTTTTTGTAATGACTGGATGCTTTTCCTACCTGCCTGGGTTCCCTTTGTCTTAACAGCTGAGCTACTGGAGGACACCTCAGTGTAACATGATCAATGGAACAGCTGGGCAGCTGTGGCCTCCTTTTATGACAAAAGAGACCACTCTACCTTTCTACAGCCCAGACGCCTGCAGGTAAGAAGACTTCCTCCACATCCTCTGTGAAACTTCTTCTCATTTCCTGTATAATTTCCTGTATTGAATTTCACTGTTATCTTAGATCTCTGGAGCTTGTGTATCAGCGATCAGGCGTGATGAACGGCATCCCTCTGTATCGATATGTCGCTCCCAAGACCATGTTCGCCAACGGGACGGATTATCCTCCAAATGAAGGCTTCTGCCCCTGCAGGCAGTCTGGGCTGCTCAACGTCAGTAGCTGCCGCTACAGTAAGTACAGGCAGAGCATAGCATTACAAAGGTCACTGATTGACCTTTGACGTTCCTGATCCCTGTGCCTTCTGAGCTTTTTTTCTTTGTAAGCAGTACATGGAGTAAGCTTAATTTTATTTTGTTGTTGTTTTCTTTTAATTACATCAGCTTAATGAAAGCTAGTGATTAATAAATTTCTACCTCTAGGGTGATTTACATAGAGGAGGGGAAGTAATTCTTAATGTCTCATGGTGAAGGGTTTTGTATCTTGTTTTCACATTGTTTCTATGTGTTGCTTACTTGTTTCTTGTGTAAATTTTTCCTTTCGTCAATGTTTTTTTTTTATTTCTTTTAATAGAACTGTGTGTACTGTACTGTGTCCCGTCCTGTGAATAATACAGTGAAGTGGTTTGTTATTTGTGCTCATTTGTCTTAGGACAAAGGGTGACATGCTAATTCCTGCATATTTATACTGCCACACATTGTGGTAATATTGATTAAAGTGCACTGTCCTAATCGAACAAATTGAATTAAATCAAACTTTGAGTTTAATTAAGGGGATTCCTCCTCTTCACATTAAAACATTTTTTGAGCTGAAATCCTAATTTGGTTTGGGTTTCTGCACAATGCTCTTGCAGAAGAATCATATTTGCTGCAGATTTACGTTGTTGTAGCATTGTGTTCCAGAGCAATAACTGCAACATTGTTTTTGTCCATTTCTAGACTCTCCAGTCTTCATCTCTCATCCTCACTTCTTTAATGCTGATCCTGTGCTGCTGGACTACGTGCTGGGTCTTCACCCCACTGAGGAGGAGCACGGCCTTTTCATTGACATTCACCCTGTGAGTTCCCACTTACACCCACACTTAAAAGTCGCCACTTTTAAGAAACCCATCAGATCTGTACCAAAAAAGTTAAAATTGCAGAGGAAGAGAAGCTTTTTCAGCAGGACATAAATTGTGATGGGAAAATTATTATAAGTTAACATCTGCTGATCATGTTATATTAAATGTTTGTGAACTCTCAGCAAAATAACCTGTTTTGGGCTACACCCCACACACACACACACACACACACACACACACACACACACACACAAGGTTGGAAGTTGTTTTCCTATATCTGCATAACCAGACCGTTTCCCATGTTTTGGATCCCTCATCCTTGGTATAAAACTCACGCGTTTACTCTGCCTGGTAGAGCTTTGCATTCAGGACTTCTCCATTATTTAATTGTCTTTTCCATAATTGTGCACAAGCTCTGGATTCTGTACAATATACATATCAACTTAACTGAGTGATTTCATCTAACAGTGCTTGGAAATGAATCTTTCTCAGAAGGATTTGAGTCAAAACTTTTCAGATGTGCCTGGATTTCTACTTGGCTACTGAGGAGTACAGAGCAGCAAAGGACTTACAAAAACACCTCATCACAGATGGCTCCACTTCTCCTTGGAGCGTAAATATAAAACAAAAGAAAAAGTGCTGCGAATGAAACATTTGGAGAACATCCTTTTTTTATTACAACATCAAAAATGTTTGGGAAAAACAAATGTTTTTCTGCATTTAAATGTGATGATACTGTATGTTTGGTGATGGCCAAAACACAATTTGAAACCCAAACCTATAATAGACCAAGAGTGACAGGGGTCACTAAAACAGTATCAGGCTCTGAGTCTATTGGCACCATGCCAGAGATCAATAAATCAATAGAAATATGTCTCAGGGTGCATTCACACCCCAGAACTCTTGTTCGTTTGCCTCAAAAGTACTGTTCGTTTGTGAAGGTGTGAACATGCAGTCCAACTCAAAAAAAAAAAAAACACCTTAGTGGTTGAAGTGAATGCTGGTGCGATTTGAATACATATAGGAATGCCAAGACGACCAGAGACTGCTTTAAAAGCAGCAAGTGGACTGCAGCCTGTGACATTCTAGGTCAATAAAATCAAAGCAAATGTGTGAGTCCAGCCCTGGCATGGGAAATGAGGAAAAAAAGAAAGTTATGAATAAGAAAGTTGTGCTCAGTATCTTCTTCAGATCTCAGTTTTTGTGTCATTTCCTTCAGTTGTTCTTGGTGCAGCGCCACCACAGGCGAGGGTGGGAGCAGGTTTTTTAAAGGGTTTTGTTTGTTTGACACAGTGCAGTGTGGAAACGCACCAGCTGAAAATGTAACAAATGTAGCAACTTTAGTCTACTGGACCATCAGGTGTGAAGGAACCTGATAGCAGCATAGTGAAGGCAAGTGATTAACAACTTCCCTTAACTCATGATTGGCAACTCATGATCGTTTCACCATGGAACAATTGGATCTGATCGTTAACTTTTGGCCGTGATGTATGAAATGTGTCAGCTCAATTGCGAACTTTATGAAACTTATTGGATATCACCTCCACTGCTCTTGACAGAGCCAGCTGGAAAGTTAAACTTTCATCAAACTCTGTGGGGAGAAACTTCGCCAATAATAAAATGTCTTATACCTTCCTTTTCCTCCAGCTTTAATTGCAATATCCAGAAATGTGACCAACACAGATTTAACAAAGTTGTTCACTTCTTCCCCTGCCATTGCTAAAACTACAGGCAAACTAAAACTACAATTCTAGAACAGGGCAGAAAATCAACGTTTGGTTCACAATTTCTCCTTTTTTTTTGATGAGTGGCTGATCTAGCTCAATGGGACAAATCCCAGACTGAGCACCAAAGGTTCAGGAGAATCGAGTGGAATTGCATAAGAAAGGTTACCAGAATATGAACTCAAACTGCTGATCAAACATTCAAACCTCTGATGTCCTACCTAGACGTTTGCTGCTGGGATGTTGGACAAAGATAGTCTGATTACAATCATGGGTTAATCGTGTCACGGTCAACTGCAGGCATGTTTGTGCTGCTGAAGATGAGTAAAATCTTTAGATGGAACATTATTTTTGATTGTACCATTCTTATGACTTCAGAAATTAGCATCATTTCCAAATTCCAAGCCTTGTTAGGTTTACTTGGTAGAGACAGACACACATTGACATAGACAAACTGAACAGAAGTGCAGCAGCTTGTGTCCTAGTGCTTATAGTGTGAACTAATTTGCAGCACTTGTCCCCAAATGCTCTTATTAAACAGTATATCTAAGAACTATTAGAAAGTGAATGACAATGACACATTTGATGATCAGAATGCGTCGTTGTGTTGTAGCCGGTCAACAGTGAGAGCGGTTTGGTGATGAGCAGACAAACATAGAGAATGAGGTTTGAAGTTAATTTGTTTGTTTGTTTTTTCTCTTATGGACACGTCGTAGGAAAATGATTCTGGTTACATGAAATTTTACTGCTGATAAACCTGCAGGTCAGGCTGTTGGTAGTCACACTGCTGTCTCACCTGACGCTTGATACGAGGTTTGATAGGGCAGAACACATCTATTGCTCTTACTTAATCCTACCTGTGTAAACCTCATAAACCTTATCTTTTGACAGTGACACGGACAGTGATAAGGTAATTGGAAATTGCACTATTTGCTTCTAATTGCCGTTGTTCGTGAGGTTGTAAAGAATTCTGATTCCAATAAAAAGATAATAATCCAGCTTTGATATGAAAGCAGATTGTGTACAAAGATGAAAGCTGAGAAGATGGAGTCAGTGTTTATTCAAACCTTCCTCTTCTACAATGACCGGGAGTAATGAATGAAACACTCTGGGCAACATTTGCTTCTCAATGCAAATGTTTCTAAAATAACACCACAAAACACTAGCTGCATTTCCATTACAAATGTGCTCATGTCAAAAAAAACAACACAATTTTGCAATTGCTGTGTTTCCATTAAATAAGAAATGAAATTAAAAGTGCATGTGAATAATCTTGATTTTGCAATAAGTCATTAAAGCAGCATGTGGCTCATGAAAACAGTGACATGAATTCTATTCATAATTCAGCCACTTATTATCAGCCATCAGAAGAGACACTGGGGTCTTACTCAGCCGCTGGAGCTACAAGCCATTGTTTTCACCAGTAGTAACATTGGGTGACTCGCATGAAGCAAAAAAATGTCTCCAATGCAGTTTTGCGAAATGCATCCATTTTGATGTGGTTGAGAAACCGTCTCATCTCACCGCATAAACCTTTTTACTGAAAAACCTTTCCAAAACTGCAGCGTTTACTTTAAGCGAATCTATTTTCATGATTTCAATTTGCGCACTTTTATGGTTAGTGGAAAGGCAGAGAGTGATTTTGATAGCAAAAGCAATCTTGGAACTCTGGTGACTTATAGAATAAACTCTTTCATAAAGATCAAGGAACACACCAGAGATTTAAAGCGAGGTTAGGTTAATATAATAATATCCAATACTTTCAACATCTCAGAGCTTTGTTCTATCCACTTGGAAAGAACATGGTACAATTATATATCTACAAAGACATGACAGATGGGAATAATTGGATCATATTTATTTCCCCCACATCTTGGCCCAGAGTTGTTGAATTATGTCATTCACAGCAGGAGATAATCTGCTAGACAAGTATTCACAGAGGAAGAAATGTTGGGGAGCTTTTGCTTTTGTTGGATCTTCCCTTGAACTAGTGCATGCTGTGTAAAGTAAGCTGTTGTGTTTCAGTTGCTGCATGTTGGACAATGTTGGCTTCCTCACTTGTTTTGGTGTTGTGTATTCCTATTATTGATAGTTGGAAAGCTTGCAAAATTTTTCTGATATTTTCCTCCTAATTTACTAAATTCCTAGAAGATTCAACATTGGCTTCATTTACATGACAGAAATGGAAATGGAGGTTATTCTATGGTTATGTGAAATTATTCACTCAGATGGCAGTAGACAGTAGTGGATTTTTTAACCCATATTTTCTCTGTCATCTTCTTAAACAAACACAGTGGTACTACAATGGAAAGCACTCACCTTTAATAATAGATTATGGAAAGTTTCAGGAAGTCATAAAATTAGTGCCAAAGTGCAAGAAAGCTTTTATAGCAGGACATCCATGTGTACTTTATCAGGTGTGCTGGTCCCCAGTTGCATTTCTTTTGTTTACCCCTAATCATCCTCCCCTCACTCCCACATCTGTCCTGATTTATATTGCTTTTTTATCAGAGCCACATGTCTGAGGACTGAGCTCTGCATTTTGCTGATGTCAGTTGTCTGGTTCTGAGCCTAAAGTCTGGACTGAGGTGTGTCACAGTTTGTTCTGCCAGAAAAATGTCCAGGCCACAACTGTGTCTTATTTGTCTTCCAAGTGTCACAAGCCATAACAATCTTGTTTCTTGGGGGGTTTGGAAGGAGTACCATTGCAACTTCCATCAGTTCCAACATAAATTGCACCTTCCAACAGTCCCATTTTCTGTCAGCAGAATGTTTTTAGTGCATTTTCAAGTCTGTGTGTTCCTTTCATTCAGTAGGGGTTGGCACCTTGGAGTTTGCTCAGAGGCCGTTTTTTGATTAACACAAACAAGTGAGACCTGCAGTGCTTCAGATGTTGTTCTCACTTCTTTTGTGAAATTCTGGCGGAGCTGTCACTGCTCTCTTGCAGTAATTTTAACAAGCTGGCTGCTCTGTATGCGATAATTGGTCTAACTGGAGTTTCAAAACCTTAGAAGTGATTTTCTAACTTTTCAAGACTGATGGACAATGACTTTGTAATATCCCACTTATTGTCAAGTCAAGAAAAGCACAATATGGGCTCTACGTAGCTGTGGTTCCATTACAAATGTACCCCAAACTTTGTCAATATTCTGCTAATTCCGAAAAAAAAAACAACGTTTCAATTCAATAACAAATGCCACTAAAGTCACATGTTAAATAGTTTGCTCATGCGATGTCATTAAAAAAAACCAACTACTTACTGTCGTCTTCTTTGTGGGTTGCATCAGTGGCGACATCCAGTTGTTAATCATGTGATTCGTGATGCACAAAATATGTTTCCATTGCAGTCTTCCAAAACAAACCAATTTTGGTATGGGCAAATAGACACCAGCAATTATATGGTCAATGGAAACGCTGATGGTGGTGCCAGGCGGTGGAACTATAAGACTGCCCTACTCCATAATCCATGTATTGGTAACTCAAAGATCACCAATACTAACTGGCTCAACATCGACCGGATCAATAACCAACCTTATTGGTCACAAGTCTGAAGCTTCACCTTTATTTGCAAAAAAATAAAGAATTGATCACGAAGAACATTTTTTTTCAGCTGAAGGGAAGATATTAAAAAGTGCTTCTCCAATCTCTCTTCCCCTCAACCCTCGCGTAAGAAACCGAAGACATTGCTCAGTCCATGAGGTAGTGTTAAGCTCGCTCGAATAAATATAGCACATTACTTCCGGTTTCCTTCAAAATAAAGAGGTTTTTTTTTTTGAAACCCATGGTACTTATATAAAAAAATAATGATCCGAAATGAATACAACTTTTCTGGCAGATTATGCAGACAAGCCACATCCCCCCCACAACTTTGGCATCTTGCTAGGTCACTGAAGCCTGAGCTATTGCTTTTCGGCTTTTCTTTTCTGCATCTTGGAGGAACCCTGTGAATATTTACAACTGTCATATAGGGTTTTTCACTGGTGAATAGTCTTTCTCTATTCTAAATTATGATCTCCAGATATCTGCTAATGGTTTCCCGCTTTGATAGACAACAATAGTTGCTTTGCTAAGGTCATTGCTGACGTCTTTCCCCCTTCACAGCATGTTCACCCTCACCCCAGAGTTCTTGAAAACTGCTTTCTGTGTAAAATGCTTATGTTTCCCATCCGTGATAAGGATTTCCTCCTTTTCTTTACCATGTATGACGCTTGCTTAGAAATTAGCATTGTTCAGCTTTCTGTTTATAGCATAATTACTGATAACTAAAAATCCACATGGATTTTATTCCCCCTGTGTGACTTCTGTTGTGTGTGTGTGTGTGTGTGTGTGTGTGTGTGTGTGTGTGTGTGGGGGTGTGTGTGTGTGTGTGTACAGCTCACAGGTGTCCCTCTGAATGTGTCCATACGTCTACAGCTTAACCTCTACATGAAGAGAATATCAGGAATTACGTAAGACTTATGAATTATTACATTGTCCATTTTGTCACCTATTGTTTATTTTACCATCTTATTATTTTAAACAAGTGACTACTCCCTACCTGTCTAACCCTGCTTTCTTTGCAGTGGTGTTTGAAATTTTATGTTCTTGACCTTGTAGAGAAACTGG
Organism: Poeciliopsis gracilis; assembly: GCA_911649635.1. Taxonomy (NCBI): domain Eukaryota; kingdom Metazoa; phylum Chordata; class Actinopteri; order Cyprinodontiformes; family Poeciliidae; genus Poeciliopsis; species Poeciliopsis gracilis. The sequence continues at coordinate 379,869 of CAJVRI010001146.1, forward strand.
AAAGATTTCTGAGGTGGTGATGCCCCTGCTGTGGTTTGAGGAGGTAAGCTGCTGATGTTGTGCATTTTGAGAGGCTAATGCCTACAGATCCAGTCAATACATTAGAATGTTATAAAAAGCATTTTTATTTTAGAAACTTTATCACACTTTATAGTTTATTTTTATATAAATGGATGTTTGAAAGTAGATGGGGTGACATGGACTTAGAATTTTATCATGACATTTTGTGGTACTATTGGAAAAACAATAAACTTACATCATGACAAAGAGTATTTATTACTTGTTTTTCAGGCGTTAATAGCCCCACAGACACAAACATTGTTGTTGAGAAATATTTGCATTTCAAATGTTTCTTCAGGATGCCAAAAAAAGTCTGACTTATATCACAGTAACTGCATTTATTCATAGTTTTGAATTTAGTAATACTTATCGATGCTCTTGTGGAAAACAAAAGTAGAGAAAATTGTAGAACTAACATTTTCATTTTCAATTACACTGCCGGTTTAGTTTTGTTTTGTGTTTTTCTTTTTAATCAGCAACTGAAATTTATCATGACAACAATCAATCAAAATTTGTAATCCCAGGATTCTTCAGAAATTGTTAAATCTCTTTTTGGTCATTTTGGGCTGGTGAATGGAAGTTGCAGGATACAGGCTGTTTATGTTGTTAGTGGGTTTTTTTCTTCTTAAATATGCGTAAAATGCGAAGATGGATTTAGCTAAATATGGGACAAAACCTGAGATGCTGCAAAAAAACCAACCAGAAATATTTCTTTCTGAGCCCAATCAAGAGTAAAACAGTTTTTTGCTTCCCTTTTGTCCCTCTGCCTCTGCAGAACGGATACATTGATGGACCGATCCTCACTACGTTCCACACTAACCTGGTTATTCTCCCTGCTGTCATGGAGTACATGCAGTACATCTTCATAGCCCTCGGCCTGCTCACCACCATAGTGGCCGCCCTGGTGTATTACAAAGTCAATGTAAGAATCCCCAACAGTCAGCTGCGCTCATTGACACTCTGCCTGTGGCTCGCTGCATGTTTTCCAATTAGTGGATGGAGGAAAGGAGCAGGAGAGACTACACTGAGGATCAATGGCATTATTAGGCTTTTCATAAATGCACGATATGCTGAGGATGCATTTATAAGTCTTCAGCAACTTTGTGTATCTGTTGATTTTAGCCAGATGCAGAACAGGCATCTGGCTAAATGCAGAACAGGCATCTGGCTAAAAGTATTCCCCAAATGATTGTGGGAATTATTTTCCACAAAGAAAAATATTTCCATCACAGCTGTTTGATGAAGTTGCACAGTCACTCCTGCTCATTCCAGGACCAAGCTTTGTTTGTCTACAAGTTAAACTATGAACCCTGCTTTGACTAACCTGACAAGGAGAGTAAAAAGTCCAAATCTCTCCAGTGTTGCTGGCTGTTGAAACCCTTCCTCCCCAGCTGCTGCTGATTATTCTTCCTGCCTGTTTATCTCATCATCGTTAACTCGTAAATGAGAGCCTATCAGTTATGGCTTAATTAGTGGGTGACATTACGCAGTAGTGTTAATCAGAAAGGCCAAAGTCATCCATGTTTTACACACAGTTGGACTGCTGATAGCTGAACAGGGAACACTCAAGAGCAGATTTGGTTCTTCTGCTTTATTATTGTGTTCTTTACTGAACATGTTTTAGTTGTTTTAGCAATTTATAGCGCAGACTAATGTCATCATCACTAATAAATTCCTCAACAATCAAACACCAACAGATAAAACGAGCGAGTGAGGTCCATCAGTAAAGTGTCAGTCTTATCTCTGTCATTCTGTTGTGTTATGAAACGAGTCATGTGTAGTGTTGTAAAATAACGTAAAAAAAGCTTTGAAGGTTAATAAGTAAATGTTCCAATTTAGTTGGTGTAATGTTAACGGTACATACTAGTTTTGTGGTAGATATTGTATTTGTGGCAGGCAGCCAGCATTGAAAATAAAACAATTTAATGTTTTACTGAAATCTCATACTGAAGTGCAAAAGATTTGAATATGTTTGACAAAGATTCTTCGTTTGCTTTCAGAAGTCTAGAAATAGAGCAGCGACTTCTCCGTTCTTTGAGAATTCTTGGGTTTGTACAACCGCCTCATACAAATCATCCAAATTGACAAACAGCTTTCCAACTTAAAATCTTTGACTTTTAAACTTTAATAATCAGGTTGATATAAACATATTTTTCAAAATTCTCTTTCCAAATCATTGCAGACGTTTTTGATTGTCAGTTAATCTGGGGCTTTAAATGGATAAAGACAAAATCGAAAGGTAGAAAAAAGGTCCAATGGCAGCTTTTCGATAACGGTTAATTATGATGAACCATAATTAGGCTTGGTTTATCATAAATGGATATTTGTTTCACTGTGAAGCAATGAACTTTCAGACGCTCTGTTATGTACAGTATGAACAGTAATTCACATAAGGACTGGACGTTGAACCTCCCCTCCAGTAGGACTGGACAGTTATCAGGTTCAACAAGGTGAGGATTCCACCAAGTGGTGCCAAAACGTTTTCTTTAGTTTCTGTTTCAATATTATAAATTGAATAATATAGCCAGTCCTCACTTCTGTGAAATCCAGTAATCATTAGTTAATTAAACCTTTCATACTTCCTGTGGTGAGAAATAGACCAGAAATGCATTCACTTAAAGGACTGCCGTACATTCTGGGCAATAAAATGTTATCTTATTTAAAAAAAAAAAATTGGCTTTTTTTTTTTTTTTTACAGTAATTTGAACCCAGTGAAACTGAAACTGTGGCACTTGAAAGGTTGGGCAGGACAAAAGATTTTTTCCTCTTAAATGTATGTATTGTGCAGGTTTGGTGAACATCCTGCTCTGAAAGTATTGTTCTTTTCAGCAAATGACACATGTTTTGAGCCTGTATACCACAGTTAACAATTAATCCATTATTAAATTAGTTGACGACTATTGCAATAATCCATTCATCACGATTAAGCCGATTAATCATTTAAGCCCCTGTAGATGTGGCAAGTCGGCTCAGTAAACCTCACACAATGTATGAACTCTTTGTATTTCTAACCTGGTAGTTTTGGGAAGGAAAGTAAAGGAGCCACAATTGATGGCTGACTGTGATGAAGTTAGGCTGACTTTACCTCTGCTGTTTTGGGAAGCATGGTTCTGCAGAGACTTTAAAGAAAAAGAACACCACCATGTCTTATTTAGTCATGGCTATAATGCATCAAAAGATCTCCTTGGTTACAGAAGGCAAAAAAAAAAAATAATTTCCTTTTTCCAGTCCCATAGTGTAACTAGGAAAGAAAATCTTTGAGCGATGTGGAGTTTGTTTGTTTTAGATGACACTGGGAGAAATCGCAGGATGCACTTTATAACAGGAAGAACCTAAAATAAGAAAATCAGTTCATTTGTTAACATACAGAGTTGCATCATAATTCATATATAAATTGTTCCAAACCATCACTCTGCCTGGAAGTCCTTCTGACTTCCCACTAATCATGCCCGAGATATAACCAATTGCCTGCCCTCGTAATTCACTGCATGACGCACTCAATTGCCCACAGAAAATAATCCGTGCATGGACATTCCCTGAAATCTATCTGAATTACAATACTATTTATATATATATATATATATATATATATATATATATATATATATATATATATATATATTTAATTTTTTTTCTAATTGACCCATTTGTAAGGCAATTTGATCATCTTTTAGGCAACCAGTAGTGAGCAGGGTAAAGGCTCACATGGCTTTGAATCACAGGACAAAAGTATGAGGTAATCAGGTATGTTCACACTCAAAGGCATTGGGAGTGATTGCTATTGTTCAACACCTGCAGGGGAAATAAACACAGTGTCTACTTTTGTTTTTCACAAAACACAATTGTATTTTGTGTCACTGTTGCTGTGTATGTTTTCTTGCATGATGGCAGCTCTTATACAGGGGGTAACACTGGACCTGACCTAATCATTCGCAAGAAAACTAGATTTGCTTCAGCGCTTGGCTGAAAACAAACAGGGTTAGGACTAGCATTCCTATTCCTGTTGTAGACAGAAACTATTTAGTGGTTCATTTGTATTTGAAATAAATGGGAAGTAGCATCAACTACTGTGATGCTACTACTTTGAGTTTCCTTGAATTCTGCTTTTAAAGGTGGTCAAAGGTTCCAGAAGGTTGTTATTTTTACCTAACTGTATCAATCAAGATGTCTCCCAAGATATACTTTGTGACTGGTTGAGTTTGAAGACTATGCATTCACATAACTCCAACCGTTGTGGGATTTTCAGGATGGAGCTGATGCAAGATAATGAATTTAATTTATACCCTTGGATTTGTATATGTTAACCAAATTTGATTACAGGCTATCGCCAGCGGGAAAGCAACACCTACAAAGCTTGCAAAGAGAATACTGATCGTCTGACTACAGCAGAATTGATGAATACTGAAAATCTCCTCTAAAAACAATTATAACTGCCTATTTCAATAGTTTAGACACCAAATATACCTTTATATGCTTTAAAAGCACAATAGAAACAACCTTACCACAACCACAGGGGTAAACATCCACAGTCTCCCTTTCTCTGTTCTCAGAATCAACAGCCAATCAGCACCAAGGAGCATAAACAGCCATCCTGGATTGAAACAACAGTAGTAGAACTGTGGTCTAAATTAGCAGTACAGCTGTCACACTGTTAAAAGTTTCCTTGTGGTTCAGTGGTGTACAAAGAGCAGATAGCAGTCCAGTATCATTGTTCTGCACATCTGATGCTTCAGTTTGATCCCCTTAGAAAACACAACACTGCCCCTTTAAAAGCTCTGCTGGGTTTCTGCCATCTAAATATACCATTTTCAGGAAATCCTGAAAATGGTATATTTTCGTTCAGAACAGGTTAGAACTACAACAGCCAGGCTCATAAATAAAAGACTGAAAATATTTAGAGTTCATAGAGTCAACATTTTAAGATGCAGAAAACATTCGAAAAAAAAAAAAGTTGGCTCAAAGTATTTTTACACAGAACCTCAGAGGAACACTTGCAGGTCTTAGCATTTAATTTCTCATGTGAATGATGAATAATTTATCTTTGTGTTCATCTCACAGAGAAAGACGAGCGAAGGAGACGTCTTACCGAGGAAAAACACGAGCACTTCAACTCACGAACGAACCCCTCTGCTTCAAGACGAGCAACGCTGACATACTCCCCCCTCAAAAAAAAAAAAAGAAAATTGTACTGACCCAGCTGCTCAGAATATGAACTAGATACACAACGCCATATTGCACCAGAAGGTTTACAAAACACTCAGCCAAAGATGGTCGCTGACCTCTTAAGCTGTTTTAAATATGCAGATTTCCCACAGCTAAAATCAGCTAAGCTATTATATTTTCTTATCATTTCATCATCGGCAGCAGTGGAGAGAAACTGCAGTGATTTTAGATGGGTTTTTAGAAAAAGGCTTTAGCTTTGACTACAAGGGAGCTAATTAAAATTTTTTAGCCAGATGTTTTGTATTTTAACCACAAATGTGCCTTCATCGTGGGGATTTATTGAGTCCAGTTGATCTCCTGTGTTGTTGCTTTCTGTTTACACTGAGGAGGAATCTGGAGATGGAACTGAGCCCGTTTTTAACCCTCGCCTCAGTTTTGCACATACGGCTGTGACAATCATCGAGTCGAGCAGAGGAGACGCACTCCTTGTTATGTACTACTGTCTTCTGTTGGAGTTTAAATGTATATGTTCGGGACGATGCAGACAACGCTGTTGGATGTCCAGCACACGTTTATTGTGTTAAAAAAAAAGAATAAAAGAGTATGAAATAAGAGTAACATGCGTATAGAAATGTACTGATGTTTGACATCAGTTTAGACTGAAGTTCTCAGAGACCTTCAGTTTCTATCTTCTCATTTTCGGTTGATGTTAACTTGTACTGTCTTTTTTCATTGTGGAAGGAATAAATGTGAATAAAATCACCTGAATAAAGATTTTGGAGTATTTGTTTTGTGAATTAGAAGAGATGCATTTCTTTAAGGCCAAAAAAGTGGCATAAATAAGTTCTTTAAATGACTTTAATGTCTAGAAATCAAATTAATGACATACCCAGTCAATGAAATTAATTCCTGATCCGATGAGTGTGTGCTCCCCCCAGGGAGTTTAAGTCAAGTTTATTTGCGTATATTTCAGCCACAATACAGTTTAAAGTGATTGTCACATAAGAACATGACACAACAATCACTTGTGAAACCAACTAGCATTATTTTCTTTAATGATGTCAAATGCAATATTCAAACTCATCGAGAATTATCAACATCAAATATATTAACATCCAAGTTTCTTAAATCAAAGGCAGCTCTAAACAGATGAGTTTTGGCCTTTATTTAAATGAACTCAGTGTTTCGGTTGTTTAGCAGCGCACAGATCAATCAGTCAGGTGTATTTGCATAGAACGTTTATGCAAGAAGATATTTAAAGAGCTTCATGACATAAAAACACAAGAATTAGAAGTTAGAATAACATGCAGCCGACGATTGAGAAACTAGTGACAAACGTTCCATTTTGATGAGCGCCATCATCCCGATCTTGAAAATACCTCCCACATGTTATCCAGCACAAAAGAACCACTGTGATCATTTGAATATTTCTAGAATGAAAACATACTAACTTAAAAGCATGACTATAATTACATAATAAGCAGTGTTACAAATTGAGATATAATTGTTGAACTGTCCAGATTCTAGATTTGAAAGAAAAGAAGAGGAGCACAGGCATTGTGTATAAATCAGTGTTCAAGCAGTTTTCTTCATCAATTCAAAACCTAAGCTGTAAATCTAAATATGGGAATCATACTGTCCTGGAATCAGCATGGATGCTCTGATCTGATGCAGGTTGGAGGAAAGGTAGCTGAAAGTGTTGCATCTGTTTTATGGATCTATCTATGTTCACATTCTGGAAACCTGCCCTCCTCCTTTGCCAGAATATTTCAGCTCCCAATAAAGACGTAGAATAGAATAGAAAAGCTTTATTAATCCCATAAGGAAATTGAGGTAGTCTCTCTATCTGTAGCTCACACAAATGTGGACATTTTGCTTCTGACAGCAGGTTTCTGTTCACTGGAATAACAAGTGTTAACATTGCCATCTGCTCCTGTCCAGCTTTTACAACAGCGGGAACCTGTGCTGCAATTATTGTCCAAACTATTTTTCTTGTGGGGGTTCTGGATTCAAGCACAGTCCTAAAAGTCTGTTAATGCTACGTCCTCAAGTATAAAATCAATTTTGGGTTTTTCAGAAGGCGGAATTCTGGCACTTGTGGTTTTTCATATGCTTCAGCCCAAATTTAATATCAATTTAAAGGCATTTTTTGAAGACTGATTTGTGGTACTTGTGGCTTTCCATATTTTTCCATAAATGTTGAAATTTTTCTGTTTTCTTTCTTCTGCTTGTGTGACATGTTTAGATTAGGAGCCATTCTCCACTGCTGCACGGAAAATAAAATAAAAGTATAAAGGTTTTATGTAACTTAAATATTAGGTTTATATTTTTCCTCATCAACAATCCTATTTTGAAAACAATATGCTTGATTGTAGTCCTATAGTGTGAGGGCCCAGAACTGACCGTCTGTAAACTAATTCAGCGCAGTTCCACTTTGGAAGTTAACAGCCAGGTGGCGCCACAGACGCAGTTTTGGGCCAAGGAGACTGCAGCGGAATAGCAACGCAGCAAAGCTTTTCTGATCATTACTAAAGGGAAATAAAAGAGAGGAATGAAGAAGTGAAGGTGACATTCTGCTAGTTTCTCCTCTGGCTCTCCAGCTGATGCAGATCAAGGCCACTGAAAATGAGTCATATGCTCTGCAACAAAAGTAAAAATGAATATATAGAACATCTGATCTTGTGAAATACTTTGATAGTAAATACTGTGATGTATTCAATGAAGCTCATTCAACTTTAAACACTGATGTGGTTTTTTTCTTCTTCTTTTTTTCCCCACAGAATAATAATACACACAGCATAAATAAAAGGTAGTGAAAGACTTGCCGCCATCTTACTCCAACAACTTCCTGCCGTCTTCTTATGGCGCCGTCTGCTGGTTCTGGTCCACTGGGTTTTATGAACCAGGACATTCAATAGAGCTTCATGTTTTCTACAGGCCAAATGATCAAAAACCATCAGAATCAGACATTTGAAATGTATCAGGATTCATCTTTTCACTTATTGAACTGAATCACTGTCATAAATTTAGAGTTCACTCACACTAATTGCATAGAGGCACATCTTAATATCACACATTACCGTATGCAAAAATGACAATCATAAAACAAAAATATACACAGATTTCTTTTTCTAGCTCAACTTAAATCAGGAATGAAGTCAGGTTGCTGTGAATTTGACACGTATAATAACTCAGATGAGTGTGCAGGCCTGATATTTGGTGCTGCTGCACAGACGGCCGTGTTGCTGCTCTGTAAATCCAGCCTCGGTCAAGTCCTCATTCTGGATTATTTTCCTGGCAGCTCATTTTGCTTTCCTCCTCTTCAAAGCTCTGGAGTGGCTGAGAGACGTCTCACTCTGACCAGGACGGACTCCGTCTCTGTGTTTTATCAGAAGAAATCCCAACTGGAAAAACAAGAGGATGCTGTCACACCCAGCTATCTCTTCATTAAATGTTTTTGATCTCCAGATGACTGTGAGCGTGACAGCAGAAACGATAAGGGAAGCTGCATTGAGAAGGTAAACAGGATCGCTGCGGCTGCATGTCACAGATTTATGTCCATGCAGAGATTAGAAGTCCAGCTTTATTGAGATTTCTGTTTGCCCAACGCTCATCGAGCCAACAGTAATTATTATTCAGTCATTCACAAAAAGAGGTGATGGATTATGTCGTTTGTTGCAGATTACAGTCAGTTTGTCCAAACCTACAACGAGACATGTTCAAGACAGAAACACACACACACACACACACACACACACACACACACACACACACACACACACACACACACACACACACACACACACACACACACACACACACACACACACACACACATCCTTGTACTTGCTTTTAGAGTTCTGTAATATAATTTCCAGTTTGTCCATTCCAAATCATAATCCTTTTTAAAACGAGAGAAACAAGAAGTGAAAAGCTGAGAGAAATGAATGACTCAGTGCGAATCTTTTCCTTTCAGGACTAAAAAAAGTTTCAGTTCCCAAATTTTATTAAAAGCCTTGTTTCTAAGTGTGTGTTGAAAGAAGACTTGTCCCATAATAATAATAATACTAATGAAAATAAACAGAGTAAAAATATTTCTGAAAACTTGACCTCCAGAGGATTTCACCTCAACCCACATTAATGGACCAGCAGCTGCAGAAAATTTCTCTCCATCAAAGGAAAACTAAAGCTCAACTTTGCCTGTAACAATTTTGCGCTGATTAAAAATAAAAAATGGCAACGTGTCCATCTGCATCAACCACCTGTGCTGACTTGAGGGAATTTGTATTTGACCTGGAGTCAAGGCCACACAAAATCCTTGCAGAGGTCAAAAATGTTCACTGGGCCGCAGATTGGACATCGCTGCCTTAAACAGTTTGTTTGACTGGGAACCTGTCTGTGATTTTTGTTAAAATGACTTTTTTTTCTCCTAAGATTCCTAGAAAAAAGAGATGTTGTTAATTGGTGCCGTATAAACTGAACTTCATTGAAAATTCAGGTTATTTTTCACATTGAAATCAGTTTGAACATTTAAAACGTTTGACTCTGTCATACATAATTATCGCCGTACAGATTTTTACAAAGTTAGTCGTACAATCACACATGTAGCTTGTTCATTGAATACAAAAACATATGATCTCACAATACAAAGATGACATTTGGTCCAAAATAACCTCAGAGAAGGCAAGGATTTTTTTTTTCTGTGAAACTAAAATTATAAAACCAAAAAGTCTTCATGCAATTACTGTTTTCGCAAATAAACTATTGTATGTAAATGATTGTTTTAATCTTCACGTCAGACTCTTCAGGGAGAGACGAGTCAGAGGATCATCACCTGTTTCTGAGTTGTCAGGTCAGGTTTATTTCCACAGCACATCTCAGCACCACGGCAGTTCAAAGGGCTTCAGATGAGGGTGAGATGGACGGTATTAGCTAAGAAGAAGTTTATTTGTGTCTTGAAGTGTTCCGAGGGATCCTTCAGAGCAGGACCATCGAGCAGAGAGCGATGGAGGAAGTTCAACCCATCTCTTCTTTCAGTCATAATGAGAAAGGATCGCATCCCCTACTCCAACCTCTCTGTGCCGTCTAGCCATCCAGCCAGACAGAGGTTTAAAAAGGAGTGGCAAAGCAAATGAGGTGGATTAGCAGTGCCAGCCAACAACTGATGGTGTCATCCAGGATATGCTGCTGTGGAGTAACATCTGCTGCCCTGACATTGAGCTGTTAGCATGTTTTGACAGCCATGAGACTCTCATTCAGCAACAGTAAGAGGCCTCTTGAAATTCATCGCAAGACTAACCCACAGCATCACTGTCCACGACTCTTCAGAGATACTTTGACCGCATGAGGTATGACATTTAATTTCCCTTTGGGATAAATAAAGTGCTTTTGAATTGAAGTGCGCAGCACACATTTGTTTCCAATGAACAGAAAACTATTCTTCTCTGTGCTTCTGAGAAACTGATATGACTGAGGCCTCTTTTTTTTTTTTTATCTACAACAAATAATTTCCTGTTTTTTTATGAGAAATTCCAGTTCACATATATATACACACACTGCAGTTGGAGGCAGAAACAGGAGTCACTTTGTAACCAGGATATGAATAAAAACAATCTGTGGAGAAATAGTGGCAGTGTGTATAGAAACACACTGTTTACTGGTTTACTAACCAGTAAACAGTAAATGTTGTAGTGATGAATGGGAATCACCTGCCCATTCAATCTGGTTTACAAACTGACATTAGTTGCGTTTCAAATGAGCGCATATATTTGTTGCTATTATGCTAAAATCCAAAAAGACATAATTTCTCAATTGCGGTTTCTGTTAAGTAAGATATTAAATGAAAATAAACTTGCCATTCACTATGGCACGGCACAGATGTTAACAGATACATGACTTACATGTGTCTGTGTTCATTCGCTCTCCTCATCTATCAGCCAATCAGAGGAGACGTCAGGGTCTTACTCAGGCATTGGAGCAACAAGCCCCGCCTACTTGGGGAGTGACCACTAATGTGGCCTTTTGGGAAAATTGTAGTCTGCAATTTTACAGAAGAGTTATGGATTCAACACGTTGGAATGACACACAAATTCTCATGAACTGCCCAGTTCTGTGAGGCTCTGCTGGAGCCGGCTGGAGATCGCCCAGAAAAACTAAAACATCGTCCGTCCACTTCCTGTCGTGTTCCTCATCGATTTCACCACTTGTGACATCTGGCTGTTCATCATGTGACTAATGTGATGCAGAAACAAGTGTTTCTATCACACTTTTGCGAAATACATCTATTTCAATATACAGCTGAAAAACTACCACATCCTGGTGCAAAAACATTTTTGTCGTAATTGTTGCGTTTCCCTTAAGCACATTTATTTTCATAATTTCACTTCATGCAATTCCATGGTTAATGGAAATGCAGCTACTGTCCTGTTTTAAGATTGCATCGCGACTGCTACGATCTAAACAGTTCATCACAAGGCAAAGACACACGGGACAAACACCTGGACCCGGTACCTGTGACATTAAAATTGCACCTCAGACTCCCCCCTGGTCATGCTACTTGTGGCTCTTTTCCCCATCTCTGGACCGCTATATTTAGCCGGGCTTGTGACCTGGCTGCTGCAAACCGAACCGGGCTCCACACATTGTCAAAACAAGGGGCTAATCCTGTCCAACAGGTGCTGGGTCTGTACAGACAGGCAGTCGGCAAGCACTCCCCAAGCTCCCACGCAACACAGTTAAAAACAAGTGAATTTACATTGTTACTAAGCAAACACAGGAGTTCCTCTTCAATCAGCCCCCCCAAGTTAGAAACACGGGGGGTCAAGACTCTGAGCCGTGCAGGTGATGAAGGATGAGATTCTCTCAAGTCTCATACATTACTTTGTAATGAAGCTCTCATCCAATGAGATCATGTGGTTTTATCAGCCGTTTAACTCATGTGTGACCTGTACACAGGTCGGTTAGCCGTGTTAGCATTGGTCTCTAAGTGCTGCCGAGCTCCTGGGACAAATCCACTCTTTACCCCTAATGGTGGAAACGAGAGAGCTTTAGGGCAGAGCGTCAGAGACCGAGCCGTTCGTCGCGACTTCCATGTGAGGATAAGACTCGGCAGGTGGCGCCTCGGCTACTGTGGCAGGAACAACGGTCTCCGTTCGGCTCGCGGGGTATATGCTGACCTGAAAGCAGAGAGCATCAACAGTTCGGTGAGTGGACAAGTCCAGGCGGTCGTTGATGCATGTCCTAGCTGAGAGAGTTATGTTATTTACCATGGGCTGGTGACAGATGGCAGAGTTCATCTTCTGCTCAATTACACTCAGAATTACCTCTATTCTACCCAAACACTTCCCAAACACCCATACTCCCCAAGACCTTGGGTTTCTGTGTGAAATATAAACAAAACCAAAGGGCAATGGTTTAAAAATGACTTGAACCCCATTTTCAATCAGACAGCAAACACAACATGTGAAATGTTCATGCATATTTTAGAGTCTGGAACCGGAGACACAATGGGACAGATGCAACACCTAAGACAAAATTAAAACAATAAAAAAAGCCAGCATTTACTAATTGATGCTTGAATTTTGCCACTATGAGGTTCACCAGTTCAAATGCTTGTGAACACAAATAGCAATTCATACAAATCAAAGCAAGACATCTAAATGTGCTGAAGTCAATTTGCTGAAGTTCAAGTCGAGCATCGGAATGGGGAATAAAAGGATATTTAGACTTTAGGTGTGACAGCATTGGCTCTCTGTATTCGCAGCGGTTAGAAATGAGCAAATACTTCAGTCGCCCTCTAAAACACTTACAGTATATCTTCTCATTTTAATAGTTTAAACACCAAAACATAACCAAATATGCATTAAAGTGCATAGTCCAAACCACCTTCCCAGTAAGGCCTTCATAGTTTTACTCTTAGTGTGTTACAGCAACTGCCAAGGAAAATGAATGCTGCAACTAGATTGTCTGTTTTACAAACAACAGCCAATAGCATGTCAGATAGAACTACCATGGAAACCATGGATCATCCTACCAACAAATTTTGCAGCAGCAGCTTGAGTCAATCATGTCAATGTAAATAAAAATGTCAGCAACATCTCCAATGTCGTGTTGACTCCATAACCAAGCATTTCTAAAGGTGTACCCATAAAGACCAGTATTTAGAAAGCTATAAAGAAACCCACTTTGTGTCTTTGCACCTTCAGGCTTTTAATAATCCGTCTTAAGCCGAGCTGAGACCTTCCAGTCCGCTCTACTGTCCACTCAACCACAGCGTAGTACCCGCTCACTACTCTCTGCAGACGTTGGCATGCAATCATGGATTTAGTTCCTGCACTGGCTGTGCACATCAGCAGGGAGAATACTCAGTCAGATACCAATAGAGCAGGTCAGGAGATGGAAACAAGAAGGAGTTTTGTTTTAAACGGATTCTGATGTACTGATGATTTATCTTTCAAAGACAACAAAACCTGAACTGATTTTTCTGATACTTCCTTCTTTCTTTCCGGTTCTGTTCTTCCTATAAGAAGATATAGATATAAATCATCCCCAGCCCTCATGCGCTCTGATTAAAAACTCATGCCATGTAATATCGTATTTCAGCATTCTGAACTGAATTTTCTGTTGAATAATGCTCCACAAAATTGAGGTGGATCATATTGACTGAACAGCAAGCAGTCGGGGTTTCAGTGTGTCAAGCTTCAGCTGGGTTAAAAATAGAAGGACAAGGATTAGGAGCAAATGTTTCTCCATTAAAACTAAGTGACTTTAATAGATGGACAAGGAAAGTGTGACAAGGACAGTTACAGTAGCTGCGTTTCCATTAACCATAAAATCGCACACATTTAAATTATGAAAATAAGTTTGCTTAATCGAAACACGGCAGGTTTTTCGGTTAAAACGTTTTTAGCGCTATGATGATGTGGTTTTCTGGCCGCATCAAAATACATCTATTTCACAAAAGTGCATGTAAATAGATCAACTGTACAATGTTACTACTTGCAGAAATTGTGAAGAAGGCGACAGGAAGTAGTATCAGGATGATGGCTTGTTTTGGGTTTTTTTTTTTTGACAGTCTGCAGGTGGAAACACCAGAGCATCATAATACAACAAATCAGAGAATTATCATGTCCAGCTCTGTGTCTTTCAAGTTTGAATGACACACGACACAAAATGTTTTGTGTCATTCAAATATGAATGACACACTAAATATGCGATTTTACATATTTCTTCTGTAAAGTCGCAGACTACCATTTTCCCAAAATGATGCATATGTAGCCACATATGGGGCTTATGTGCCAAAGCCTGAATAAGACCTGATCTCCTCTGATTGGCTGATAGATGATGAGTTCTTGCACCATCACTGAATTACGAATATATCTAATGCACCTGTTTCCATCGGTCACTTTTATGATTTTTAATGACTTATCTGAATTTCACTTCCCAATGAACGGAAACACTGCAATTGTGAAATTATGTTTTTTTTTTTCTTTCAACATTAGCAGAATACAGAGAAAATTTCTGTGCACATTTATAATGGAAACGCAGCTACTCTGTGATGCGTCCTCTGTGTGTCGGTACACATGGCCGGTAAAAGCAGCAGATGAATGAATGAACGAACACTGAATTGTGGCTCCAATTCGTCCTGCTCACACAGACCTGGGTTTGCAGGAAACGAGGAGATTTGAGTTCCAACATCTCCTCTTTGGTGACGGTGGGAGCGCAGCAGCAAAACACCTGCTGGAAGCCTTCTCTGAACCTGCCGGGAGAGGAGGAGGAGGAGGAGCACACAGTGGGAAAGGATTAATAAGCGGAAAGGATTGTGCACACAAACCCAGATTACAGCCCAACTCATGGCTAAACACCCACGCTGACAGACAACTCGCCTTTTTTTTTTTTTCATGTTAAGCTCACCTGTTGTTTAAGCAGTAGTAGATGACTGGGTTGTACATGGTGGAGCTCATGGCCAGCCACATGACGGCCAGGTAGACCTGCTGGATGTAGCGCTCCTCAAACAGTTCGGGGAAGAACTGGTGCAGCTGGAAGTAGACGTGGTACGGCAGCCAGCACACGGCGAAGGTGCACACCACCACGATCATCATCTTCACCACCTGCCAGAGGAGGTACGGTGGTGATGTCTGCTTAATCTCTCCGGCTGCTTACATGCTTACATGTTAGGGATTTTAAAAAATCATCAGGTTAAACGACGGGCTCAGGAGCTGTTGTCTGGGTTACCTTGCGTTTGGCGATGAGTTGCTCCGCGTAGCGTTCAGATGAGTCTCCTGGAATCTCGCTCACCCACAGGGTGATGGCCACCGTAATGTACGCCCATCCCATGATGCACAGGGGCAGGAAGTAGATCAGTATGGCCACGCACAAGTAGTACCTGTGGCAACAAAAAGGCAAGCAGGTAATTTATTATGGAGCAGTTTAGTCGAGTTTTCATTCAGTCTTTGTTTCAACTGAAATGTGAGGTGGCGCTTTAATACCAGAAACACGATGGGTCAAGACAACCAGTACCAGTACAGTGAGTAAACAAGACACCCTTGTTCAGATCATGGTTCTACCTTTACACTGTAGAAACATGCCAGTGGAACCTGGAAGCAGATCTGCTAAAACAGACTGCCAACTCCTGACAGACTCACAAAGAAAAGAAAAGAAAAAACAAAGAAACCTCTCCAGTTGTAAACAAACAGGACGGTAACTACTCTTCTGTTTACAGGTCATGGAATCCAAATCCCTTAGCGGCTGATGTTTTGATGTGTGAAATGATAAAAAAGGGTGTGTTGCATCCAACAGGAAATCACATAAGATGTGCATCAGGCTGCTGCTGCTTCACACATGCCTGAAGAACCCAGAGCTAGTTCACCGTCTCAGCACCATTTCCTCCCCTTCACTCTTCCTGGGTGGCAACGGTATATATGGAAAATATATGAAAAGAATGACACGATATGGCATGACCAGTTCTGACATGTAAACAGAAAAGAAATGAAATGTGCAAATTGACTCCAACTTCAGGAGTTTGACCCCAAAATAGAAGGATAACACACACACTGAAGCTCCAAATGTCAAAAGAGACAGAAACCTCATGATGTCACTGGAATAAAACTATTAAAGGAAGAGTCACATTTATATGTGGGATGGCTGAGGATTAGACTAAAAAAACAAACAAAAAAAAAAAGGTTAGCATTTACACATTTTCGTTTTACATGACGTTGTTTCCTGGTACATAGGAGCACCAGCTGAGATTTGAGGTGGATCACATTGACAAGCTGTCCACTGAGGCCTCAGCTGACCACAATCCAACAGGACAACTGAAAGGCTGCAATAATCCACATGACTGTGATAAACGATCAGGCTCATTTATCACACACACCCACTGGACCTGGGAGACGTCTTTCATCATCTTCTGTTTACTTTGGATCCAAACCTGTTTGGATCCTCACAGTCTAACATCGTGACTTCTGTGCCCCAGGGTTTGCACAGAAAGGTTGTTTAGTAATGATGCAGAAGTCCTTATAATGCAGAAGTACAGTGAATGATGGCAGCGGCTGGAGACGCCAACCTGACGGTTTAGGATGGAGCAGAGGTTCTGAATTAATAAAGAAGTTCAGTTCAGTGCAGGAGAATAATCTCAACATGACCAAATGGTGTGAATCGCTTCACATTTTTACTGTTTTGAAGTTACTTATTAGTTTATAATCAACAAACCATTGTTAATGATGGAGGTTGAGTGAGAGAGGATCATTTATTTCTACTGAACCCGTTTGTTTTTTTTCCTTTTCTTCACATGAGAAAAAAAAACACAAAAGGGGAGAAAAGTGCGTTTTCTGCAGCGGAATAAAATCGCTAATCTTGGAGACCTAATGTGTTAGTATTACAGAGACCAGCCATATTTCCTTTACAGGTGACTGCAGAACATTTTGCTAATGTAAAAAAAATTGGGATGTTTCAATTAAATAACAAATACAGTCAAATACAGTCATATACCTACAAGTTTGTTCAACATAGTGCTGCACTATGATCCTCCTACCGCTGCTGATCATGTGATGGGTGTGATGCAAAAAAGTGTTTCCGGTGTAGTTTTGCAAACAATACAGAGATTTTTTTTTTTTTTTTGAAACATGCCAATTTATTTTCAAAAGTCCAGTTTGCCCAATTTTCAGGTCAATAGAAACCTAGCTACTGTCATCAATAAATGAATTAAACTATTCTGTGAAAAATATATAAATTGGTCCAAAATTCGACAGTCAGCACCTGTTATCACACCTGATCTTTTGATCTTTTCCGTTTAGGTTGAGTTTCTGTTCATTTGTCTGATGACTTGGAACTTGAGTGTGACTTAAAATAATCATAATATTTCAAAAATAACATAAGACGTGTGTGAGGGAGACAGAAGCTCTTCCACAGCCCTGTAGCAGTTGTCCGTGTTGGGGAAAGGCCGCCCTTATTTATGAATATTTACAGCCTGCAGGATTCTCAAAGGCCAGCGGCGCTGTGACTTGCAGACTGCGTGACAGAAACCTGCCGGCTGGAAGTTGGTGATAATTTTGGAAGATGAGGATAAGAAGGAAAAATTCCAACCTGGAGCACTTCTGGCTATGAATAAAAAATGGTGAAGAATGTCAGAAAGGGTCGGAGTAATCCTCTCCTCCACTGAAGTAAAAAGCATGCCAAAACTCACTGAAGGAAATGTCACAAGAGCCTCTGAAGAAGTCACTGAGCACAACTTAGTACTTCACGAAATGTAAACAAAAATGGAGTGGCATCAGATTTTAGAGATTGCAGGATTTCTCGTTTTCCTTTTTTGCTAAAGAGCACAAAGCATTTCTCCCGCTAGCGCCAGTCACGTTTGTTTTGGTTGTATTTACCCAGAAAGCCCTGTGCCATAGTCCACTTCTTGCATTTGAAGCGGTCTCCGGTCCGCTTGGCATTCACATGTGCATTCAAACCGAATTAGAGTTCACTTCAACTGAACCAACACCTAAGTTTGTAGGTGGATCAGAGTCTGAGAGCGCCTTCACACCTTCCCAGACCAACTGGATTTTCTAGGCAAACATAGTAGAATTGGATTAAAGTGGACTAAACGTCTGATGGGAATGCATCCTGAGTCACTGTTTTGTATCATAACAGCTTGGCACATCTCAACAGTAAAACTTTCAGTCCCACCATCACAAAATGTTCATTATACATTGGCTAATGAACCACATTTAGATGTCTGTTTGTGTCGGCTTTTACTTTGAAACCAAATAAAGCCCAATGTTTGATTTGACCATCATGAATTCAAAATCTAAAGGTTTTGTTACACTTTCAACAACAAAAATGCCTAATAATGCCAAGGATATTTCATTAATTGTCGACTAATAATTTAACAACCATTGTCTCCTTTACACTCTGCATTTAAAAAAAAATGGCTCATGGGAATAACTTGATCATTACGTGATTTCAACTTGTTTCCCACAAGTTGTGAGGCAACACTGTGGTCAGGAGGAAAAACCAGCTCAGTTACTTACATCTTTTCGAAGTCAACAGTGTCGTATTCAGGCCAGTCTATGAAGCAGATGGTGCGTCCGGGAAGCTCTTCGGTGGACGAGTAGAAATACTGAGGAAAGGCCAGCAGCAGAGCCAGCAGCCAGATCACACCGATCACCACCCGAGTCCGAGTGGACGACAACCTCTGCTTCAGAGGGTGGATGATGGCCATGTATCTGCAAACACACACACACATAAAAGATTTATGGAGCAACTTCACTGAAATGGACTTTCTGTGATAATCACTTATAAATTGCAATTTCTTCTTAGTTCCAGCGGTTGCTCAGAGCGTGATTGTCCTCCTGGGTGGCCTCTGATTTCTATTAATCTCACAGAATGAAAATTAACCAACTCAGACAATGATTTGAGACTCAGTTTAAGTTAAATAGACAATTATTGCCTCTAATTTAACAGCACTTGACATTCTCAGAGAACCAGGTTACATGGACCTGTGTGAACTTGAAGGATACTGGAAAACTTCATCCACCAGAAACTGAAACTTTCAAAGTCAAACTGCATTGACCTTTCAAGTACCGCCGGACAACAACAACTGCGTTTGGGGTTATCGCTTGTGGGATAATTGCTAATGCTAGTGACTCAACAGACACAGAAATTTTGTGTAACACTTAACCAACAAGCTGTTTTGAAGGAAATGAAAGTATTAAATGAATTAGGCTAAAAATGTAGAAGGGGCAATAATCCTGGTTGTAGAGGTTTGAACAAGCTTGAAACTGGTTTGGTTATTCTAAATATTGTGTTAGTCCATTTTTAACATATCGGTGTCTGTAAGTGGAAACTGGGCAAAGACCAACAACTAATACCTATTCCCGCTTTGCATGTTTTTATGGTGCCAAAAGTTTAGGAAGATTCTATAATCATATCAATAAATATTAGTTATCAGCAATATTAATATCGGGCATTGATATTGACTGAAAATATCCACATCGGTGCGTCTCTGCTCCCGTTCCTCCAGGCTCCTCTCTTTGCCATCTAGCAGATCTGCCAGATGTGGCACCAGAAATGTGACCTCTGCTGTTTTACCATGTCGCGATTCAGACACAGATGCCTTGCAGAGCGTGACACACCTGTCCAGAGAGATGGCTGTCATGGAGTAAATGCTGGCAAATATGGCGGCGATGGGGAAGAAGTTGTGGAACCGGCAGTAGACCAAACCAAAGTACCACTCGTTGTGAATGGCGTAGGCGAAGTTGATCACCGTGTTGAATGCCGACATGGCGGCCTCGGCGAAAGCAAGGTTCACCTGCAGAGGAACGACAAATTTCACTTTGTTGTAACATATCCTTACTCTACACCTTTCATCTTTGATAACACTTTATTGTAAACCCTTCCTTTATAAGAGGAGATCTCGGGATTTATGCTCTTTGAGGAAAAGTATTCAAACTCTGGGAGCCTTTCACATTTTGTCTCATTACTGACATAAACTTCCATGTGTCTCATTGGAAATGTGCGCTATAGATCAACACACGTTGGCACACAACGTCACAGCGGAGGAAAATCCACGACAGCTTTCAAGAGTTTTCACAATTGAAAAACCTAGAATATGGGAACCAAATGACTTTTCTTTTCAAACAAAATCAACCAGTTGTCTTCAGATGTCACCAAATGAGTGAAGGCAGTTCACCTGAGAGCAACCTGAACTGCAGGCGCTTTGTGAAGGCCTCAGAGGAACAAACAGCAGACAAACAGGCCAAAGGTTCAGACTGAAGGAGACGAAGAATGAAGCTCAGCAGGAGTTTGAGACATCAGTTGATTTTGCAATTTTGCTCAATGAAAGATGCCTGCTGTTTTTTTGTTTTTGTTTGTTTATTAAACACTGTAGAGTTAATTTATCTGTTTTTTTATTTTATTTTGCATAATCACCAAACATTTCATCAGATAAAGTTCCCTTTATTATTGTCATTTAGAGACTGGAAGTCAATCTCAAGCTCAGATTTGCTTTTCATGGCTGATTTCTTTCTATAGCTCCTACAAGAGTCTCTGACAGACACAGTAGAAATAGACAAATTCTTGTATCATAATAAAAAGCGTTTCCTCGCTCCCGTATCAAAAACTCCCTGTTTTTACGCACAACTCACTAGAAAGTAGTTGGTGACGGTCCTCATGCGTCTGTGCGCCAGAATGATCCAGATGACCACCGCGTTGCCGACCACAGACACCACCACGATGCAGCTGTAAGCCACGGCCCACAGGGTGATCTGCCACACGGGCTGGATGAACTGGTTGAAGCCGTCGCTGCAGTTCTCGGACACGTTTCGGCCGCTGCATTCGGTGGCGTTTTGGAGCGCGTCCATCTTCTGGGCATAACCCCGATCCCGGACTTCCGAACAAAGAGGGCTCGAGTCTTCTTACTGGAATCCTGGAGAGGAAAAGTAGCTTGGCGCGTCTGCGCTCATTTTACGCACTGCGCACACGGCGCTCCACTGATGGCGGGGGAAGCGCAAAACGCAGCGGCACAGCATCCAACGACTTACGCACTTCTGGTCTGCCTCATCTCCACACACACACACCAGCTGCTACCCCACTCACCAATCATGATTAGTGTTGGATCTTCATGCGCAGAATCACATTTCAGGTGTTTTATTCATTTTGACCGTGTGAGAAAACTTCATTCATATGAACAGCTATAATCTCTGCAGGATTAATCTGGGTCAATTTGATGATGTTGCTTTTTAAACAAAGGAAATAGCGCGCGGAAATAAACACAACGCACCTAAAAAAGTGCGTACCGACAATGCAGTGGTCCCCAAAGCCCGGGCCGTGGACCTATACCGGTCCGTGCACCAATTGGTACCGGGCCGTGCAAGCAGTAATTAAATATTTCCGTTTTATGTATGACTTGAGTCTGGAGGATCTTTTGTTTTGAAAATCCTTTAACCGGATTGTCTCGTCACGTCAACATTGAGCCACAAGCAGCAAAATGAGTCAGAAACAGATCAGATTCTTTGGAAAGTTTCTTTGCGAAGGGAAAAGGCCGGTAGGTGATTCCCACAGTCCAAGCTGCTCTGGATGATCTGGTGACCGGATGTTGATGAGGGAATGAAGCTTCAAACTGTTTCACCACTAGAGACCGAGCAGCTTCCTGAGCATCAGCAACACTTCAGTGTCTTTGTCTCTCATCGCCTCCAGATGGGAGAAACGAGCTCAGGGCTCCATTAGTCATTATCTGAGTTCAAATTTTCACAAAAGTAAAATGTTCATTTATGTGGCGCATCTGTATCTTATTTTGAAGGGATGTGGTCGCTATGGTCATTGCCATAGCAACCAGAGTCAGAGAGCGTTGGGGCCTGGTCCAGAGGAGAGGACTGGAGCTGGTGGGTTTTAGGTCTGGTTCATCAAACCTCTGTGACCACAGAGAACTGATAAAAGTCCAACAGGTTCGATCGGTTCGTGGGTCCAGGAGCAACACAACAAGAACCGGTTCCACTGAACATCCCGGTTCCAGAAGAACATCCAGTAGAACCCCAACAAACCATAGTGAATTTAGAATAATCCAACATGATGGCGATGTAGGAGCAGCAGTGATAGTTTGTGGATCATTTTAAGAGATAAAAGACGAGGTGGTGAAAGATTTCTATCTTAGTGAGACATCCAGTCAGTTTCATCATTTCTTGTGTCCCTTGTAGGTGAAACACTTTAAAGCATCGATATATCAGCCAGCCGATAAATCAGCACAGTTTTCCTTAATTTTGAGGAATTGAAATCTGCCGATACTTGGACTTTGAACCGCACCAACTGCCGCCATTTGTCTGCTATGTGAGAGGACTGACTGACAGGCCAACCATCAGGTAATATCTGGGTAGTTAACAGTCATCCCTCTGTTTCCAACTTTGTCGATATAACAAGCACCTTTTCAGACAAAAGAATAAAAAAATAAAATGCATGGTCAAAACTAGAATGAGCTGGTAAAGATCTGTGGGCCCATCATCAGCCAATCGACATGTCATCTGGGCGGAGCCGCAAAAACAGGCGCGTGGAGCAGCAAGTGAATGGGGAGGTTTAGACACGCTATCTATCTGTCTGTCTGTCTGTCTGTCTGTCTGTCTGTCTCATCCCATCAGAGCCATTAGACTCCACAGCAAGAAAGCAGGACTTGAATCTCATTCCTCACCTGATCCCCTCGCAGCTGCAGAGCGCAGTGCCGTGTTTGAACAAGAGGAGGAGAAATTATGTGGAATAAAATAAAGAGGCACAATTCACCTGAGACTGACTGAGAGTCTTCTTAATTTGTCTGTTTATCCGGCAGAGCACCTGCTGTCACAGAGATGAACTCCAATTAAAAAGAAGAAGACGCGAGACGTCAGTGATGGGGATGTGTTGACGCGGCGGGGGGTGAGATCTCTGTTCTTCAGAGAATATATAAAGAAAAAACACACACACACAATTACATCAGATGGTTGATGAAGAGCTGAGCAAAAATAAACGGCGAGTAAGAAAAAGGCTCAGAGATTATTTGTAAAAATGTACAATTTATGTTTCAATAAAGAGAAAAAGAAATAAAGTAGCTGTTAACATTGTCCATGGAAAAGTTTTCATTTTGTCTCAGGGAAACTGTAGGAATTTAAGATAATATTCAAAGGTGAGTCATAATTAAATTTGCTTGAGTTAGTTTGTGAAGTGTTACCTGACACACACACACACACACACACACACACACACACACACACACACACACACACACACACACACACACACACACACACACACACACACACCTACCCCCCCACACACACACACACACATTTTCTGACGCTGTTGTGAATTCACAGAACCTTTTATATTGTCCCTTTAAGCACTTAGCTCTATTCTAATCTATATTTTGTGTTGGCTTCAGAGCTGACTAAAAATGGTTCTATGAATAAATTATGTCAATATTTCTTGAAAGAAATTGGACTTCATAAAATAGCACCTTGAAATTGGGCATCTGTCTCTTTAAGAAATACCTGCTGTTTGTGAAACTCCAACTTCAGGAAGTCATCACAACGTGGCTCCTCTATTAACCATTTAACAAAGTTTCACCAGCACTGCACTGAGAAGAATGTCTTATAACGAGCTCAGCAGTTCCACCAGGTGTTTGCTAATTGCTGCCGGCTAGTCTGAAGGAGCTGAGTGGGAGAGTCGCAGGGGAGGGGGAAACTTGGAAACTGCAGCTTTGAGGAGGAGCTGCGCCTCAAAGGAGGAGCTAGGTCCACCCAGGTGTTTTGCGCAGCTGGATGGTTGCCTTGGAGACTAATGAAAATCTCAAAACTGGCATGTTTTTGACGAGGAAATAACATTATAGCATGATGTGAAGCTCAAAAATCATTTGTTTTTCATAACAAAGCCTCTTAAAGATGGATGTGTGAGAAGCTCAGAACGGACATTAAGGACGGAACATTTAAAGCTCCAGCCTGCAGCGGCTCTCCTCCTTCACCAACAGAAAGGTTATGTGTCCTTTGGGCTCAAAGCCAGTCCTTGTAGCCAGAAGTCCAAGGTCAGCTGTCCTGGCTTTACGACTGACTTTTCACCCTGAAGGAGCAAAACAATACAAGTCAAACACTAAAATGAAATACAGATAGAAAGGAAGAAAAAATCAGATCCAAACAGAACAAAGAGTGAAAGGTAATTTTAAGAGTCACAACAGCAGCGCTGCTCCACCTCTTCATGTTAATCACAGATGTCAGTACAGACTCGTATGTCCCACACACTGCAGGCCAGCAGTAGATTTTTCTTGAGCTGAAATGCCGCATCAATATTTGAAATATTTGTTGTAGAATCTCTAACAGTGGAGGATGAATGAAAGTTTGAACAGATCCACCGCGTTCAGGCCGAATTCACTGGCGCAGCAACATCTCATTGTGTCTTTCTTTGCAGCTCAGATCAGGGAGGAGGAAAAGCAAGTAGAATCTGTGGTTTTTGCCCTGAGGTGTCGCCGCCTCACATCGCAGAGGAAGAGCTGTGTGAGCGAAGCCAAACTGACACAGTCACGTTGGATTATTCCACACAGGACTCTTCACACGGAGCGTCATGCCCTCCATGTCTGGCGTGCAGATCAGCAGACTCATTAAGCTCAGCAAACAGCCCAAATCACTTTGCTTTGTGTTATAGATCATAGGACACATTAAAACGTCTAATTTAGTTGTAGCTTAGTTGCTCCATAAGTCTTGTGGAAGGTGACTCTTTCCTGGATATTGTCGACTGTTTGCTGGAGAGCAACTAAAGCATTTGAATGGAATAGCATAACGATGATAATAATATTTCTTGAGTTTTATTTTTGCTTTGGTTGTGTTATTTTCTGTTCCTCCTCAGAATCACATTTTAAAAGCTTTTATTTTTAAATGTATTTAGATGCATATAACATTGAGGAGATGTTATATGAAACTGAACAAACTGAAGGCATTTTTCCTGCTTTGTATGGACAATGTGTTTTTCAGTTTTCCACGCATTTAAGACAAATATGTGGCATTTTTTAATTATTATTATTTCTGTGGACAAAGTTAGAAAGATAAGCGATGTGGACGGCATAAAATCACAGCATGACTGACACAAAATTATGTTTTTACACGTTTGTTCAGATGATCGTGTTGCGACAGGTGATGTGTGAAAAGCCTGAGCTCCTCATCTCCTCCCTGAGCTGCAGCACTGCCGCCCAACTAACTCATCCGACTCGTTGTGTCCATTTGGACCGTTGGAAATGAGGAAGCTTGTCACAGAAAACGTCTGCAACCTGCACACTCCACTGTGAAATCTCAACGTTGTGCGTGAACTCTGAGGCCGCCTGTCTCGCAGAGTGGAAACCAAACAGAAGAAAATACAACAATGCGAGCAAATAAACACAATGGAGGAACTAGAAGTTGCAGATGAAATGAATGATTTAGAAAAGCAATTTATGTTTGGCCCTGTGATGGACTGACAATGGAGATAAGCACCCCATCTCCCCCCAACTCCTCCCCCCTGCAACCCTGCAAGGATAAGCAGGAAGAGGCGATGGATGGATGGATGATGGAGGGATTTGTTTTTGTCAGGGCCCTGACAGAACGCCTGAAGGCATCAGAATAAAGCGGCAAGATAAAAACCTGCCTTTGTTTTGGGCGGAGAATGCGCTCCGTCTTCTTCTTCTTCTTCTTCTTCGCAAGAGAGAAAACACATCTCTGTGTGGCAACAGTCGTAATCATTTTGAGCATTATTGCCTTGGTGACTGTGATTGTCTTTAACAGGAAGATAATATATCCAGCAAATAAGAGAAAAGAAGACAAGACTAAACCGAGGCTTTGTCCACAGCTGCTTTTACGTTAGCAAAACCTTTTCAATATTTCGCTAATGTCGACTGTGTTTTCATTCAATAAGAAATGCAATTATAATCCCAGGTGACTGAGCTGGTTCACACTGTGAGAATTTAAAAAATGAGACACGCCTCCATCATCCTCCTCCCACTTCCTCTCCTCATCTTTGTAGTTTCTGCCTCTAGTAACATCCGGTTGTTGATCACATGACTGGTGTGAAGTGAAAACGTTTCCATTGTGGTATTGCAAAAATAATTTTGAAACAGCAGAACAACCACCTCATCCTCGCGCAAAAAGCTTTTAGCTGAAACTGCGTTTTGTTTTTTCATTTCTTAAATCACGTTTGTTGCTTTCTGTGTGCAAAATAAAAATCAGGCAGGACAGTGCCAGCCAGTTCACCAGGACATACTGGTTGGTTCATGGTTAGTTCATCACACACTGAAAAAAGTGAAGAAAAAAGATTTTTCTGATATTTTAATCTAATAAAGTGTATCATAAAACATTCAGGGATGAGGGGTTTGCACACATTTTAAGTGGAACTATTATTTTTACCAATGTCCACTTCATGAAACTTGGTGGATCTTCACATAAGAGCAAACAAATAACAATCGTTGGCGCTCCAATAGCAGCAAAACTGGAAAACTGAACCGCATTTGATTTAAGGAGGTAACGTCTGCACGCCTCTTCAGTGGCTCCCACATTTTAAGTATATTATTACACAACACTGACTCTGATTTCCTTTGCACTTTATCTCAGTTGGTCTGAAATCATTTCATTGAATCATTTGTGACTGCTTTGTTTGGCCATGGTCTGGTTTCACAGAAAACGTTTTGCAGAGCAACAAGATGAGCAGTTTGGCTTTTCAGCTCCTTTTGCTCCATCTAGTGGACAGACGAGGTACGACAGGGAAACGTCATGGTGCCAAATGATCAGGCAGATAAATAGTGTGGCTCTGTTTTGTAGAGATGAGGAGTAATTTATGAAGATGTTAAACCAAAACTCTAAACTTTAGCATGCAATGAACAGACAAATTATTATTAAAAATTATTCTCTGCAGGTAACACAGTCTTGATTATATTTATTATCGAAATATATTCCTAAAATATGGCTTTTGTTGTGCAAGTGGTATAAACTATGACGATAGTTTATACTTATCTGCTGCAAGCATGCAAGTTGCATGAAGTTGAGAGAAATGATTCAGAAATGATAACAGAAATACTATAGTCTAATCTATTTTGGATTATGATGAATTAACTTGCCCTAACTTCACATCAGACCCAGTTAAAATAAAGTGCATGTGTCTTTTTATGTAGTGAATGTAAAGTTCTGGTCTCAACTACGGGTCCAGTAGCAGGGCACATCCTGAATAGATCGCCAGTTCATAACATAGAGCTACACACACACACACACATACACACCCACACACGCACACACACCTCGAGGCAAATTAACTAACATTAACCTTCTTTTTGCAAAGCAAGAGCTCAAACTGCAACAGAGCGGCACCATTATTTATCCATTTATGTATTCAATAGCAGGAATTACAGATTTATGAGTGTTTATCAACATTATTTGGAAAAAGCATGAAAAGTCCCAAAACCTTAGGGTCAGGGGTCAGCAACATTTACAATCCCAACACCCATTTCCTTTCTCATGTTTTGATTAACTATTATGTGTCCATAAAACCTGCATGTTCATATTTTCAGTTTTATGATCACCAAGTGTACAAGTTGTTCATGTTTCATTTTTAAATCAAACGAATAAAAACTGATGTTGAATTTCAGGTTTT
The DNA here is from genome assembly GCA_911649635.1 of Poeciliopsis gracilis. Taxonomy (NCBI): domain Eukaryota; kingdom Metazoa; phylum Chordata; class Actinopteri; order Cyprinodontiformes; family Poeciliidae; genus Poeciliopsis; species Poeciliopsis gracilis. The sequence goes on from CAJVRI010001146.1 coordinate 407,691, forward strand.
AGAACAAAGGAAAATATTAAACATCCACGAAAAGACAGTAAAATCATCTCTGTGCTTATGGAAGCAAATAATATGGTGTGCAGTCAAAATCAAAACAGAAGAAACACACACAAGAAAAAGCAAGAACTAGTATATTTTGGTGGTTTGAACAGTTTCTGACTTTTTTGGACATAACGCTATTTAGTGCCAAAATCGCTTTATCTCAGTGAAATAAGTCA